>CM035174.1:66568492-67035992 GCA_020205615.1 Panax quinquefolius | reverse complement strand
ACAAGAGTATAGAGAGAGAAGCTATAGAGAGAAAGAAGAAGAGAAGTCTGCTACTTCATTATTCCAGTATTCAGTCTTCTTCTGAGGTAAGGGATATTATTTTTTTCAGTATTCATAGGAATAATATTTTATTCTATACTCTGTAGTATGTGAGTAATATTATTTCGTCTCGTATTCCTGATTATACCATCATTCTAATAAAGTATTGCTTCTATACTCCGTGAAATTAGTAGAATATCATTGAAATTTGCGCTTCATCTAGAATCGCTTCACAAGGATATTTTCTGCACATTCTTGTTAAATTTTAAGTTTTTCATGCCGGAGTACTGTCCATGAGTACTATTCATTTATACGGTACTATTCACAAAAGTACTATTCACGGGTACTATTCATAAAGTAATTTTCACAAAGTACTATTCACAAAGTACTATTCACAGATTACTATTCCCGAAGTACTATTTACGGGGCACTATTCACCCGGGTACTATTCACTCGGAGTATTATTCATAACAAAAATTGATTTCTTTTCGGTCCAAATCATTTTTGATACAGTATCATTCTTGAATTTTACTCCACAAAGCAGTATCATGTTGACAATTTGGACATTATTGAATTCTGGATAAATTAAATTATAAATTTTTAAATATTTATCCTTTGCTTACTTTTAATTGAATTCTTATATCATTGTCATCATCCTCATGCTTATATTATGATAAAAGTCATATGTGGCTTACGTGCATAGGTGTACTATTGATTGGTATGATTATGACCAGGGATTATTCGGTATAATCATGACCGTAATGTTACAAATGATGTGGTAAAAATTCTCATTGGCCTGTAGTGCATTGATGGACAGTTGTTGGTATGATTATGACCAGGGATTATTCGGTATAATCATAACCATTGATGATTACATGAAATTGATGATAAAATTGATGATAAACTTTTTAAATCATAGAAGATAGTAGAAATCATGTTCTACTTGACTCTTCTAATGGATTGCTTGTTCCGCTGCAGTTAAACTTGATGTTATTATATTTTATCAGATTAACACTGTTGAATGCTAACGATAATTTATTCTGCATTATCTTAGTCATAATATTTCTTACCGGGCTAGTTGATCTCACCCTTTGTTTTCATTGTTCTCTTCAGGAAATGAGAATATAGCTGGGACTAGTCAGAGAACGGAGTGACGGTCAAGATGTTTGCATTAGTAGTCCTCACTATTCAGTGAAATAGTGTGATAATAAATGTAATGAGGAATTTATTTGAGTTTGGATACTCTCTACGAGACATTATCCGTGTTAAAACTCTCAGCTACGTTTTGTTATACTGTATAAAAGAAGTTTGTATTTAAATTCTGTACCATGTATTTGGCGACTCAAGATGGGTGATGTATACCTATTTTGGGGGCGTCACAAAGAAGGCACGATCAGAATCGGTCAAAATGACTGAAGGAAGTTCATCTCAACATATCCCCGTATCTCGAGAAAAGTTTGAAGAGTTTAAGAAGAAAATTGCTGAGATGACCATCGTATTAAGAGAACACTGTAGAGTAACTCAAGAACCCAAACTAAAAGCTCAGACCGAATCCTCTGCACAGGGAGATATGTGAGTGACATGAAAGGATAAGGATACCCAAATGTCGACTCTGTTATCCCCACTCGACGTTAGATCAGCTAAAGTCCTTGTTACTGGACCAATAGAGACTTGAATTGGATTAGCCCAAGCGTTACTTCCTTGATCCTCATCCACGGCTAAGCTAAACATGTCCTCATCAAAAAGGGATGCAAATATTTGTTACATTTTAATTTACTTAGCTAGTAGTATAAAATGACTTGATGTTCTTAAATTTATCATCAAAATTACATTACCATACCATCACTATTAACTAAACACTCAATATATTAAATTTTTAAGTTAAATATGAAATATAAATTTATCCTTCAAATTTACAAATGTGATTCTTTTTTGTAAAACTGAGTGAGTAAATATTGTCTAAAACTAAATTCATTTGTACCAAATTTTAGAATTTTAATCTCTTAATTTCATATAACCTGAAGGCTATATTTGTTTGCAAGGATTACACTTGGGATATGACTATTAATCCCAAGTGTCTTGTTTGTTTTCAAATTTAGACTTAAGACTATTAGTCAAATGATTATAAAATAGCTTAATACATGAGATTATTTAATACCATATTCAACAAGGTATTATAATCCTCACCATTATGACTAAAAATTTCTAACAAAATTATCTTCAACCTTTTTTCTAAAATGACCACAATATCCTATTATATTCAATAAGCTTATTATTGGTAAACAACTTGTTTTTGATAAACAACTTATTAATAAACAGTTTATTATTCGTAAATAGTTTATTATTTAAACAACTTATTGGTAAACAACTTATTAGTAAACAACTTAATATTTAAATAGTTTATTAGAAAACAACTTATTATTGATAAACGACTTATTATTGGTAAACAACTTATTGGTAAGTTTACTAATAAGTGATTTACCAATAAGCTTATTATTGGTAAACAACTTAACAATAAGTTGTTTTACCAATAAGTTTATTATTAGTAAACAACTTATTGGTAAAAAAAAACTTAATTATTATTGGTAAACTACTTATTATTTAAATGACTTATTAGTAAACATCTTATTATTTAAACAATTTGTTATTGGTAAATAGAGTTGTTTACCAATAAGCTTATTATTGATAAACAACTTATTATTTAAACAAATTATTATTGGTAAGCAGTTTATTATTATTTAAAACAAACTTATTATTGGTAAATAGTTTATTATTTGTAAACAACTTATTATTTAAATGACTTATTGGTAAACATCTTATCTAAGTAAATAGTTTATTATTGGTAAACAACATATTTGTAAACAACTTATTATTTAAACAACTTATTATTTAAAGAGTTTATTGGTAAACAACTTATTATTATTAAATGTTTTATTAGTAAACAACTTATTATAGGTAAATAACTTATTATTTAAACAACTTATTGGTAAACAACTTATTAGTCCTATTCATATTTAAATATTGGCTTTTTGTTTGTCAAAGCTTATTTAAATAGCTTATTGGTAAACAACTTATTGTTCATCATTTTTGATGTATAAACAAGTTTAAATTATAGCTTAAAATATGTTATTATTGGTAAGCAGTATAATAGTCCAAATGATAATTTTTTATCCAATCCTTTAATTAATTTTAGAAAAAACAAACCTAATATTATGAGATTATTTTAAGTAATCCCATGGATAATTCCATAAAATAAAATATAACTAGGACTATTTAATAATATGATTAATAGTCTTAGGATTATAATAGCATGGATTATAATTTTGGATTATAAAGATGACCCAATAGTATTTATCATAATGGCTAAAAAAGTAGACACTCCAGCCAAAAAATGATTCATGTACAGTCGGAACAAAAGAATTTGTACTTAGCACTTCAATCACAATGATAAAAGAAAATAATTAATGAATTGTAACAAATGAATTGATCATTCTTTATTAATACACTTACTAGATTACAACAAATCAACAACAATTGCATACAACCAAGGCAAAAAATCTTGCCTGGTTATTAGAACAAATTGCACATCACATTACACAACACTAAGGACAGTTAGAAAAAAGAAACCGCATGCAAAACACTAGAATTAACAACCAATAATCACAAAAACATACATAAAACCCAAATACAGTCTTGAACCTTAATTAAGATCGTTAATATAAAATATAACTGTTAATTCGACATCTTCTATTAGCATGTGAAGCCTGGTGGTAGCGATTTCTCACACGCGCTAACGAGTAAACCTAAGGTAACTAGCACATTAAGGTTAATCCCTAGCACATTAGCCTTAATCGCGGTGCAAAGACAAACAGCAGCCTCAAGATCAGCCAAGCCCCCGATCAACTTGCAGCATTTGCTCGAGGAAGCTCCAACAACAAGGTTAACAAGCCCTCCAAGAAGGTTAGTACAAACACCTAACTTCAATATATCTTTAGGGCAACTAGCAGGGTTCACTTTGGGCGCCTTTGGAGGGGCCAATGGCTTGGGATGGCAAGGGTCACAAGCGCTAGAAAATGTCGCCAAAAAGAGGAGGGAGGAGATTAAAATGGAGGAGGAGAGCTTGTTGTTGGCCATGGTTAGATGGTGGTTAGAAAATTAGGGTTTAGGGTAGTGTGGAGTATTTTAGTGGAAGGTGTCCTTTTTAAAGGAAGATTTTGAGGTGGGAATTGGATAGTTTGATTGAGTGGAAAGCTAGAGCAGACAAAAGACATGTCTACTAGTTGTTAGTTTTTTGTAAACTTGTGCGGAAGGACATGCTTTGATATCTAGTGGTTATTTATAGTGTAAGAATTAATAGAGGGATAAATTTGAATACAGGAACACATGGGTTGAGTTATGCATTTTTTCATTCACTTCTATTTTGATGTTGGAAGAATCATGGATCAGCGTTATGTTGTGGCTCTGATTAGAAAATTTCACATTTATAGAGCTATTTTTCTGGATGTATATTGTCGGTTTAAGTTTGGATTAAAAGTTCTCAAAAAGAAGGGGAGGGGGAGGAGTTTGGATTAAAAGAATATGACCTCAAGGTACTAATGCATAATTGGAACCGACAAAGCTTAGTTGGTTTGTGAAGCCCTTAATCATGCATTTTGGATTGTCTTATACTTCTCCTGATCCAATGTACCAATGATAATTATGATAGGATAGTCAAGTGTCATGGGTAAGCCCGATCTTGGACTTGCTTAATATTTTAAGTCTCATGGGTTTGAGATAATGTTATAACAACTAGGGTTTTTAATTGCAATATAAACCACTTGTTTTATATGTTATTATAAAGTGTGTGATGATTAATAAATACATTAGACATGCAATGCTAACCACCATTTGGTATCATTCTTTGAATTTTTTTGATCTTTTTCTTAATTTCATCCATTTATTCATTCAACTGATATACCTCGTGTTATTTGATTTCTATTCATCTTTATTTTTTACGATTGTGTCTATTATTTGATCCTAAATCTAATATACCCCTTGGAAAGGTTTGAGTCTCACTTTCTGCTAAATTCATCAAACCCTTTTCCTTTCCCTTAGTATAGAATTTTTTTTTTAATTTTTGTATATAAGCGAAAAATAAAATAAATTGACTCTACTTGAAACGACACAAGATTCTCCCTTGCGTACTTTCATCATAGTAATTAGGGTTTTGAGCTTTATACTATTTTGTTCATAATAAGGCTAGGTTCGAGGTTCAGTTTGTTTTTATATAAGAAAAAATCACCCTTTATAATAACAAAAATAATAAAATAAAATATTCTTATATATCAAAATTTAATTCTAACAATAGCTAAGGATATATGGACATGGTTAAACTTTCCTAGGATCAGCTCATGAAATTCTCTCAACTTGCTTAACTGAATTTGCACAAGATCAGATGATAGTATGATACAACGTCTATTCCATGATGAGAAGTTCCATTGTGTAATAAAATTTGTCACATATTATATAACTTTGGATTTTAATAAAATTTCTTGGTGCCGATCAAAAATAAAAAAGAAGTTCCATTCTGTAATTTAATACAATTTTAGAAACGTTGAACTTTCACAGAGGTTTGCTTGTTGCCCAAAGCATAAATATTGTGGGAAACCACCTGTACCCGTAAAATTAGTCCAATGTTTTAAGATATTCAAATATCCATCATTAATATATATAAAGAAAATTTAAAAAAAAAAAGGAAAAAAAATCGAAGTAAGATGTTTGCATGTACTTATGACCATACACAAAGCAAAGTCAGCACCTCTCTATTACTAAATCTTTTAAAATGAAAGGTTAACGTTTCTATTAAGGAGAGAGGACCTAATGTTTCAAACCTATTCTAATTGAATTTACCGTATAGTCATGAGTCTAATGAGTGGCTTGATATAGCATAGCTGCACTTCGTGTTCATGCAACATGTAAGCAAACTTTATTAAAAAAAGAAAAATTTAAACTTCAGAAATGAAAAGAGAAAAAAAGACATGATAGGTAGAATTAAATGCCGTATAGAATAGGACAAGTACCGGTAGCTAGGCAATTTGTTGCATATGAACAACTAACAGAATGCCATATATGGATATGAGTTTCTCAAATGGGGAAAGAGGGAGCCTATCTTCTTGGTATTTTCTGTCAGTCCTGTGTATATTTGTTCATTACTCCTCTGTCATTTTTCAATTATTGTTCACTACTCCTTTGTCATTTTTCAATTATTGATCATATCGACTGTAGTGTATGGTTTACATAACTATTCACGGATTTTCAAGTGCCATTTTAAGCATTGATTAATCAGATTGTTCAGGACAGAATCGTGTCTTTGATGGTGTTTGATCACTGGTTAAACCACTTGCAATTAATGGCATCAATCCAACGCTTTTGTTTCCGTCATAAATAATTTAACCCTGACAGAAAGTTCAGTCGCAAATAATTCCGTTGAAATTATCGCATCCTCGACGGAATTCCGTCGACATTATAAAGGCCCATTGACGCGAACAATTCGCCCACGCGCGTGTTACTTTCTGATTACTTTTGACGGAATATCCGTTGGAAATAGTTTATGTTCGACAGACCTATGGTCGACGGATATTCCGTCAGAAATAAAGTTTTTTTTACCCTAAATCTCCAAGTCCTCCCTCACCCGCATTAGTACATTTTATCTCTCTCTCTCTCTCTTTCTCTCTCTCTCTCTCCCCTTGTTATTCCCATCGACAACGGCATAGCTCCCACCGATGCACCACCCCACCGACGCTACCTCATCATCCCTCCCCCACCTCCACTCTCATATTATTTAATTTTTTGGCGGCGCCACTTTATTGAGCTTGATTTGTGGCATAGAGTTTAATTTTTTAGCGGCGACAGCAGCGGGGTGGCATCTCTTAGCGGCAACACCCTTTTTCTTAGGTACACTCCATTTTTCTGTCAAAATCAGTTATGGTTTCTTAGGGTTTCAAATGATGTAAATGAAAATCAGTGTTTTTTTTTGTTTTAATTATATGAATGAATGTTGGTGTAATATGAGATTACTAATGAATGGGTTTAATCTGAGGTTACTTAATTAGATTATTGTGTTGAAATTTGATTTATAATGAAAAATATTTTGTTTAGAAGTTGTATATTTTTAACAATAGATATCATATGTTCTGCCTTGATCATGCATAAATGAATGTTGGCTTAATATGTAAGTGGAAATCAGTTGCATTTCTAGTATATATTTTGGGAGTGCCTTAGCTTTGTTGCCTTGTGATTATTGGTAGCTGTAGATTCTTGTTTGTCCAATATGGCAACTAATGTATGTTGATTATATAATAACAGTGTGATATTTACTTTCAATTTCGGTTAAATTTGTACACTTTGGCTTAATTATATTACTGATGAATCTTTGAATTGCTTCAATTTGGATTTAATTTGTGTAATTGTAGTGTATGTTCATATATAATTTGATATTTGATGACACTGTCAGTTTATTATGTGATATTTGATATTTTCAACGGAGTCAATTGCAAAATATGTGGGCCCTTCTTTATTTTATTTATGTATTTTAATCAGTTTCCAATATTGATATAAACTAAGTACCATTTACTTAGTTTCCTACTAATAAATTTAATAAAATAAAATAAAATAAATTTAAAAAATTAGATAATATAATACAAAATAAAATATAATAAAATAGAAAATAATAATAAAATAAAATAAATTGAATAAAATAAAACAATTTAATTTAATTCAATAAAAAATTAACTTAATAAAAAATTAAAAATATATAATATAATATAATAAAAAATAAAATACAATACAATACAATAAATAAAAAATAATAATAAAATAAATTTAATAAAATACAATAAATTTACTTTAATTTAATAAAATATATATATATAATATAAATAAAGTAAAATAAAATAAAATTCAATAAAACATAATAATAAATTTAATTTAATTTAATAAAATAAAAAATTTACTTTAATTTAATAAAAAAATAAAAAATTATATAATATAATATAATACAAAATAAAATAATAAACTAATATGCATTTGCTTAGTTGGGGTGCAATTAAAATAAACTGAATAAGTGTCTAAATTAACAACATATATACTTTGGAACTTAATTATAAATTCGTTTGACAAGTAGGAGTGAATGTCAAACTGTAGTCCCCGTATTCAAATAATAAAATAAAATAAATTATATTTAATTAAGTATTATACGATAATATAATACAGTTTAGAATAAAATAAATTATAACTAATTAAATTAACATAAAATAATTGAAATAAACTAAGTAGCATTTGCTTAGTTTGCACAATTAAAATAAATTGAATAAGTACTATATGTATATATATCGTTAACGCATTAAGTTTAAATCTGCCAAGGCGTCAATCACGTAATCCACGCTATTGAAACCCGCACAATAACAGATCATCACACGAAGCTTGACGCACCAGATCACTGGGGATAGCTCCGGTGTGAGAATAAGTACAGGTCGTTCACAAGGTTTAACAATGGAGGCTTAAGTGTTTAGTGCTCAAAGATGTATTACTTGTCAATTGTAACATTGGCCTTGTATTTATAGTACTCTCACCACCTTAGAATCCTTCTCCGAGTCGGAATAGGACTCCTAAATATGGTAGTTACCTATATTTGGGTCCAACACAATCTCCTTAAAAGGTGCAAGTAGAATCCTTTTCCAATACTACCTTTAAAGTTGCCTTATCAACATATGATTAGGGTTAGAACCCTTAACCACGTAAACCCCTTATCACTCCCAACTCTGTATGTGGGCTGCCCAACTGCACAGGCCTAACCCAACAGCCAACATAAACACCGACCTGGGCTTTGGCCCAAAGGACGCAAAGGACTGATCCCGACCTCCTTGATCTCCACCGGATCCCGACCTAAATGGGCTCGGGTATCCGAACTCGACCTCCTGTATGTCTTCGGCCATATAGGCCCAACCTCCTTAGTTCCGGCCCGGGCCTGTAGCCAACATGAGGGTCGGTAAAACACTCTCGAACATTGCCCCCCAGTCTCTTGTTATAAGATATTTATGACATGAGACTTGAAAGGACATGAATGTAAATAGTCACGCCCGGTAATGATGACTTGTCTTGGGAACCCAGACGGTTTCTCCTCGATTCATGAGCCGGTACACATTTTTCTAAGGCTGGGCTCCACCTGCCATAAATAGCCGCCCTTGGAAACCGTGCCAGACGTGCTATATAAGTCCCTTAATACCCATCACTGTCACTTTTTCGAGCCTTTATCCATTTCAAATTCTCACCAAATTTTTCCGGCAAGGGCGATTCCCGGCGAGTATTCCATTTCCACCAGTCCTTTGATTCCAGTCTTCCTAATCCTTTTCAAAACTTCGTCATTTTGCCTTTGTTTATCCTCAATCAAATGGCTGACTCCAGTGATCCTCCTTCGACAACCGTCACCTTGACCGACTCTGCTACCCTCACCTCCAGCGACCTGGTCCAAGTTGAGTTACCGGCAGCCCCCACTGATCTCCCTTCTGAGGATGCCGAGTACACAAGATCCGACGCCTTTACGCATCCAAAACCGACTATGCCATCCTCAATACAAAATCATCCATCACTCCATCTCAACTATCTGATATCCAAGCCGTGTTTAATATTCCCAAAGAATACAAGCTGCGGGTTCCGGAGCCGACCGAGAGGATGTACTAGCGCCCCGATGGTGACTGGATGACCGTTCATCTTTACGCCTTGAGGTATGGGGTTCGGTTCCCCCTTCATGAGTTCATTTCTTCTTTTCTGTGTTTGGTTGGGATCGGGTTCGCACAGCTAGCGCCGAACTCCTATATCCAACTCGTCAGTTTCTTCGCCCTATGCCAAGAGGCTGGCAACACTCCGGGGCTAGATTTTTTCTTTGTCCTTTTCTCTGTCGGTCGATCGAAGGAACCCGACCTTCGACATCTGAACCGTGTACCTGGCCAAGATACCTTCGTGAAGACCCTTTCGAGCAATAAGGGGTGGCACTCACAATGGTTCTTCATGAAGGGAACCGACCTTAAACTTCTGCCGAACTGGGCCGGCCCCGAAGATTCCATTATGATAGTTACCAAATTCCCAAAAGGGAGAGCCGACGCCTTCAAAAAGTTTTACTCTCTATTTTGAGGAAGACCAGCTGGGGTCTAGGGATCGTATCCAACGAATCCTGGCTCAATGAACATGATTGTAAGTAACAATCCCAAACTCTTTTTCTTATCCTCCCGACCTTCTACTGACTTTTTATTAACCTCTGAGTCTTCTGTTGTAGTGACTATCTTCAAGCCTGATGAGGCTGATGTGGCCTTGACCCCTCTGCTGGTCGTTGTCGAACCCATTCATCCTCCCGCTGCTGATGATTCTCCTGAAGATGAGGCTATTCCTCTTACCGAACTGTCTGTCGGTTCTTCAACAGGTCCTATTCTTCCCCCTTCTGAGCTAGAACCTTCCACAAAAAATGTGTTGAAGATGAAAGGGGCTGACAAGATGGCCTTGTTGAAAAAATCAAAGAAATCTTCTGCCCGAGTCCCCTCCAAGGCCATTTCTTTAGCCTGGCCAAAACCGACCCTACCACCCCCTACAATAGTGACGGTGGTCGAGGATTCGGAGAATACAGAGGATCGGCCTCTCGAACCTCCACTTAAGAAGCCTCGTATGATCGAAGGTCCTGGTACGGTTGATGCGGTTGTTGTCCCGATCCATGAGTCAACCCCTAAATCCAAAGCCAGTTCGTCCCAAGGGTCGCCGACTACTTGTTGGCCGAAGAGTCCTTCGGACATATTCCCCTTCAACTGTTCGAGCACTTCAAGCTCCCGTGTGATTTAAGCAGTTCAAGAGCTACTCTTCCGAGGAGTATTTGGTGTCTTATATCCGAGCTCAGACTCAGGTATTCCCGATCAGCTTTAAAGATTTTTCTTTTATCGCTAGGTTGTATTTTGCATGACTGATGTTGTAATACCCGCGAATTTTAATAAATTATAATATTGAGAATAAAGATTTGTTTGCATATTTATTTGAATATAAATATATATATATATATATATATATATATATAGCATCGACATGTGTTGTGATGGGCATTTTAATTGATTAAGCCGGTGATAATTAAACAATGAAGCAAAAGTAATGAGAAGCTTAGTTTAAACTTGTGGAGTTATGCCTAGTGTGGCAAGATGATGAATTGAGAAAATACTAATTTAACTAATGATGGAATTAATTAGTATTACTAATAAGTAAATAATTTCATAATGGGGTTGATTTATTTGTTATTCGTTAATTATCATGAATAATAGTGTGTGAAGAGAAATCATATATAATAAGGTTTTTCATTTAATATAAAGTGAGGTGTGACATTGAAATGAAAATAATTATTATATAACACTATGTGATAAAAGTAAGCTTGACTTAGGTAATTGACCAAGTTGTATAAAAGTCTTATGTGACATATTGATGTGTGTGGGAATAATTAAATGGGTATTTTAAACCTATGAGAGAAAGTAACTTTGATTAAATAAATAAATTAATAATAAGTAGCATTGGTACACAATTAAATTATATCCTAGTCTAGAATAATTATTACTTGAAATAAATCAATGTACATGGATTATATGATTTTATGTGTAATATATGAGTGGGTGCATTTGTATGCTCAAGTGTGAACAAAGGGTAAAATGAACCTAAGTGTGCTACAAAAGTGCTGAGAATTGGTGGTGTCCCAAAATGAGAGTCACTCTATCTCTTCTTCACGTTATAGGCCATTGGCCTAGTCCCTCATTACCAACCCCATAGCTAGAAAATCATGGAGGGGGGAGTGGGCTACTTAGTACTCTTCCACCAAATCCTCCATAACCATTAGCTTCTTCTCCATTCCAATGGTTTGATTCATTGTACAAAACCAAATTGGTCACAAGCTTGTCTATAAATAAAGCCCTTCTCATTCATAAACATGTTGCTAAGTTCTCTGAGAAAAGTCCTAGTGTGTGAGAGTGTGGTTGGGCTAAGCTTACATTATTTGCAAGTTGAAGCTAGGAGAAGCAATTCAACTTCAGAAAAGGTAATCTCCTCTAGATGTTCATACACTCAAGCTTTGCAAAGTTCTTAGAAAAACACTTGTTTGAGTTGAAATGTTTATAGTTGAATCTTGCTAGAATGTATCAATTGATGCTAGATATTGTTAATATGGTCAAAAACAAATTCAATGAAGGTTAAACGAAGTAAAACGATCAAGTAACGAATCCATCGTGAAGAGAATTGCTAAATGTGTTAAACTTTGGAAAAATGGCAAAAATCTTGAATTGGTCCTTGAAATTTATTGTTTGTATGTGTGGGAATGTTAGAAGCATGCTAGGAAGGTTATATAACAAATTTATAATAATTATACATCATTACATTGTTACTTGAATGAGAATTAGGTTGAAAATTCCACAAAAGTTCGAAACGAGGAATACATTGCTCGTGTTTTAGCGAGGGACATTCTCGCCCCACGGGGTCCCGATGTATAAACGTGCATTTCCCGTGAAGGATCTGTCAGAATAAAAAAAAAAATTTTGTTGCTTGTTGATGCAAGAAGTCTTAAACTCCACTTAATTTCAAGAACATATATACTCCCTAAACATATATCAATGTATTTTACAAGGTGTTTAGTAGGTTTGAAGTTGAATCATAACTTTTTAAAGAAAAGTTAAAAGACGAAAACCATGTTTATAAAACCTTATGCCTTTTTGAATCGAACCCATTGAGCATATGTTTATAGCTTAGTTAGTCTCATAAATACATATGAAATGTGAACTCAACATACCTTGCATGTATAGATTGTTAGACATGACATCTCAACATTTGAAAACCAATTGAGTTGAAAACTCTATGATTTATATTATGAACTTTAGAACAATTAGGATAGGATGCGTATGCCTCTAGAGATAATCGACATGTCCACGCATCTAGTTAGACATTGTTATAAATTACGCAAGCATGTGAAGAAAGAAGTTGTTTGGCGATATTATGTGGTATAATGAATACTATGGCTAGATGATTTATGTAATGAACTCTTTTAACTTTGAAAGATGGAAATATATGAGTAACTTTAATAAAGGGTCAAAACTAGCTTAAAGGTTCTTCAATATGTGAAACAACTCAAACATACGTAAAGTAAGAGATATTTTGCAAATACAAAAGATAAGCGTATGGTACAAAAGACTTTAAAGGTAAAATTAATGTGAGTTACGCATCTATGAGTTTGAATGTGTACATGAATTTAGATATGTGTGATGGAAGTATGTGAAAATGTATATCAAGTATATATGACTAATGAATACATATACATACATATATAGGATTACGTAGTTCATTGAGGTGATATTACGCTATAAGTGGTAATCAACGCTAAAGGCAAGTCTCCTAACTCTCACAACTTTGGATTTTGTGCGAGTTCTCTAACATCCATTGATTCACATATCGAATACAAGTTATCTAAATTCTCTACATTGTATATTGTATGAGTCCGAATTATTGACATACTTATATTGAGTAAATGACTATTACTATTCGAAAATCAATTACTTTGACATTATTGTGAGCATTAGACTTATTGTTCTTAAAGTGCATTATAAAATTTGTCTAAACCTTTGATTCGATTAGACTGTTATTATATGCTAGAAAATTATCCAAACCAATTGACTTGGTGTGGACTCTTGAAAATCTACTGAGATGAAAAACCCTCTTAAAAAGGGGAAATTCTATATTATCGGGAAACCGACGTGCGCACATAAGTATGGTTAAATGTTATGCATAACGTAGGGTACCTTAGTCTGATCACCTGTTGTACTCGTTTATCTTGGATTACGGTATAATACTGTTAATTCTAGTAAGAGTTCTTGGTCTTTAACGACTGCTCAGTGTTTATTCTTATTGAACCTCGAAATAATTAAACCTTAAAATATTACTGATATCCTTCAGTCTTTAGTGACATTTATCAAACACTCTTGATATTTCTTGATGTCCTTGAACTATCACTTACTGTTATATCCTTGAAGATTCAAATGCTATAACTGTTCATTCTATTTGCTATATCACTTGCTGGGCAAACTTGTTGCTCATTCTTGCTTCCCTAAAAACATTACAGTTAAGGCAGAGCAAGGCGGTACCTCAGGAAAGGACAAGGGGAAGGGCAAGGCTACAGAGTAGCTTAGTTCTTTAAGAGTAGTAGTATTATTATTTCTATGTGTATTATGATGTATTAAGGATGATTAATTATGTTTAAGTTTAATCACTGGATTGTTGTAGTAATGGTTACGGAACCTTGGGACGCGAATACTTATATTATATTATTGTAAATTATTCTATTATTTCTGTTGTTGATGATTTTAGTGTGATGTTAGAATTAACACGTGGCGAACCAAATTCGAGATATAAGTTTCTGAATTTGGGGGTGTCACAGATGTGTTGTACTTTGTTTTGTAGGCTAATGCCATCCTTGCACGGGCTATCCCTTCTCTTGCCTGATCTACTAAAAAAGAGGGGCAACTGAAACATGATGTGTTGCTCCTTGAAGCCGAGTTGCGAGGTCGAGATTCGGAGCTGAAGAGGGAGAAGGACCTTCACGTTGATACCCGAAACAAGGTGACCAAGGCTGATCGTCGGATTGCCGAACTCGAAGAACAACATTCTCTCCTTCAACAAGAGTTCGTTGGTCTCGACGGTCATACCAAGAAGCTTGTGTAGGACAAGGAGCTTCTGGCCGAGGAGAAAAAGGTCTTGGTGGGGAATCTTCACACCATCGAGGATCAATTCAATATAATGCATGACCAGGTGAGGACGTTGATCAAGGTGAACAATACCTTGATAGCGAAACAGGCTGTCATCAAACAGACAGCCATCAAGGAATACGAAGAGTCGTTTGCCTTGACCGATAAGATTATGGCCCAGTTTGCTGAAGGGGTTGAAGCTTATCGAGAGAAGGCTCGGATGAAGTTGGTCGATGCTGAGTTGGATGCCTCGATCCTTAACTCTTCCGATGAGGAATCCGAGGCCGAAGCTGGTGATGGTTCGCCTTAGTGTAGGATTTCCGTACTTGTAAATTTTTCCTTTTTTAGTTTTGTAACTTGCCCGATCAGTTAGGCTGATGGTATGTGTATCCGAAGCCTGTCTGATCGAGATTTGTAAAACAAATTGGATATGAATGAAATAGCATGAGTTTCTTAGTTGTTATCTCGATTAGTTTTGCTTATGACTTTTATCGAACAGTTAGGTGATCATTTCTGACTGTCTGGTCAATTTATGTCCGAAGCTTACAGGATCAGATTTATAACTTTATCAATCAGTTATGCTTGTGGTGTTTACTGATCAGTTAAGTCCTTTCGGACTATCTGATCATTTTTACGCTCGAAGCTTATCTAATCGGATGTGTAACTTTGTCAATCAATTATTCTTGTGATCTTTGTTGATCAGTTAGGTCCTTCCGAACTGTCTGATCAGTTTACGTCCGAAGCGTGTCTGACTGGTAAAGCAATGTGAATTTAAATGAAGCATAAGTATTTCTTGAAGAGAAGTTTTTATTTCATTGATAAATCGCATAGGTTACATAAGTAAAGGAAAGAATAGACATGCATTTACAGGTAATATTTTCTAAGTCTTTTAGCATGCCATGTATTCTTTACCTCAGATCCATCCATAACTCGAAGCCTGTAAGTCCCTGGCTTCGGCACCTCCACTACTTCGTAAGGCCCCTCTCAGTTAGGCATTAGCTTGCCTGTGTTCTGGGGGGTTGATGCCTCTGACTCCCGAAGCACCAAATCCCCTGCTTCAAATCTCCTCAGCTTCACTTTCTGGTTGTAGTGTTGGGCTGTTCTCTTTTGATAAATAGCCAACCTCAACATAGCAGAGTCCCGAGATTCATCCAGCAGATCCAGATTTGTTTTCAGGCCTTCATCATTGTATAGTTCCTTGTATTGACTGACTCGAAGAGTGGGGGATCCGATCTCGACTGGTATGAGTGCATCGAGTTGGCATCGCCGCCATCGGAATGGAGAGTCTCCGATTGTTGTCCTCTGAGTTGTCCGATATGCCCACAAAACACCGAGTAGTTCTTCTGCCACCGACCCTTTAACTCATCCAACCTTCTTTTTATTCCGTTGAGTAGGTTTGGTTGGTCACTTCTACTGACCGCTCGATTGAGGTGTGAAAGCGAAGTCTTACTTGTTGAATTCCCAACTCTTTCGTAAAACTTTTGAATTTTGATCCCACAAACCATCTCGCCATTATCGAGAGAACATTGCCTCTAATGCTTTAAAGCAGAAACGACTCCCCTCTTTAAAAATTTCAAGCATTCTTGTTCGGTGATCTTCTGTAGTGGTTTAGCTTCAACCCATTTTGTCATATAGTCAATAGCCACGATTACAAAGATGACTTGCCCGTTGGCCTTCGGCAGAGGCCTTAGGATGTCGATTCCCCATACAGCGAAGGGAATCTGGGATAAGACCGAGTAAAGCTCTTCGGGGGGTTGATGTAGGATATTGCTATTCAGCTGACACTTGGGACACCTTCTGACGAATTCCTTGGCCTCTGTGTAGATAGTCGACCAGTAATACCCCTGCCTCAAAATCTTATGTGCCAATGACTTGGCCCCCATGTGATCTCCACAAATCCCTTCGTGTACCTCCCGAAGTGTATAGTTTACTTCTGACGATGTTAAGCACTTGAGCAGTGGAGAACTGAAAGCCCTTCGATACAGATCTCCATCAATAAGTACAAAGTTTGAACTTCGGTGCTTGATTTTCCTTGCTAGAATGCGATCCGAAGGCAACACCCCATCGGCCAAGTAGAAGATGTATGGCGTAAGCTAACAGTCCAGCCGATCAATACAAAGTACCTCCTCTTTCGGAACACTTGGCTACTCCAATACTTCCAGATATACCGATCCACTGAAGGAGCTTGCTTTTGTCGTTGCCAGTCGAGCCAAGGCATCTGCCACTGTGTTGTCAGATTGATCCACTCCCTGACAGCTAACTGAACTGAAGTATGCCAGTTTACACTTCGCTTCGGCTAAATACCTCGTCATTCTTGCCCCCCGGGCCTTATACTCCCCCGATATCTATTTGATGACCAACTGTGAAGCACTATAGATGACTAAATTTTGTACTTCTAGGCTTCGGGCCAACTTCAGCCCGGCTAGAATGGCCTCGTACTCTGCTTCGTTGTTGGTCACTTTGAACTGAAACCGAATTGCTTGTTGGACTTTAAACCCTTCAAGACTCGTCAGTGTAACCCCAGCACCACTGACGTCCGATGTTGATGAGCCATCAATATATAGTGTCCATGAAGCCCTCACATATTGTGTTTTGGTGACCGATCCCACATCCGGTTCTGTAAACGAGCATTCCATGACGAAATCAGCCAGTGCCTATCCTTTGATTGTTGTCCGGGGTAGATACTCCAACGCAAACTGTGTTAATTCCATTGTTCATGCCGCAAGTCATCTCGAGACCTCTAGTCGGTGCAAGATTTTCTTCAACGGATGATCTATGTATACCACCACCATCCGACCCTGGAAATAATGTCGAAGTTTCCTGTTTGCTATGATCAAGGTGTAGGCGAATTTTTCCAGGTTCGGGTATCAAATTTCTACATCTCGAAGTACATGGCTGACGTAGTACACTGAGAACTGATTTCCCCCTTTGTCTCGAACTAATGCCGCCCCTACCGCCATCGAACTTGCTGCCAAATACAAATATAAAGGTTCCGAAGGGATCGGTTTCGTCAACAGTGGCGCCGAAGATAAATATTGTTTGATCCCTTAGAACGCGTCTTCGCATTCAGAAGTCCATTGAAAGCTTTTATTGTTCTTAGGGTCTTTAAAGGTGTCAAAAAATGGTAGGCATCTCTCTGTTGATTTGGAGATAAACCTTCGGAGGGCCGCAATCCGACCTGTCAGTCTCTGCACATCCTTATAAGACTTCGGGCATTTCATATCTAGGACCGCCTGAATCTTCTTTGGGTTTGCTTCGATTCCCTTTTTGCTGACCAAATACCCCAGGAATTTCCCCGATCCCAATCCAAACATGCACTTGGTCGGGTTTAACCTCAGCTTACGTCTTCTGACTGTCTCGAAGCAGTTCTCTATATCTTGAAGATGGTCACGGACTAACATGCTTTTAACGATCATGTCGTCAACGTAGACCTCCATACTTCTCCCTAGTTGCTTCGTGAACACGAAGTTCATCATTCGCTGATAAGTTGCCCCGACGTTCAGTAGCCCGAAGGTCATTTTTCGATATGCATATATTACCCGGTGCGTGATGAAACTTATCTTCGGGATATCTTCCTTACTCATTGAAATCTGGTGGTATCCTGAGAATGCATCCATGAAGCTCAACATACTGTATCCCGAAGTGACGTCTATCAACTGATCTATGTTGGGTAATGGATAGAAGTCTTTCGGACACGCCTTATTCAGATTCGTGTAGTCGATGCATAGTCTTCACTTCCCGTTCTGCTTCTGGACCAAGACTACGTTGGCCAACCATTCTGGGTAATCGATTTCGAAGATAAATTCGGCCTCCAGGAGTTTGGCAATTTCTTCATCGATTATTTTCTGTCTCTCTGGGGCAAAAATCCTCCGTTTCTGTATGACTGGCTTTCTATTTGGGTCCACATGTAACTTGTGCAGGGCCACTGATTCGCTTACCCCTGGCATATCACTTGGTTCCCATGCAAAGATATCTGCATAGACTTGGACCAATTCTATCAATCCTGTCCTGAATGGTTATGCTAACCCCGACCCGATTTTAATTATTTTCTCTTTATTGCCTGGCACCAGTTCTATATCCTCGGTTTCTTCGGCGGGCAGAGCAAGCAGTTCTGTACTACCCTCAGTGAATGGCTCTAATTCAATGGCCATTGTCTGTTTCTACTTACTGACCCCGACCCCTGAGGAAATCAAGCTATTTCGATAACACCTTTGGGCTATGTCTAGGTCTCCTTTTACCTCCCCGATCATGTTCAGTGTTGGAAACTTGATTTTGAAGTGGGGTATGGAAGTCACTGCTTGCAGGGCTGCCAAGGTAGGTCTTTCGAGGATCGCGTTGTACGCCGAATCCACCTGGACGACGAAAAATCTGACCATTATTTCGACCTGATTGGGTGTCGTGCTGAACTTGACTGGCAGTTCGATGGTACCAGACACATACACCGGATCTCCATTGAACCCATACAAAGGTCCTTCACCGCCCAGGTCCATCTTTTTCCCTTGTAGATCCATCCTCTGGTAGGCGTGAGTGTACAGGATATCGACCGAGGATCTGTTGTCTATCATCATCCGCTTCATGTCCACGGTCCCGACACATGCAAAGTTATCACTAAAGCCTCTAAATGCGATTCGATTCGATGAGGTCTGTGGGGTAGTCCTCATCCGAAAAGGAGATAGACATTCATGGATATGCCCGATCCTTTCTAGTAGTTGACCCCATAACCGATAACACTGCCTCGAGATACCCACTTCTCTTCCTTCCCGTTACCCATCCGACAGAACCTCCTGAGATAACATCAATCACACCTCGGGCTGGGGGGGTTCTGTGGAGGCTGGGTATCCTGATCTTGATCTCTATTTTCCTCTCTAGGTGGCACTGCATTGCCCCGACCGGCTACATATTGCACTAACTGTCCGTTTTGAACATTCTTCTCTATCATGTCCATCAGGTGGGTGCATGCTTCCGTCGCGTGCCCGGTGCTTTGGTGTTAATCATAATATTTGTCCTGACCCCTCCTTCCGGGCTTGGTTCGTCTCGAGCATGGTTTATAAAAGGGTTTGTTCCTCATATCTTCTAAGATCTTCGCCCGATCTGTGGTGAGAGGGGGTGTAAACTTTGCTGACACTTCGATTAGGCAGTGGAGGTCTACTGCTTCCTGATCCCCCTCCATTGTAATTCTTCTTGCTCGGATTATCCGACCTACACTGGTTGTTGTCTGAACGCTGATAACTCTATTTGTCCCGGTCCTTAGACTTCTCGTAGGACTGGGAGTGTGGTTTGAAATTTCCCATGGCTTCTTCTATGGCTATGAACCCTTCGGCCTGATGGAAGGCTTCGGTTAGATCTTCTGGGGGATTGATCACCAAGTATTTCATTAATTTTTTCGACCTCCCGATATCCAGACCTATTGTGAAGAATCCCAGGGCTTGTGGGGAATTCAATTCTGCTACCGATCCCACCGCCTCCTGAAATCTTTTTACAAATTGGCCTAGGGTCTCATCTGACTTTTTTTGGACCTGCATGAGGGACGCCGTGATCTTTCCTCGTCTTCTATTGCTTCCGAACCAAGCATGGAACTTTTCCCGAAGATCGTTCCACAACCCGATTGATCCTGCTGCCAAATTCCACATCCATTCCTGTGCACTCTTTTTCAATGTCATGGCGAACATGTGACATTTGGCAGCGTCCGAATGTCTGTAGTAAGACATCAGACGATCATAACCATCCGAATGATCGTAAGGATCCCCTAGCCCAGCATACGTATCCATAGGGGGCATCTTCTTCTTTGGATCGGCCGTGACTCGATTGATTAATCAGATTATTCGGGACAGAATCGTGTCTTTGATGGTGTTTGATCACTGGTTAAACCACTTGCAATTAATGGCATCAATCCAACGCGCTTGTAGAGGTATTACGCACTACAAAAAAAAAAGCTTAATTCCGTCATAAATAATTTAACCCCGACAGAAAGTTCAGTCGCAAATAATTCCGTTGAAATTATCGCATCCTCGACGAAATTCTGTCGACATTATAAAGGCCCATTGACGCGAACAATTCCCGCACGCGCGTGTTACTTTCTGATTACTTTGGACGGAATATCCGTCGGGAATAGTTTATGTTCGACAGACCTATGGTCGACGGATATTCCGTTAGAAATAAAAAAAATTTACCCTAAATCTCCAAGTCCTCCCTCACCCGCATTAGTACATTTTATCTCTCTCTCCCCCCCCCCCCCCTTGCTATTCCCATCGACAACGGCATAGCTCCCACCGACGCACCACCCCACCGACGCTACCTCATCATCCCTCCCCCACCTCCGCTCTCATATTATTGAGCTTGATTTGTGGCATAGAGTTTAATTATTGATAAACAACTTACTATTTAAACAAATTATTATTTAAAGAGCTTATTATTGGTAAACAGTATATTATTTAAACAACTTATTATTGGTAAATAGTTTATTATTTGTAATCAACTTATTATTTAAACAGCTTATTGGTAAACATCTTATCGGTAAATAGTTTATTATTGGTAAACAACATATTTGTAAACAACTTATTATTTAAACAACTTATTATTTAAAGAGTTTATTGTTAAACAACTTATTATTATTAAACAACTTATTATAGGTAAATAACTTATTATTTAAACAACTTATTGGTAAACAACTTATTAGTCCTATTCATATTTAAATATTGGCTTTTTGTTTGTCAAAGCTTATTTGAATAAACTTTATGGTAAACAACTTAATGTTCATCATTTTTGATGTATAAACAAGTTTAAATTATAGCTTAAAATATGTTATTATTGGTAAGGGTATAATAGTCCAAATGATATTTTTTTATCCAATCCTTTAATTAATTCTAGAAAAACAAATATAATATCATGAGATTATTTTAAGTTATCCCATGAATAATTCCAAAAAAAACATATAACTAGGACTATTTAATAATATGATTAATAATCTTAGGATTATAATAGCATGGATTATAATTTTGGATTTTAATCCTTGCAAAAAAAGATGACCGAATAGTATTTATCATAATGGATAAAAAAGTAGACACTCCAGCCAAAAAATGATTCATGTACAGTCGGAACAAAAGAATTTGTACTTAGCACTTCAATCACAATGATAAAAGAAAATAATTAATGAATTGTAACAAATGAATTGATCATTCTTTATTAATACACTTACTAGATTACAACAAATCAACAACAATTGCATACAACCAAGGCAAAAAATCTTGCCTGGTTATTAGAACAAATTGCACATCACATTACACAACACTAAGGACAGTTAGAAAAAAGAAACCACATGCAAAACACTAGAATTAACAACCAATAATCACAAAAACATACATAAAACCCAAATACAGTCTTGAGCCTTAATTAAGACCGTTAATATGAAATATAACTGTTAATTCGACATCTTCTATTAGCATGTGAAGCCCGGTGGTAGCGATTTCTCACGCCGCTAACGAAAGCAAACCTAAGGTAATCGCACATTAAGGTTAATCCTCAGCACATTAGCTTTTTAATCGCGGCAAAGGCAAACAATGACCTCAAGATCAGCCAAGCCCCCGATCAACTTGCAGCATTTGCTTGAGGAAGCTCCAACAACAAGGTTAACAAGCCCTCCAAGAAGGTTAGTACAAACACCTAACTTCAATATATCTTTAGGGCAACTAGCAGGGTTCACTTTGGGCGCCTTTGGAGGGGCCAATGGCTTGGGATGGCAAGGGTCACAAGCGCTAGAAAATGTCACCAAAAAGAGGAGGGAGGAGATTAAAATGGAGGAGGAGAGCTTGTTGTTGGCCATGGTAAGGTGGTGGTTAAAAAATTAGGGTTTAGGGTAGTGTGGAGTATTTTAGTGGAAGGTGTCCTTTTTAAAGGAAGATTTTGAGGTGGGAATTGGGTAGTTTGATTGAGTGGAAAGCTAGAGCAGACAAAAGACCTGTCTACTAGTATTTAGTTTTTTGTAAACTTGTGCGGAAGGAGATGCTTTGATATCTAGTGGTTATTTATAGTGTAAGAATTAATAGAGGGATAAATTTGAATACAGGAACACATGGGTTGAGTTATGCATTTTTTTCATTCACTTCTATTTTGATGTTGGAAGAATCATGGATCAGCGTTATGTTGTGGCTCTGATTAGAAAATTTCACATTTATAGAGCTATTTTTCTAGACAGACATTGTCAGTTTAAGTTTGGATTAAAAGTTCTCAAAAAGAAGGGGGAGGGGGGGAGGGAGTTTGGATTAAAAGAATATGACCTCAAGGTACTAATGCATAATTGGAGCCGACAAAGCTTAGTTGGTTTGTGAAGCCCTTAATCATGCATTTTGGATTGTCTTATACTTCTCCTGATCCAACGTACCAATGACAATTATGATAGGATAGTCAAGTGTCATGGGTAAGCCCGATCTTGGACTTGCTTAATATTTTAAGTCTCATGGGTTTGAGATAATGTTATAACAACTAGGGTTTTTAATTGCAATATAAACCACTTGTTTTATATGTTATTATAAAGTGTGTGATGATTAATAAATACATTAGACATGCAATGCTAACCACCATTTGGTATCATTCTTTGAATTTTTTCGATCTTTTTCTTAATTTCATCCATTTATTCATTCAACTGATATACCTCGTGTTATTTGATTTCTATTCATCTTTATTTTTCACGATTGTGTCTATTATTTGATCCTAAATCTAATATACCCCTTGGAAAGGTTTGAGTCTCACTTTCTGCTAAATTCATCAAACCCTTTTCCTTTCCCTTAGTATAGAATTTTTTTTTTAATTTTTGTATATAAGCGAAAAATAAAATAAATCGACTCTACTTGAAACGACAGAAGATTCTCTCTTGCGTACTTTCATCATAGTGATTAGGGTTTTGAGCTTTATACTATTTTGTTCATAATAAGGCTAGGTTCGAGGTTCAGTTTGTTTTTATATAAGAAAAAATCACCCTTTATAATAACAAAAATAATAAAATAAAATATTCTTATATATCAGAATTTAATTCTAACAATAGCTAAGGATATATGGACATGGTTAAACTTTCCTAGGATCAGCTCATGAAATTCCCAACTTGCTTAACTGAATTTACACAAGATCAGATGATAGTATGATACAACGTCTATTCCATGATGAGAAGTTCCATTGTGTAATAAATTTTGTCACATATTATATAACTTTGGATTTTAATAAAATTTCTTGGTGCCGATCAAAAATAAAAAAGAAGTTCCATTCTGTAATTTAATACAATTTTAGAAACGTTGAACTTTCACAGAGGTTTGCTTGTTGCCCAAAGCATAAATATTGTGGGAAACCACCTGTACCCGTAAAATTAGTCCAATGTTTTAAGATATTCAAATATCCATCATTAATATATATAAAGAAAATTAAAAAAAAAGGAAAAAAAAATCGAAGTAAGATGTTTGCATGTACTTATGACCATACACAAAGCAAAGTCAGCACCTCTCTATTACTAAATCTTTTAAAATGAAAGGTTAACGTTTCTATTAAGGAGAGAGGACCTAATGTTTCAAACCTATTCTAATTGAATTTACCGTATAGTCATGAGTCTAATGAGTGGCTTGATATTATTAGAAAGTAATTATGTAATCTCATATTTCTAGAAGCAGTATTAAATATAGTTATTAAACTTGCTGAGTTTTATAAGTGTCTTTTGTATTCTCAAGAGTATTGAAGTCTTATTCTAGAATACTCCACTCCTAGATTAAATAGGAGATTGATGTAACTCATGTAGTATGAAAAAAAGAAGAAGTCTAGCAGTCTGCAGGAGCAGTAGCTCTGTAAAGTATATTGCTCTCATCTCTCTTCTAATAAAAATTCCTTGATAAATTTCTGCTTTTTGCTCATCAGGCTTTCGTTTGTCCCAACAAATTTGGTATCAAAGCTATTTTGTTAAAACCACATCCCGCTATCATGAGTTCAAATTAAATCCCCTACGTTGTTTGCATATTCTCCAAGTCAAATCCCTATATTTCAAGGGAACACTATGAGTAATCTTGGAGCAAATAAATGGAAACCGTCTTCATATCTCAAGTCCTTTGGGATATTATCGAGACTAGTTATGAAGAACCACCGGAACTAGAGATTGGTCACAAGCACAACAAAAGTCAGACAAGGAGAACAAAAAGAAAGATGCCACAAGACTCCGATTTATCTGAAGATGGGGTAAGCAAATCAATTTTTCCTAGAATTTTTGGAGTAAAAAAGGCTAAAATTGCATGGGAGATTTTGCAAAAAGAATTTCAAGGATCTGCCAAGGCCATTACTTTAAAACTTCAGACATTATGGAGAAATTTTGATAATTTGTCAATGAACGAAAGTGAAAGCATTCGAGATTTCTCTTCAAAAGTTGCTGAAATAGTAAATCAAATCAAGGGTTGTGGTGACACCATTGAAGACAAGAGAGTGATTGAGAAAGTTTTGAGGAGTCTTCCTCCCAAATTTGATCATGTTGTCGCAGCCATAGAAGAATCCAAAGATCTGTCCAAAATGACATTTCATGAGTTAACAGGTTCACTACAAGCTCATGAACAGAGGATTAATAGGTCCTCACATCAACCTGTGGAATAAGCTTTTCAGTCCAAACTGAGAATGTCAGAAAAGAAGGCCAACGGCTCCTGGGACATGTCTCATTCAACAGAAAAAAATCAAAATTCTTTTTCAAGAATGAATCAACAGCAAAGAAGAAGAAGAGAGAAAACTTACAGTCACAACTCAAAGAAAGAAAGAAGTGGAAGCTCACAACAAAGTTTCAATAATGAAAATTCTCAGTGTATCATCTGCAAAAGATCTAACCATGAATCCCGAGATCGCAGATTTAAATGTACAAGATGTCGAGTGCCTAATCATTCTCAAAGAGACTGCTGGTTTCAAAACAAAAAGGAGCAAAATGAAGCTAAGTTCACAAAGGAAAGTAATAATGAACACCTTTTTTACTCTTGCTTACTTACTGAAAGTGAGTCACAGAATTTATGGTATTTGGACAGCAGTTGCAGTAGCCATATGATGGGAAATAAAGATTTCTTCATAGAACTTGATCACAGCTTCACTTCTCAAGTAAATCTTGGAGACGGAAAGTTACAGAAAGCTCTCGGAAAAGGTGTTATTGTTGTTCACACCAAAGGAGGTAACAAAAGATTGATATCTGATGTTCTTTATGTGCCAAATTTATCAGAAAATCTCTTGAGTGTTGGTCAGTTATTAAACAAAGGCTATCAAGTTATCTTTGATGATAGCAAATGCGAAATTCTTGACAAGAAAAATAACTTGACAGTAGCAAAAGTTGAAATGTCTAAATATAAGGTGTTTCCTCTTGTCATACCAATAGAGGAAAACCTTGCTTTACGAAGTGAAAATTTTGATATATCCTACTTGTGGCATTTGAGATATGGGCATTTAAATTACAGGGGTATGAAATTGTTGAAAGAAAAGAATATGGTGGTTGGATTGCCTGCTATAGAGAATAATGGAAGAGTTTGTGAAGGATGCGTCTATGGTAAAATGCATAGACTTCCATTTCCAAAAATCTCATGGAGAGATAAAGCCCCTTTAGAATTGGTGCATTCTGACATATGTGGTCCTATGAGGACTCCATCTCTAAACAATAAGAGATATTTCATTCTCTTTGTTAATGACTATACAAGAATGATGTGGTTGTACTTCTTAAATGAAAAGTCAGAAGCTTTCTCAATTTTTCTTCAATTCAAAGCTCTAGCAGAAAAGCAAAGTGGATGTCAAATGAAAACTTTACGGACAGATCGTGGTGGAGAATTTATATACACACCTTTCATGAATTATTGCAAGGAGAATGGAATTCAAAGGCAGCTCACTATTAGTAGAAGTCCGCAACAAAACGGTGTGGCGGAAAGAAAGAATCGCACTATCGTTGAGATGGCTCGTAGTATGTTGCAAGGAAAAAGGCTTCCAAACAATCTGTGGGCTGAAGCTATTCATACTTCTATCTATATTCTTAATAGATCCCCTACAAAAGCAGTTCGAAACAAAACTCCATTTGAGGCATGGAATAACAGGAAGCCACTTGTTGATCACTTCAAAGTTTTTGGATGCATTGCTTATGGCATGAACACATCACACAACATGGACAAGTTTGACAAGAAAGGAGAAAAGTACGTGTTTATTGGCTATAGTGATGAGTCTTAGGGTTTTAGACTGCTTAATCCCAAGACAAATCAGCTTGTAGTATCTAGAGATGTCATCTTTGATGAAATGGCAGCTTGGGAGTGGAAGGATGATTTTTCTCAAGATCAAAAGTCATACGAATTTAAAGAATCATCATCTTTTCAAGAAGATGCAAATCAAGAAAGCAACCTACAACATGAAGTAACAAGAAGTCCCTCTAGAATTCCATCATCAATTCATGATCATTCCGATTCGGAATCACCTCCAAGAAAGGTACGATCATTGCAAGATGTCTATGAATCATGTGAATTTGCTCTTTTTTCATGTGAACCTCACACTTTTGAAGAAGCAGCAAGTAATAATGTATGGATTAAAGCCATGAAAGAAGAAATCCCTATGATTGAAAAGAACAAAACTTGGGAGCTTATGGATCTGCCAAAAGGGAAGGATGTCATTGGATTAAAATGGGTTTATAAGACAAAGTACAATGAAGATGGCTCAATTCAAAAGCACAAGTCCAGATTAGTCGCGAAAGGCTACTCACAACAGCCTGGCATAGATTTCACCGAGACATTTGCACCGATAGCTCGGATGGAAACAATAAGAACTGTTCTTGCTTTGGCAGTTCAATTGGAGTTGAAAGTGTTTCAACTTGATGTAAAATATGATTTTTTAAATGGTGAGTTGGAGGAAGAGGTCTATGTTGAGCAACCTCAAGGTTTCCAAGTAGAAGGAAAAGAAGACAAAGTGTATAGGCTTCGAAAGGCTTTGTATGGCCTAAAGCAAGTCCCCCTGAGCTTGGAACAACAGAATTGATGGTTATTTCCAGCAAAGTGGATTCAAGATGAGCCCAAGTGAACCTTCACTGTATGTGAAGACAGAAGGTAAAGACTTCCTTCTTGTTTGCTTATACGTTGATGATTTGATCTATTTTGGTTCAAATATGAAAATGATCGAAGATTTCAAGAAAAATATGATGAATGAGTTTGAAATGACTGACTTGGGTATTATGAGATATTTTCTTGGGATTTAAGTGAAACAAAGCAAAGGGCATATCTTTCTCTCCCAAGAAAAGTATGTAGAAGATTTGCTTAAAAAATTTCAAATGGAAAAATGCAAAGTTGTGCCTACGCCTATGGCTTTAAATGAAAAGTTGCAACAAAATGATGGAGAACCGAGAGTTGATGATAAGCTTTATAGAAGCTTGGTTGGCTCTCTGATTTATCTCACCAACACAAGACCTGATATAATGCATTCAGTGAGTGTAATTTCTAGATACATGAATAAGCTAACAAAGTCTCATTATACAGCAGCAAAAAGAATCTTAAGGTATCTATAGGACACAAAAAAAACATTGGATCACTTATGTGAAAGAAAAAGATTTCAAGCTTGTTGGATATACTGATAGCGATCAAGGTGTTCTCTTGATGATCGAAAGAGCACCTCAAAGTTATCTTTTTGCCTAGGTTCAAATGTGATATCATGGAGTTCAAAGAAGCAAAAATCCATGGCGTTATAAATCATTGGAAGCGTAATTTATTGCAATGACCGATCAGGTACGTGGAAGCGATTTGGTTAAGAAGAATTTTGAATGATTTGCAGTTAAAGCAAACCGAACCTACAAGAATCTATTGTGACAACAGTCAAGAATAGAAATAATGACAAAAATCTAGTTTTTCATGCTCATTTCTAAGCATATAGAGCTCCGTTATCATTTCATCGAGACTTGGTGAGCAAAGGAGAAATTTGCATGGAATTTGTTTAGTACTAACGATCACCCAAATTTGATGCTCTAACCAAACCAAATAACACGAGGAGAAATTTGAGAAGTTCAAGAACGAATTGAAGATTACAAATTAAGAGGGGTGTTAGAAAGTAATTATGTAATCTCATATTTCTAGAAGCGATATTAAATATAGTTATTAAGCTTCGTTGAGTTCTATAAGTGTCTTTTGTATTCTCAAGAGTATTGAAGTCTTATTCTAGAATACTCCACTCCTAGATTAAATAGGAGATTGATGTAACCCATGTAGTATGAAAAAAAAAAAAGAAGTCTAGCAGTCTGTAGGAGCAGTAGCTCTGCAAAGTATATTGCTCTCATCTCTCTTTTAATAAAAATTCCTTGATAAATTCCTGTTTTTGCTCATTGTGCTTTCGTTTGTCCCAACAGACATGATAGGTAGAATTAAATGTCGTATAGAATAGGACAAGTACCGGTAGCTAGGCAATTTGTTGCATATGAACAACTAACAGAATGCCATATATGGATATGAGTTTCTCAAATGGAGAAAGAGGGAGCCTATCTTCTTGGTATTTTCTGTCAGTCCTGTGTATATTTGTTCATTACTCCTTTGTCATTTTTCAATTATTGTTCACTACTCCTTTGTCATTTTTCAATTATTGATCATATCGACTGTAGTGTGTGGTTTACATAACTATTCACGGATTTTCAAGTGCCATTTTAAGCATTGATTAATCAGATTATTCAGGACAGAATCGTGTCTTTGATGGTGTTTGATCACTGGTTAAACCACTTGCAATTAATGGCATCAATCCAACGCTTTTGTAGAGGTATTACACACTACAAAAAAAAAAGCTTAATTCCGTCATAAATAATTTAACCCTGACAGAAAGTTCAGTCGCAAATAATTCTGTTAAAATTATCGCATCCTCGACGGAATTCCGTCGACATTATAAAGGCCCATTGACGCGAACAATTCCCGCACGCGCGTGTTACTTTCTGATTACTTTCGACGGAATATCCATCAGGAATAGTTTATGTTCGACACACCTATGGTCGACAGATATTTCGTTAGAAATAATTTTTTATTACCCTAAATCTCCAAGTCCTCCCTCACCCGCATTAGTACATTTTATCTCTTTTTTTTCTCTCTCTCTCCTTACTATTCCCATCGACAACCCTTCTCTCTGCTCCAATGGCGTAGCTCCCACCAATGCACCACCCCACCGACGCTACCTCATCATCCCTCCCCTACCTCCTCTCTCATATTATTTAATTTTTTGGCGGCGCCACTTTATTAAGCTTGATTTGTGGCATAGAGTTTAATTTTTTGGCGGTGACAGCAGCGGTGCGGCATGTGACACCCTTAAATCCGGGTACTTCATTCCCTCAAGATTTGGTGTTCACTTAATAAAAATATTCATATCTAACTAGCTACCCAATCATAATAAAATTGAATAATAAACCTTCTCATTAAAGGATTACATTAATAAAAATATCTCAGGTTATCTAACCATTAAATACAATCATTCAAACGCGGAAAATTAAATAACTTCATTACAATAATTAAAATAAAGTGTGACGCCCCCAAAATAGGTATACATCACCCATTCTGAGTCGCCAAATACATGGTACAGAATACAAATACAAACTTAAATATACAATACGAAATTTGTGAGTTTTAATACAAAATATTGTTCTGACAGGCGTTATTTAAACTCAAAATAAGTCCTCAATACATTTATTATCACACTATTTCACGAATAGTGAGGACTACTAATGCAACCATCCTGGATGGTCAATCCATTCCCCGACTAGTCCCAAATTTATATTTTCATTTTTCAAGAGAACATTGAAAGAAAGGGTGAATTCAATTAGCCCAAGAAGAAATATTATTGGCTAAGATAATGCGAGAATAAATTATCCTTAGCCTTCAACAAGATAACAACCGATAGAATATAATAGACACCAAGTTTTAGATCAACAACTGCAGCGGAATAAGCAATCCATTAGAAGAGTCAAGTAGAGCATACACTACACCAAAAATGGCTTCTAGCGAATAAAATTTTGTGAAGGAATTTATTCCATCACATGAAGAGTTGTTTAGCGAAGGAACAGTGAAGGAAAAAATCATAGTGACAATATAGTTATTAGCGAAAGAAACATCCTTTATAATTTATATTTTTTTTTCTCGCAAAATTGAGGTGATAGAAAGATTTTTAGAGCCAATTTATGATGAAAATTTGCGAGGAAAAAATTTATTTAGTAAAGAAATTATTACTCACTATATATCATTATTCAGAAGTTTTTTGCAATGGATAAAATCAGTCGCTGTTTTGTTTTAAATAATTTTTTAAAATTAATTATAGTGAATATAAATTATAATATAAATACATTAAATTTTTTACAGTATTAAATTAAGAATCTGATTATAATACTACGTCGTTCAAGAAGATCTCGTTGCCACTGATAAAGCTTCCTCTGTGAACGAGAGTTACGAACAGTGATCTTTTTCTAAACTAAGAATCTGATCGGGAAAAATGGCAAGAAGATTGAGCCATAAGACCTCTCTTCTTTATATACTTCTTCTCTTATACCTCTCTTCTCCCTCTCTTACTTCAATCTCTCATCCATCTTCCCTTGCTTTCTGATTTCCTAAATTGTAAGGTTAGGGTTTGGTTTTTACCCCCAAATTTTTTTTTTTTAGTTTTATAATTTTTTTAAAACTTATTTTTGTTTATAATATGGCTGCCCTAATCCATAGCTTCTTGCGTGGCTGCCTTGATTTTCCCAAATTGCAGCTCCTTATTTTTTCTTTTGTATTAGAAGGAAATATGCAATTGTACACTCTTCTATTTAAATTTTGCAGGACTGCAAGTTCCTTGATGAGAAATGGTGCCCAAAGTTTGTTGAAATCATTGCATAGAAAAATCACTATACAAAATTTTTCCAGTCAGGATCTCTAGATAATGTTCCCCTAGGTAAATGTTCCAGACAATCATACTGCGAAATAGAAAGTTATACGCATAAGGGCTTTTCCTTATATCAACATCTTTGCTGGTTAGAAAAGATTATATGATTATTTGTTATGAAGTCTTATCATTTGGCAGAAGTTGTTTCCTTGACCCTTGTTGATCAATTTGATGACAGATTCTATATTACAGTGTAGCTGTCGGGTTTTCCCCTTGTAAAATAACTTTCAATTAGCCTTTCTCTTGATGGGCGTTGGGAGGTGGTTTAGACTGTTAGAAATCCCTAAATATGAAAAATTGCAAACTATGATTGCCCTCATAGTCAAAACATATAGAGTCACACTTGATATAGTGAGCTCTTATTACTATTTCAACCAGAACTATGCCACTATTATAGGAAGATGATTTCTCGACCTTCTTTAAGTGCCCCTTTCATAATATTTATATAAATGTTTTTAGAGTTTAGATTTTTGATCCAAAGCCTTGTGCTTTCTTATTTACTGAAGGTTGAGGTAAGAGAGGCATGTACTTTGTGGTGTCCAGAAAAATTGTCATCCTCATGGTTATTGTGTCTGAATAGGATTCAAGTTTTTAGCAATCAAGTAGCATGCCACTTTTCAAAATTCATATCTATCAGACGCTTTGAATGTGATCCAAGTTGTCATTCTCACCCAATCTTGGTTACATCATAATTTACAGAAACTAATAATTTGGAACATTCACCCCTTCAATAACCTTCAGGACAGTTGATTAGCAGACCTCAAAATTGGAAATTGACTATCCAGTGTATACATAGAGGAAATTGTCTAGAAAGGATTAAATTAATGATTCTAATATCAACTTCCCGAGCGCTTTTAGAAGAAACTAATTTTGCTAATTATAAATTAACCTTTTGCTAAAGTTGTAACTTCCATTTTCACATTTGTGAAAACTTCTTTTATTGCAAGTCAACATCCATGTCATGCCATGTGGTATCTATGTCCTGTCCTATTTATCAGTGTCGCCAGGTCAATTTATCTTTTGATTAGAGTTATTCTAATATTGAACTCAACTTCTTAGTGTGCAATTTCATATGCAGTGTTGTCTTAATTAATGCTTCATTAAGTAATTTAATATGGGCATAAGTAATGTCATATTTCAATTCATGATGATATAGATTATACCTAATATTTAGTGATGGCTTTGAGACATTATTTAGACGAGAACTTCAGTGTTTTTTGTATTGGAGAGTTATATTGTTTGATAGAAAAAAATTCTAAATTGATAATGTTTGCAGTCTCAAACAGTTTCTGAATTGAAGGACTTTGTCCAAAAGCTGAACTCGTTGCCAGAAATAACTGTAAGTGTCTCCTTTGACATTTATTATAATCCTAGCTATTGTGCCCTAGTCTAACTGTAAATTTTTGTTGTTCCTGCTATAGTGGCACATAAATCTTGCTCAACATTTATCTATATTTACATCAAAACCTTCCTTTCTTGGGCGACTTGACATGGAACACACAATTGTGGAGGCTGAGAGCTTTGATATGTAAGCTAAAATTTTCTAGTTCAATCCTCGAACAGAAACATTTCCATGGATTGTGCATCTGGAGATATATTGCATTTTGGGGGATCTCTTTAAATTATGTGATAACAGAAAATAAGGCAACTTTATAAGATATCTTTTATGATGTAAAAATTTACTCAGAGATAGAAAAATATGGTTCTATTAGAATGTTTTGCTTCAACAGATGGGCATCTAAATGTACATACTTGCTTAAAGTATCCTTGTTCTTGTGGATGCCAAAAGTATCAGAGCAAGGGACTAATGATGTCTATGGTGCAGATGCTTCGAGTACATTGAAGAAATGATTCATAAGTAGGAGCCTCTTGTCAATGTCTTGCGTCTTCTCATTTTATTTTTCGTTACAAATTCTGGGTTACCCAAAAAGAATTTTGACTATTTGCGGACGGTATATTGAAATTAAGATCTCAATATCTCATTAAAACCTCATTTGAACTACCTGGGGTTGTTTGTATTAGTTTTTCAACATGCTTGTCTTCCTACGGTACACTTATTGTAAATCATGGTTTCTCACAGCAACACTCGTACCCTTCCTGCCTTTGCCCTTTTCCTAGGGATTCCGTTATCCTTATAGCACTTTGAAGTTGCAGTTTATCATCCTGTAATGTATACTTTGGTCTTTGTTGCTTATGCAAAAATATTTAATTGAATTCTCTAATTGGTCCATTCCCTTCCACTGTATTGATAAACAGTGGTGGCGCTGGGGATGAAACATGCCTCTACTCCACTGGATTATAGTTTTGGCTCTTTGCAAATATTACTGCTTGCTTAATAGCATAAATTGTCTTGTATAATTAAACATGTGTGTCACCTACACCTTTTTTCTTCTTTTTTTCCACATGGTATTCGGATACAGGCCAGTGGATCTTATTCTGCAAGCTTTGGATACAGTTTAATCATCAATCTACTAAATATTTAGTTGATTTTGGTATTAACTATTTTTTATTATTATTTATATAGGGTATAGTAGTGAATCATTTGCATGTTTCATTATTTTCTATTAATTCTGTTGATCCGATGGAACAAATGGATTTCTTAAACTCTTTCGTAATAGATTCTTATTTCCCATCTCTCTTTCTCCTTAATAGTAACGGGGATGTGCGATTCCTTTGTCATGGCATGTTTCTTTAAAGGGCACCTTCTAATTAGTTATTACAAAGACAGAGCATTTAGGGTATTCTGGTAAAGGTTTGAAGCATATGCCTTGCAGATTGAGGCATGCTTCTCTGTTGTAAGATTCTCTGTTTTCCAGTTTCTTTCAGTTTTTTTTTGTAATTGTGATCAAGTTGGCCTTATGTGGAAAATTAGGGCCAAGAGAACTTACAGGGGCTGTGGATCTTATAAATCACTACAAGTTGCTGCCTCACCATGAGTTCTTCTGCAAGAGGTCACTTCCTTTATCAATTTCAGACACACACTACCTTTACAATGTGGTGGGAGACATAGAAATCAGGAAAGGGGAAGGGATGCAATTGGATCAGCTCATTCAAAGTACATCCTTTTCTAAAGAGAAATGCACGCATACAACCTTTTGACCTAGACGTCCTCAGTGAAGCTTTTCAGTTAAGGGAAACTGCGCCAGTTGATCTGCAAACTATAAGAAATCTATTTCCAAGGCTTTTGTAGATTTCAGTGATTTCAGTGATGCCTCATCTTCTGTTTTGGCCATTTGTATCTTGTTTTTTTTAGTCTGCTCATACTGTAGCTGGAAAATCCAAATGTGAGTCCAAAGACAAGGAGAAAAAACATAAAAAGCACAAGGATAAAGATAGGGAGAAGGATAAAGAGCACAAGAAGCACAAACATGTCATAAAGATCGAAGTAAAGACACGGATAGAGACAATGACAAGGAGAAAAAAAGGATAAAAGTGGGCATCATGGTTCTGGAGCTGAACACTCAAAGAAGCAGCACGAGAAGGTTGATACACTCGTTCTTTCTCTTTTATCTGTAAAAATAAAAATACTATTACTCTCTTGTGCTATGCTTTACAACATATGTACATAGCTGTTAAGGATAGGATAAGTTTAAAATTACTTCAATTGGTGTGTATCATGAGCACTTTACACTACAAGAAATCACACAAAAAATGACGCTAAAATTTGTCACATAAAATTCATTTTTCGTCACCAAATATTTGGTAACGATTGTTAATCGTCACAGAGACCGTTACCGTATGAGTGTGGTATTAGGTTTATTTGACAATATTTGATGTTGTCACTAAATGTTTTAACTTATGATGACGATTTACATCATTGTCACTATAATTAATTACTTTTAGTGACGTTAATAACGTCACTATTTGAATAAAATTTTCGTCACTCTATATTATGTTTCGCTATCAAAACTTGGTGCATTAAATGACAAAATTATTTTTCGTCATTAAATGACATTGTTTTAGTGATGAAAATATGGTACTCTATTTAAATCATCTAATTTTAATGACGACAATATTGTCATATTTATGATTATTCTTTAAATCGTGTTATTGTGTTTATCGTCACCAAAAATAAAAAAATAAATGATTTACGTAACAATTAAATCACCTAATAATATATTTAACATGACAATTATGTCGTTGTCATTTCATATTTTAAATAATATTACAAAATTATTTGTCACCAAAGAGTCATTTTTTGAGACACATTTTTCAATGTCACTAATTGAATATTTATGGTAACAATACATCTCTTCACAAAAAGAGTTACTAATAGTGACAAAATTAGTCGTTGGGAGTAAATAAATATATAACAATGACGATATAATTTGTCATCAAAGAGTTAATTTCTGTGACACATTTTTCTCTGTCACTAATTGAATACTTATGGTGACGATAGAACTCGTCACATATAAAGAGCTATTAATAGTTACAAAATTAAAAGGCATCACTAAATGATATATAATAGTGACGGCATAACTTGTCACCAAATAGTTAACATTAGTGACTATCAGTTGTCATAACTAAATGAATATATATAGTGACAATATTATTAATTCTAAAGAGTTAATATTATTAGTCATTAAATTTTAATTTTCATTGACCAAATATTATTTGCCAATAAATGATTATAAATCATGATAATATAGGAGACAAAAGGCAATAAACATTTAAAATAAAAAGTAATTATCTTATAAAAAAATAGTAGATTCACTAATTCAACAAAATACCCAACTAGCTAGGCAATAAACAGTTACTTAAATAATCTAAGTACCACAAAACCAAATTATATAATCCAAAAAGCTGAAATTCTAAAATCCATATCCTAAGAAAATGCTTAATTAAAACCTTCAATCTTGTGGTTATTGACCTTCCAGAATAAACTATCTGCAAATTAAAAAAACATATAGACATAAATCAATCAAATAGTTATGAAATTAAAAAAAATGTATATAAAGAAAGAAATGTTTAAATAATAAATTGTGAATTTTCCAGAACTATAACTATACTAGCATTATAGCAACCAAAATCAATATCCATAGAATTTAGAGGATCCGGAGAATCGGATTCTGGTTGAAGCTGTAATATGAAAAAAGACTTTAAGAAAGTCGTCCCATGTGCAGAGAGATATTTATGAATCCCAAAATATGAGAACTATTAGAGCAAGTTTTAAACTAACCGAGAAGCTTGAGGAAGGGAAACAACCCAAGAGCTCCTGCACAAATAAAGATGTAATTATGTCAGCACTAAAATATCAATGTGAAGTAATGAGCACCATTTACGAAAAATATTGAACAACTATTAGTCAATCATCAGCGGCATTAAAGTTCTGATAGTGACATAGGAACACAAATGGAGTATCATCATCAAAGCACATAACAACCAGCAATAGGTGAATAAAGAAAACCAATTTTCATCTACTTTTGTGGCTAATAATCTAACGTTTCCCAAATAAATTACCTATAAAATTTTCTAAATATAATGTTAGCCACCTTTTTACTTTTAATAGCAAATTTAACCAAACTGTAAGACAAGGAGATTATTTTATTAATAATAGATCTCTGATTAATATCTTGTCCAAAGATTGAAATATGCAAATATTCAAATATGCAAATATCAAGGACCTAGAGAGAAAAACATACCAGTAAGGAGTTCTAACAAAAGTATTAATCAAAACACGTGATTTTTCAATTTATTGTGGTAATTTTGGATGTAGCCATCTAATAGTTTTCTCTACAAAATCTCTTCTTTTTATTGGTATTGCAGAAAAGCATTGCCTACATGGACAGAACAATTGAGAATATGTTCTGATAATGGTATAGAAGGTTCCAGTGATGATGGCTTAGTTGGAGGAAGTATGGTCAGAAAGACATTTTAGGTGCTAAATATCCTAGGTAAGAGATCCACTATGTCAATGTAAATGAAAGAAGAGTAATTTTTTTGATAGTCAGCATGATGATAAACAAATACCAGTAGAATACAAGTCTTCTGATAACAATGCAAGTAGGGACGTATAGTTACATCAATAATCCAAAAGTAAAAAGTAATTTTAATGTGAGTATATTTTCATTTAAATAAATAAAAAATTAATGGTATCTTGTTCATTTATGCAGAAGCTATTATAGATGCACATATCGTAACACTCAAACCTGCTAGGCTACAAAGCAAGTGCAAAGATCTGATGAGGACCCTGCTTTATTTGAAATCACATACAAAGGAAGACATACATGCCACCAAGCTAGCCAAGCAATTGCGCCACCGGCATCACCAGAAAAGCAAGAACAAAAGCATAAGAACCATTACAATAACAATCAACAGTAGCAATATCCAGATGAGAACCTTTTTAACCTTTGAGAAAACCTAAGAGTCAAATCAGCGGACATGAACAAGAAAGATATGTATGATCCTTTCTCTTTTCCTTCTGCATTTGGATGCTTGACAAGTGAAAGCTAATTTTCATTTTCAACATCGGTTAATGACAATCTGACGGGCAGTTTCTCTCCGTTTATCTCTCCGGCCACGTCTGGATGACCATTTATCTCTCCGGCCACATCTGGTTCAAGCTACTTCTCGGTTTCACCCTATCAAATAAACTGCTTTGGACAGGTTTCAGAGTCTGATTATACAATTATAATCTCTGCCAATACAACAACCACCAATTCCCCAATTATGGACTTGGATTTCTCCCTTGATCAAGTTGATCTCGATCCAAATTTTCCATTTAACACCCCAGGATTTTTCACATAATTCCTCAAAAATTTCAAGAGACAGTAGAGAAACAAGTTTTGTACAAAGCTACAAAATAACATAACTTCAATATGCTAGCCAAGGGTTTCAGACTAATATAGTAATAACTATAATATCTTTATCCACTTTTATATAGATGTAATATCTTCTAGTGTACTTAAGAATTTCTTTGAGAATGAAAACATTGTAGCAACACCCCAAATGCCAAACTGGCTAATTAATATTTTAACCTCGGTAATTCAACAATGCAACAGTCATCAATTTGGGCTGGAGGACTGATATTAGATAAGCTAAGGAAGCTTTTTCTAGACAAACATCCCTGATCCCACAAGAATGTTTAGGTATTCAATCCCAAAATTAAAAAACATCAAATCTGAGCTCCTATTTTAAAAGCCTAGAAATACAATACACAACTTAAAGACAGAAACAGAATTCCCTGCCATTAATCAAAAATTCATCATACACGCCATCATCCATCATATCAAGCAAAAGAAAAAGGAAGATTTCAATCCCCAATAAACACACAAGGCAGCACGAAAATTCAATATTGAATTATAATCTAGAAAGTTAAACTGATTTTCAGTATTCTTTATTTTTCCTTTCATTGGATTAGGAAACAAGGAGAGATCTTGTGTACAACCGTAGGTCAGCTGAACCAGTTGGTGGTGGGCCTAGAATAAATACGAGTCCAACAAGTAAGTGTCCTTTATTTACTCAATTTCTCTTTATATTAGTATTAATATTTAATGTTGAATTCTTGGGATGGGGAAGTTTTTTGTGAAGAAAGACGCAGAGAAGTTAGAAAATGAACCTGAATTCTCAGATGCCATTGGGTCCCAGCAGATTTCACATGCTAAAGAGGAGAACTTTCTTCATCCACGTTGGCAAAGATTGCAAAATTTAGAATCTATGGTAACTGAGCTGGTCCATAAACCTACGAATACCTCCAGAGAAAGATGACATACTTCTTGACTGACTGAATCGCATAAAATCCATCGAGTATGACTTGTAGAAGACAAAGAAAGTAAGTTTCATTCTTACGTGTCTATAGTACGTCATGAAAAGAAAAAACTGAAACTTAGATTGCATATTCTTTCTTGATTGTCTGCAACTGATAGTGGAACTAAACTTTTTTTTGCAGTTGTTACTTGAAACGGCATCAAAACAAATAGAACTTTCCGAGTCAATGGAAACTTTAAGAGAGAATAATGTAAATATAAGTACCTGATGCTTTTACAAGAACCAACTAATAATCTTTTATCAACCATTCTTGTCTACAAAATAAAATACGCAGATTGCTAATTTAATTTGGTTCCTCAATAAGAAAATTTAAGTGTTAAGCATGCAATAAATATGATAATGGGAGAACACTGCTCATGCTACAGAAAACTAATTGGAATATTTCATAAGCACATAATTATTGATGTTCAACCAGTATGATAATTGTGAATAAAGAACAAGTTTAATGCATACTGCACATTAACAAACATTCATAAACTTAATACACTACCAACTACCAAGCCATCTTGAGGAAGAAAACATTAAAGAAACACAAAGAACATGTCAAAATTTACAAAAAGAGAGGAGATAATCTCCTGCACCCATCTAAAGTCAACTTCAACAACCCACCAATTAAGAACCATAAAATAATAATTGATTGGTAGTACAAAATTAATTTTGATATTGATCAATACAGTGACTACACCTTTGCCAGAGAAACAATAATTGGATATCTAAATTAAAAATAAGCATATGAATAAAAGACCAACCATCCAAAAAGTAATTGACCCGAAAGTTCAAATAAGATGAAAGATCAGCCAAACAGAAAAATAAAATAAAGAAACTTTAGCAGCCCTAAGAAATAATCAAATTATTAGCACGTACCTTTTACCTTATATTTTGAAATTGAGGGAGTATAATATATACTTCCATTACGGTGGATTGCAGGTTCGAAGCAGCAAACAGTGCGTCGGAATCATCCTTTCATACAATATATTATGAACACACTGTAGTGTGAAGAATAGAAAAAAACATGGTGTCGAAAGCAATAAATTTTATTCTTTTAACATTTGCTGTTACAAATGGAATTTCCACTCATTTACACGCAGGATATCGGCTTTTATAAGTGCTCTCTATCATGCTCTATGTACAATTAAAATTGAAGACTGGTATGATTTTACAACCCCTATTATTTATCATCTACAAAATTTTGCCAGCGTAAAGGCAAAATAATTACCTTTTAGAAGAGCCCAATCCTTTCTGTAACCAATTGTACAATGACTTCCTTGTGACCTTTAGCCGTAGCAAATCTATGGGTCTCCTGGTTGGCGATTCTAACAGGGGCGGCAACCCAGACCGGATGAGAGATCGAGAGAAAAGAGACGAAGAAATTGCAGCAAAAGAAGAGAAGACGAGAAGAAATTAAGAGAATGAGGAGGACTGACCAGAGAAAAGAGATTCAGACTTCTGATTCCGAGTTCGAGATCTGGATTCTGGGTTTGGGATGAGAGATTCAGATTGAGACTACAGACTTGAGAGTTTGACTTGAGAGTTCAGAGTCCGGGCTAGGGCTAGTAATGCGCTGAGTAGTAAATAGTGAGTGTTGACTCATTAGCATTGGTCATATTATTATTTTAAGTGACGTGTGCAACCAAAACTCGAAACTAACCCAAACCCGTATATAATTTTTAGATATAATCGAAATGTTAAAAATAATCAAATTATTATAAAATTTTGGTTAAATTATTTTGGTTCGGTTAGACAATTCTGTTATATCTATTTTTTGCTCAGTCCTAACTGATACTATTATAATTTTATTTTATAATATATTTAGAAAAAAAGTAAAAGGATAACTAGAAATAACTAGGGGTATACCATCAATTATTTTTTTCTTTTTATGTTTTATTTTTAGATTTAAAAATATGTTCATGATTTAAGTTACTCCTGCCTGCAGAATAAAAGTTCTTATTATTTTATGTAATCTCAAGTTAAATATTTACTTATATTAAATAATCTATTTTTTATAATAATTTGTAAAGGAATATCCTTAGTATTAAATGTCATATTTTTATTATTTATATAATATTAATAGTTATGTATAGAAAAATATGCAATTAGATGAGAATTTAAATATGAATAATTTTATCATTTGACTTTTTTTTTTAAAATCGCATAAATCAATCATCACTTTCATTCTCGGAGTGAGAGAATACTTGTAAGTATATCTTACTTCTATTTAGAAATAGAAAATATTGGGAAGCATAGATATAATAATCAGTTTTGATGATGTTGGATTTATTTGGGTCGGAAGCCCGGAACTACAAAATCAAAATCAATTAGAACAACTACTAATCATCAATTCAAATCAAAATCTAGAAACATACCTAAAATGTCAAATAACTTCTGCCATCAATTTGGGATTATTAAAAATTGATAATGGAGGTTCTTGATTAAATGGAGGCTGCCAATGATGAAAGGAAGACCGGTGACGTCGCTTGGATACAAGAAAATTTTGCCTACATATAAAATGTGATGCTATTGCATACTTTGTCACTAAATATAAGAATTTATGACGATCAAGTGTTGTCACTTATCCACTCATCTAATTAGTGATGAAGTAGTATCTCGTCATATAAAATTGTTATTTATGACAATACAAATTGTCATAAATTATTATTTTTTTGTCTTTAAAAAATTTCCCTCCAAAATTTTTCAGAAAAATTTTGCCTCCAAATAAAATTATGATGATATTATGTACTTTGTCACTAAATATAAGAATTTAAGACGAACCATTTTTGTCACTTATCCAGTTATCTAATTAGTGACACACTATTATCTCGTCATATAAAATTGATATTTATGACAATACAATTTGTCATAAATTAATATTTTTTCATCTTTAAAAAATTTCTCTCCAAAATTTTTTCAGAAAATTTTTGCCTCCAAACAAACTTGTGACGATATTACGTACTTTGTTACTAAATATAAGAATTTATGACGAACAATTTTTGTCACTTATCCACGCATCTAATTAGTGACGCACTATTATTTCGTCATATAAAATTGGTATTTATGACAATACAAATTGTCATAAATTATTATTTTTTTCGTCATTAAAAAATTTCCCTCCAAAATCTCTACAAAATTTTGCCTCCAAATAAAATTGTGACGAATTTGTATTTGGCGTCACTAAATGTGAACATTAGTGACAAAAGCACATTGTCACTAAATTTTACAAATAATTAATAACAAACTATTATGTTGTCATCGAAAGAAATATTTTGTGACAATAAATACTGTCATCAATTATTACAAAATGTCACTAAAAGGTTTCCCTCCAAAATTTTGGTACGAAATTCTACCTCCAAAATAACTTGTGACGAAATTTTGTTAATCGTCATCAAATGTGTAAATTAGTGATGAAATAAATGATTAATAGTAACAAAAGTAAAAGTCGTCACAAAAGCAAAAGTTTTAGTGACGATTATGAATTTCGTAATTATTAATTAACAAATTGTGACAAAATTTTATGCGTCACAAAAATTTCGTCATAAAATGTGTGATTTCTTGTAGTGTTATAACCTGTTGTTATTAGTTGTCATAAGTAACTCTTGGATTGCCATATTGACCTTTGTACTGTGGATAGTATCGACTTCCCATACTTTTCTCGGTTTTTTACCCCTTGTACTGTGGATAGTATCGACATCCCTGTCCTCTTTTTTCTTTTGTTAGTTTGGAATGCAAATAGATTAGAGTTACTGATTGTGTGATTTCTTTTCATTGATTCTTCTATCTCATTGCTTTAATGCATCCAGTTAAGTTGATATTAAACTTGTATATTGGCATAGTGGTGGATTTAAAACTTACATATCTAATGTTGATTTAAGTTCACCAGGCTCATTTTTTTCTTATTCCTCATCTTATTAAAATTGAATTTTGGTGTTTTTTTTGTAGTAGGAAATTTACAGGTCCAACCTTGATTTCCTTGAAGAAAATGATGATGAAGACATGACGTACACTTCATTCCATCTAGTTCGTTGTTATTCTTTCAGTTTTCTTGTGTTAGTTATTAAATATTATATTGTAAGTACTATGATATTTGGGAGATCAAGATATAATAACAAATTCTGTACTTATCGTGAGTTAAACATTATCTATTTATATATGGAGTATTAGTTTTAATTATTGGCTCTTTATGCATTAGTTTATCAATTAATTTAAAATAGGTATGACATTTATATTAACTTGAAATATTAAATTTAATATTTATTATAGCAATTAATAATAATAATAATAATAATAATAATAAAAATAAAATCAGTTATTTGAAAATTAATTATAATTTGCAATGAATTTTGATTATTTATCAATTAATTTTTATTTACAAATTTATAATTTGTGAAGGATTTTACTTGAGAAATGGATTTTAATGAAGGATTATTTTCCTCACTAAATCTTTTCTAGTTAATTAGTTAGTCATCAATGAAGGATTATTTCCCTCACTAATTTGAAAATACATTCTCAATTTATAATTAGTGAAGGAAAATTTTTTCTCGTTAAATAAATTTATTCTTCACAATATATTATTTGTGAGGGAATAAAGTTATTCACTAATTTCAAATAGTCCTTAAAATATTATTTGTGAAGGAAACTAATCTCTCACTAAATAGCAATATTCCATTACCAAATAGAATTTGTGAATAAAAAAGCTTTTCACAATATATCCTTCACAAAAAATATTTAGTTACTACTTAGCGAAGGATACCCAATTGCGAGGAGGTCTAATGTGAGTAATCGTGTGAAGGAAATGTTTCTTCGCAATAAATCACTTGTGAGTGATATAGGGCCTCTAGTGAAGGATTTGTCCTTCACTAGAGGCCATTTATGGTGTAGTGATAATATCTATTATCTTCTATGATTTAAAAAAAATTATCATAAATTTTATCGCTGAGACTCAGCTTAATAAATAATCTGTTAGTTCCAGTAGGCACAATAGATCTAGAAGGGGGGGTTGAATAGATCCTTTTTATTTCAAATACTTTTCTCTTTTATTTTGTATTGCTATTACATTAGCAGGTGACAAACATAAGAATCTTTTCAAGCACAGCGGAATAAGTAAAAGATCCCTTTCATTGATATATTCATAATCAAACATACATTGTTCGTAGAGTTAGTTTGGTTGTAAGCAGTTAAAACATACATAGTAGTTATAGTACATAATGTAAATGACATAATGTAAAAGACACAAGGGGTTTTAAGTGGTTCAGAGACTCAAGCTCCTAATCCACTCTTCTGCTTTCAACTAGCAGGATTTCCACTAAGGAAGGGCAGCACCCTGAATCACTAAGATTCCTTCAAGGCCAGTGACCTTGGGACTTTAGTTCACTAAGAACTCTCAAGGCCACCGCTTGGGACTTCTCTAGTTCCCTAGGAACTCTTCAAGCCCAGCAGGCTTGGTACTTCATTTGGTCCCTTCGAACAAGGACCTCTCAGGCCCTGGCTTCATTTAGTCCCTTCGGACAAGGACCCCTCAGGCTCTGGCTTCTGTTGAGTTGTTTGTTTGTTGGAGTTAATTGGTGCTGAGCTGCTAAGATGTTTTCTTGCTCTGAACGTCTTCTGTACTTAGCAGCTTGGCGTGATCATCCTTGAAGTGTAGTTGAGTGTTGCATGATAATCAGCTTCTTCAGTTAATCAACCACTTCGGATGACCCCTTGATGACTACCTTGAAGATCGTTCCTCTTAATACATGATTGCTGCACATGATGGGTTTCTAAGATGACTGTAAGCTCTTCTGCTAGGTACTTAGAAACTTTCTCATGCTTGCCACCATGATGACGTTTGTGATCACCCTTCTTGATACTTGATGTCTTCTCATGATGGACTTGCTAAGATGACTGCTAGCTCTTCTCTATGGTACTTAAAGTCTTCCCATGATGGACACCAAGATGACATGATGCTCTTCTTTCTCTTGGCAGTTCAGAACACACTTCTTGTAGTAGAACTCTCACTTCTACTTCTTCCTTTGCATGTATCTGAGTGTTCTTTGTGTATTGTAGAGTGAGCATTCGGACTCACTATTTCATATGGTTTAGAACAGTCTACCGTTACTCCAAACTCGACAACTCCAGCAACCTTCGATCTTTGAAGCTCTTCCTGATTTATAATCCTTCCCAATCCTTCCGTTGGAAAGTTGCCGTTGAAGGCTATTCAAATATCTTCACAGATCTCGAGTTGACAGAGGTAGACTGCTGATGTGATATGTCATACTTTATCCGACATTGTAGCTTCTCATCGCTTTCACCTACCCCATCGAGTTGTCACTTTAATGTCTTGGGCAGGTCGAAGACTTTTTTTTCCTCCTACTGATTTCTCGATCAGAGGTTGTCCGTTTGCATCGATGCTCTCAATAAGCTCTTGTCCGAATATTACCCTTCAGATTGAACCGTTGCCAATGCTTCAGTCTTCAGCTATTCGAACTCTATGATTCTGATGTATGTCTTCGAGGACCTGATCGTAGTGTCTTGTTGAGTGTTGCTCATTGACTGGTAGAGTTAACACTACGATCTTGAAGAGTTGATTGGATCTCCAATGTAGAACACCTCTTCCTTCTATTGTGCAAAGGTTTCAACACTTTTGTTTGCTTCGATTGTTCTCGTGAGATCGATGGCCTAACTCCGCTTTCTGTTCCTCTCTCGAATAGCAAGACACTTCAGATTTGTGGCGCGCCCAAATTTCGCTTTCTCCTTGTGATCTCCTGCTCACTTATCATCAATGGGTGACCTACACTTAATCACTTTAGCCTTGTTCTTCGACACTAACCAAAGATCATGGTTCACTTTCCATCGCTTCTTTCTTTATTTGGCAAATACTACGATCTGGTTGCTTCCAAGATCGTTGTCTTCTGCTTCACTCGACACCATCGCACTTGTCGACTTTTCCTTAGTTAATTCATGAAGTCTTCTTCTGATCTCCTTGTGGAAGACTTCATCTCGAATGGCTTCACAACTCAATCTTAATACTGATTGGGTTGGTGCTTAGATCTTCTGTTTAGCTTGTATGCCACTCGTCGAGTGCTCTCTGGTTCCCTTCAGTTGGGATGTATCTTTGCAGTGCCAACCAGAGGCTTTGTTCCTTTGGATATTCTAGGAGTGCTCATTAGTTGAGAATCGTATTTGCTCTACGATTCTGCTTTGGCATTGTGAACACATTTGTTGAGGTCGTAGTTCTGCACTTCTACGATTCAGCTTCGACTGTGAAGACACTACGACTTCGGGATCAGATCTTGACACTCTACGATTTCTGTCTTTGTGCTCGATGTCTTTATCTGATATTGCTCGACTACGATCTCTGCAAGTTATCAATAGACTCTACGACTCAGAGTGTAGTCTACGATCGACTGACTTGGCCCAGATCGAGAGACTTCTACGACTCGAGTGTAGTCTACGTTTCGACTGGGCTTCGCAGATGTTCGGTCGGCTCAGTAGGTGTTTGTCTCTACCATTCTCGAACACGACTTCCTCGGCAGACTTCGGTCCCGAGGAAGTTCTACTCGACACACCACGATCCTTCCTCGTCTCTCTGGCGATCCCTACGAACTCGAGATCTACTATCTTGCAGATTACGATTACGCCTCGATAGCTCTCGAGTTCTCCTCGACTCTCTGGCAGCATCTACGATTTCCATTGCATTGCTCGACGATCAGACAAGCCTATCTATTACATCATAAGATCAACCTAACATGCTTGATCTTTCTATATTTATAGTCCTTGTACATCATTTCTTTTTAAGAACTTTACAAAGTTATTTTGCTTATGTAGGATCAACCTAACATACTTGATCAATTCATTCTAAGTTCTTGTACACATGTTTCTATTATCTATCAAAGGACTTTATAGCTTTTTTTAATGCATGCATACTTCCATATTATTCATTCATATATATATATATATATATCATAATCAAATCATATGTAAATAGGAATATCATTCACATGCTTATTCCTGACAATCTCCCCCTATTTGATTATGACAAAAACAATAAGTGCATATGCATATTATGAATGAATCTTATATACAGTGAGCAGCTGTATTTCTAAAATAGATAGATCATGAATGTCATTTATAAAGATATGTCAATTTATACATTAAGACATTTTACATCCTGGATCCAGAACATACCTAACTAGTTAGAGATGAACCTCTTTGGCTCCATGTATGTTTTCAGGATGTTTGTTGATCAGCTATTCATCTGTTTGTTCTTCTTGCTCTTGCTCCCCCTGGGAAGATGACCTTCTGTGTTTGCTTAGCTCCCCTTCAGCATCTTTCTAAACATGCTCCCCCTCAAACTCTGCGATCATGTTCTCATCATCTTCTGGCTCCCCCTCAGATGATGATTCTTTTTCTGCAGCTGCTGTCTTCTTCTTTGACTTCTTCTCTAATATCCCTCTGCTCTTCTTTGAGTGCCTCTTGTTCCTCTTGCTCTTCTTCTTTCTATGCCTCTTTTTCTCCCCCTTTTTGTCATTAATCATTTGTGAGAGCTGCTCCATGTTGGACATAAGCTGCTCCATTAGGTAGGAGGAGTTGGAAACTTCAAACTTGAGTTCCTGTTGGCCTAGCTCAAGTTACACTGAGAAAGACTGCTTCAGGGCATCAATCTTGTCAGAGAGGGCTTGAAGCTGCTCTTCATTGGCATTCTGAACTCGTAGAGCTTCTGCCTTTTGATCTTGTATGGCCTTCTGATAGATGTTATCTCTCTCTTGAAGTTTGAGAGATACATCAGCCATAGTAGCTTGAAGTTTGTTCTGGATTGAATTATCTCCTGCTTTCATTGTAAACCGTGACTCTTCAGTGAGTAGAGATATTTTCTCACTTAGTTCATCAGAACTCTTTAGTAGTTCCTGCTCTAAAATAGTTTGATCCTCTTGTTGGGCAGCATCAGATTGGACTCTACGATTTTCATTCTTGGACAAATTTTCGAAAGCTTGGAGAATCTGAACAATTGTTGAGTACCAATTGCTGGTTGAGGATGAGGGAATGTCAGATATCAGTGTTTGGACTGTTGGAAGCTTTTGATTTTAAATTTGAACAGTCTCGGCAGTAGAGTGACCAGACTCTATGATCACCTCCTTTGTCATGTTCCTTCTTCCTTGAGAGTCCACTCTACGATCGTAGGGGATGTAGTGATTTCCAGCATGTTGATAGACTTTGAAGTGAGGCTGGTTTGTGATCATCTTTGTAGCAAAACATTTTACCCTTGGGAAGTTTTGTGCTACCAGCTCCATGCTTGGAAAGTGAGAGTAGCACCAGCTGAGGTAGCTTCCATCTCCTTCAGTATGGGCCTTTAGCCATGGCATCCACTGGAAGAACCATCTCATCAGCAAGTTATCAGGATTGTAGAGAATGGTCGAGCAGTCTAGCTCCATGTTGTTCCAGTTTTTAGCTATGTCAAAGGTAGTCATTCTTACTACTTTGAGCTACTCATTTCCATAGTTCACCCATCTTTATGGTGGAGCTTCTGGTAGTTCATTTGAGACTTCCACCACTATTCTTCTGTTAAATCTTGCTGGTAAGAGGACAGGATAGAGTTCTGGCTCCTCTGATTCTTGATTTTTAGAATTGGAATCATTCTCCATTTCTTCTTTCTTGGAGCCTGAACCATCTTGATCACTTCCAGCAGTGAATTCTACTTGCTGCATTTCATTCCCAGAACCTTCTTCAGCAAGATCTTCCTCTGATTCATCTTCTTCATTGTTGGTCCTATCCTCAACACTTTCTTCCTGTGATACAGACTCATCATCACTTAATTCAATGATGGCATTTGATTGATCACTGCTCCTTTTGGAGGCAAACTTGGCTTGCAGTCTGTAGCTCTTCCTTCTTCTTGGAGGTTCAATTTTGGGAGAGTTGGACTCTTATTCTTCTTCAGACTCTGACTCCTCTGGTTCAATAGACAACCTTCCTTGGGGTTCAGCACTAGCAAGGGCAGTCCCTTCTTCTGTAAACTCATCACCCTTTGAGTCATTTTGAGGGCTTTTAGGATTGGAATGGGCTTGTTCTTCTTCTTTAGAATCAGCATCATTTGACCCATTATCTGGGCTTGTTGGGGTAGTTGCAATTAGGGATGTAGTTGGGTCATTTTGAATCTCTTCTTCATCATCAGAGTGAATGCTCTGAGGATTAGCCACTGGGCTTGAGTATTCCTCTTCATCAGCAGATGCTGAATTTTTATTCATTAATCCAGCTTCACCTTCACTGCTAGATTTGGTCTGTGAGGACTCAGCCTTAACATCTGTCTCCTTTTCTTCTGCTGACTCTACGTCTTTCTCTTCATCAGATGTACTTTTTTGGGAAGCTGAGGTTGGTTTATTTTCCACCTTAGCTTTCTTGCTGAATGGGCCTTGAAGTCTGTTGCTTCTTCTCTTTTTTTCAAAGATTAGGCCCTTTTTCTTCTTCATCTTTATCCTTGGTGGAGACTCTTCTTGATGGGGGGCTTTTTCACATCACCACTTTTTCTTCACACCTGGATTTCTTTACGGTTGGTGTGATTTACTTCTTTAGTATAGAGTCATCGGACTCAGAGCTTTCTACCTCTTCTTCTTCCTCTTCTTCTTTGCAGAGGCCCTGCTGTTGCTCCCAATTGTCAGCCTTCGGTTCTTTTTGGGGTTTTTCTTCCAATTCACAAATAATTGCGTAGACATCACTTTGTGAACATTCAGAGGTTCTCCCTCATCATCCTTGATCTTCCCTCCTAGCTTCTTCTTCATCACAATACTCAGCAGTCTTCCATGAAACACCTTAGTCAAGGGTTTTTCTGTAGACTTCTTTAGCTCAACCTTTTTTACCCACTTGGAGATTTGTTCAAACAGGATAACTCCAAAGTTAATCTGTTTCTTCGTAACTATTCTTCGACATTATCTTTTAATCTGCCGATCAAGCATCGTGTCGTATGCGAGTGTCCTTGCACAGTATGCATTTCCCTACTATTTCAGCAAGGAACTCGTATTCCTCTGGAAACTCCTTCTTCATGTCTTTTAACTAGGATTTCTTTGGTAACCCATGATCTCCTTTGCTTGTTCCGTATCGACATCATTAAGGCCCTTCAGTCCTTGGTTAGGAAAACCTAGGCATTGATTGAGGTCAGAAGATTTCAAATTTTTAGAGACCCGACCTTTGACCTTGGTAAAGGGTTAGGAGTTTATGGAAGCATTTGAGTAGAATTCTTTCACCAGGTCACCATACACTCGAGTGCTAGCCTCAAGGCATTCTGAGAATCCAGCTTTCTTCACAAGTTCGAGAATGTCTCTGAACTTCTTTTTGAATTTCTCAAACGACTTGGTTCCGAGCTGAATGCCAGTGATAACTCGCCAATTTTCCATTTGAGCAGTTCGAAGAATGTGGGTATTTGATTTAGAGAGATTTATGAGAGATGGCTGATTGTGATTTGATAAAGCTATGGAGTGTTAATCTATTCTAGCTCTTGAGAGGATTTTAGGGTTTGAAAATGGGAGGGAGAAAGGTTCGATAGCTTTTGATAACTGTCTGCAGATTTGAAATTATCTTTATGGCAGTTCCTTCTAACTCTGCATAACCAGTGATGTGTCAACTGACTATTGGTTGCACGATGCCCAGTAATGAGCTGTAACTCCCCATAACTTTTTAGTTAGATATTTCCTTTTTGAAGAGTAGACGTTTAAACGATGTGGCTTTTGATGGTCATTGACCTTTTGATTAAGTAGAAAGTAGCATGGTAAAGGCGTTTATGGACTCTACGTCTTCCTTTGTTGATTCAACGATCAACTTTTGAGAGATGTTGTAGTGGATGGTTTTGACTTTTATCCTCACTTTGATGTAGCATAGTTTGATTACTGATATATTCGAACTTATCTCCTCATTTTGAATGGTTGAGTAATTGTCTCATTTTCCAAGCTCCTTGTGAACTGGAGTACCCTTTGGTAGGACTACGATCGTCGAGTTGTCTTCTATGATCGCTGAGGTTGCACTGCAATCGTGGGGTTCTCTTCAACCTCGACTCTACGATCGTTGACTGACTTGGTCCTTGAGATGAATTTGATCAAGCAATTCTTCTGGGTTAAGGTAGCTCAGGAAGGGCCAACCTCTTAGAGTGAGTTGAGGGCCAGGTTTATCCCTGAGGTGCTTTCCAGATGAAATACTTTGGAAGTTATTTGCAATGATATCTCATTTGACCTTTTCTGGCGAGGAGGTCCTCTACCAACTTTGGACAATTGCATTTTCTGTAATCGTGGTGTCCTTCTGCTTCTATAATACGATCAGATGTTTGATCGTAGGCACTCCACGATTTTGAGTTGGGTGGCTGAAAGGTTATCAGTAGTACGTTTTGAGACGTTCCTACTGACTATGGATCTTCATTTGGTTCATCAGCCACAATGTTTTGGGACTCTGTAGCTGGTACATTTCTTCATAGTAAAACTCAGTGCTGTTGTTTCTCAACAGATCACTGCTCCCCATGGTTAATGCTGTTTTCTCAGCTGTGATTCCCTTTTCCATATATGTATTAGAAGGAAGCCTTGCAAATCTCCTTCTGACTGGAATCACCATTATCACTTAGATCTCCCTGTTTGTAGGCATGGATATTTTTCAGGACTGATGACTCTACGATCATTTGACAGTACTACGAACGTAGTCTTCTTTGATAGTCTTGTGTTTGTGAGGTTCTACTTTCGTAATGAATTCCTCTTGACTGATGCTCAGTGATCCTCTATTGTGAGCTCCCTTGAGGATTCTTCTCATATAGCATGCCTTTCTTGATTTGAGTATATAGAACCCTTTTCATCTTTGGTTGCATGGCCTACTCCTATATACAGATTTGCAACCATGTGAGCTTCACTCAGGTTAGCTCAATGGGTCTTCAAGGACAGACTTGGACATATAGGAATTTTATCAGAATCACTTCTGAACAGTCCTTAGCCTTCTGCTGGTTGAGTCTTCTTGACTGAAGTCTCCTGCTTCAGCATTCCTTAGTCTGGTCAGATAGACTGAGTACCTGCAGGTTTAAATATATTTCTATTTTTGGTACCCATAATTAAATGGGTCCTGCTAGGATAGTTATCTAAACCCCTGTTCCTCTTGTATTTGGATAATCATCACATTTATTATCAACATCATATTCATGCATAAAACTAGTTTTAGATAATACATTTTGATATGCATGAAGGTGAGTGTGTGTGAGGTTTGACATTTAATAACACACTCTTTATCTATGATGGTTTCATCATTTGTTGGGTTATGTTCATAATGTTTAATTGTTCATAGAGTGAGAATTAACTCTACGATTTAGGAGTATCTAGTTGATTCATGGAGGTGATCAGTTTCTACATATCATCAAGATACTCTTTTAGAACTGATCATACGTTGTGTATTATCAAACACTTAGCTAGGATTTATACATACATACTAACCCACCAGCAAGGATTACTTCACATAGAATTAATTTGGCCTGTGATGCTCTTATGACCCATTTAAGGTTTCCTTCAAGGTGTCATCTTCAACCTAAAACTTGGATGGAGTGAAAGTTTATAGACATTTGAGTTTCCATCTTCAGGGTACTTTCTCTCTTCACGTTTTTAGGTAGATTATGACTTCTTGACAGAATACCGTTATGGTTCATAAGAAGGTGCATTAATGATGTACATATGTATAATAGTGAGGAACCATACCTTTTTACTGTTAGTCTCTTAACAGTCATTTATCTTTGATATACTGAGTTTAGGCATTGATGTGCATAGCTTCACATTTGCCCTTGACAACTTGTTGCTCTTGTTGACCTTCAATCAATCCATCGTGATTTTGAAGATGTAGGCCAAGAGAATCTCAGCATTAAAATCTTTGACATTCTTTAGTTTACAAAGTTTGCACCCAACTGCTGGTTGGCCAGACATAAGTTTGAGAAGATCTTCTTTCTTCTCTTGATAGGAATTTCTTAGCATGTATGGCCTCTTCATCTTTCAGGCTGGTGGATGCTTGACTCTTTGTCATTGATGTCTCTTGAGCTTTTTCGTCTGGTTTTCAGACTACAAGATTGACTGCAGGCAAGGATTGGTCTTATTGATGTAACAATAGAGAACATGGACCAATCTGAGCAGCTTCAGGTGTATATACACATTTACCTAAACACAATATTTCCAACATGTGAGCTCATCTGCATATTACAAGTTACTTACTACTAAACTAAGTTTAGAACAATGTTTGTGCTTGGGATCAGACTCAAAGCGATTAGCTTTTGAATATAGCATGAGAACCTACTCTGATACCAATTGTTAGTTCCCAATAGGCACAATAGATCTAGAAGGGGGGTTGAATAGATCCTTTTTATTTTAAATACTTTTCTCTTTTATTTTGTATTGCTATTACATTAGCAGATGACAAACATAAGAATCTTTTCAAGCACAACGGAATAAGTAAAAGATCCGCTTCATTGATATATTCATAATCAAACATACATTGTTCGTAGAGTTAGTTTGGTTGTAAGCAGTTAAAACATACATAGCAGTTATAGCAGTTATAGTACATAATGTAAATGACATAATGTAAAAGACACAAGGGGTTTTAAGTGGTTCAGAGACTCAAGCTCCTAATCCACTCTTCTACTTTCAACTAGCAGGATTTCCACTAAGGAAGGGTAGCACCCTGAATCACTAAGATTCCTTCAAGGCCAGCAGCTTTGGGACTTTAGTTCACTAAGAACTCTTCAAGGCCAGCTGCCTTGGGACTTCTCTAGTTCCCTAGGAACTCTTCAAGCCCAGCAGGCTTGGTACTTCATTTAGTACCTCCGGACAAGGACCTCTCAGGCCCTGACTTCATTTAGTCCCTTCAGACAAGGACCCCTCAGGCCCTGGCTTCTGTTGAGTTATTTGTTTGTTGGAGTTGGTGCTGAGCTGCTAAGATGTTTTCATGCTCTGAACATCTTCTGTACTTAGCAGCTTGGCGTGATAATCCTTGAAGTGCAATTGAGTGTTGCATGATGCTCAACTTCTTCAGTTACTCAACCACTTCGGATGACCCCTTGATGACTACCTTGAAGATCGTTCCTCTTGATACATGATGGCTGCACATGATGGGTTTCTAAGATGACTGTAAGCTCTTCTGCTAGGTACTTAGAAACTTTCTTATGCTTGCCACCATGATGACGTTTGTGATCTCCCTTTTTCATACTTGATGTCTTCTCATGATGGACTTGTTAAGATGACTGTTAGTTCTTCTATATGGTACTTAGAGTCTTCCCATGATGGACACCAAGATGACATGATGCTCTTATTTCTCTCGGCAGTTCAGAACACTCTTCTTGTAGTAGAACTCTCACTTCTACTTCTTCATTTTCATGTATCTGAGTGTTCTTTGTGGATTGTAGAGTGAGCCTTCGGACTCACTATTTCATATGGTTTAGAATAGTCCACCGTTACTCCAAACTCGGCAACTCCAGCAACCTTCGATCTTTGAAGCTCTTCCTTATTTATACTCCTTCCCAATCCTTCCGTTGGAAAGTAGCCATTGAAGGCTATTCAAATATCTTCACTGATCTCGAGTTGACAGAGGTAGACTGCTGATGTGACATGTCATACTTTATCTGACATTGTAGTCTACTGTTTCACCTACCCCATCAGAGGTGTCACTTTAATGTCTTGGGCAGGTCGAAGACTTTATTTCCTCCTTCTGATTTCTCGATCAGAGGTTATCCTTTTGCATCGATGCTCTCAATAAGCTCTTGTCCGAATATTACCCTTCAGATTGAACCGTTGCCAATGCTTCAGTCTTCAGCTATTCGAACTCTACGATTCTGATGCATGTCTTCGAGGACCTGATCGTAGTGTCTTGTTGAGTGTTGCTCATTGACTGGCAGAGTTAACACTACGATCTTGAAGAGTTGATTGGATCTCCAATGTAGAACACCTCTTCCTTCTATTGTGTAGTGCTTCAACACTTTTGTTTGCTTCGACTGTTCTCAGAGACTGATGGCCTAACTCCTTGCTCTGTTCCTCTCTGAATAGCAAGACACTTCAGATTTGTGGCGCGTCCAGCTCGCTTTCTCCTTGTGATCTCCCGTTCACTTATCATCAATGGACTGACCCTACGCTTAATCACTTTAGCCTTGTTCTTCAGAGACTAACCATGTTCATGGTTCACTTTCCATCAGTTCTTTCTTTATTTGGCAAACACTACGATCTCGGTTGCTTCCAAGATCGTTGTCTTCTGTTCACTTGATAGCTACTGCACTTGCTGACTTTCCTTAGTTAGTTACTGAAGTCTTCTTCTGATCTCCTTGTGGAAGACTTCATCTCGAATGGCTTCACAACTCAATCTTGATGCTGATTGGGTTGGTGATTAGATCTTCTGTTTAGCTTGTATGCCACTCGTCAAGTGCTCTCTGGTTCCCTTCAGGTGGGATGTATCTTTGCAGTGCCAACCAGAGGCTTTGTTCCTTTGGATATTCTGGGAGTGCTCATTTGTTGAGAATCGTATTTGCTCTACGATTCTGCCTTGGCATTGTGAGCACATTTGTTGAGGTCGTAGTTTTGCACTTCTACGATTCAGCTTCGACTGTGAAGACACTACGACTTCAGGATCAGATCTTGACACTCTACGATTTCTGTCTTTGTGCTCGATGTCTTTATCTGATATTGCTCTACTACGATCTCTGCAAGTTATCAATAGACTCTACGACTCAGAGTGTAGTCTAAGATCCTTGACTTGGCTTCGACATCAGTAGACTCTACGACTCCGAGTGTAGTCTACGTTTCGATTCGGGCTTCCCGGCGGATGTTGATCGGCTCGTGGCGAAATTGCTCTCACGATTCGAACATGACTTCCTTAGCAGACTTCGGTCCTGAGGAAGTTCTACTTGACACACTACGATCCTTCCTCGTCCCTCCTGGAAGTCTACGAACTCCGAGATCTACTATCTTGCAGACTATGATTCTGCCTCGACAGCTCTCGAGTTCTCCTTGACTCTCCTGGCAGACTACGATTTCTGGTGTAGTGCTCGATGATCAGACAAGCCTATCTATTACATCATAAGATCAACCTAACATGCTTGATCTTTTTATATTTATAGTCCTTGTACATCATTTCTTTTTAAGGACTTTACAAAGATAGTTTGCTTATGTAGGATCAACCTAACATACTTGATCAATTCATTCTAAGTCCTTGTACACATGTTTCTATTATCTATCAAAGGACTCTACAGCTTTTCTTAATGCAAGCATACTTGCATATTATTCATTCATATATATATCATAATCAAATCATATGTAAATAGGAATATCGTTCACATGCTTATTCCTGACATAATCCACATCATTAAATCTTCCTTGCACTACATGCCAAGGATATTCTTTATTATCACGACCACGAATTATACATGCACTACGGGCCAAAGATAATCGTGTTTTCATCAACGGTCCTGATCAGGCCATAAAACAATTCATCTTTGCACCCTTGGCCGAAGAGAATCCATAGCCATAATCATACCAAAAACTGTCCATCAATGCACTACGGGCCAATGAGGACTTTTTCCACATCATTTGTAACATTACGGTCATGATAATACCGAATAATCCCTAGTCATAATCATACCAAGTTCATCTATGCACTACAGGCCATATATGACTTTCAACATAATATAAGCATGAGGATGATGACAATTCAATAAAACAAGTTCAATAATAAATTTTAAAGATTTATAAGTTAATTTATCCTGAACTCAATAAAGTTCAAATTGTCAACATGATACTGCCTTGTGGAGTAAAATTCCAGAATGCTCAGAAGAATATTTCCATGAAAAGATATTGGATGAAACACAAATATCCAGGATATTCTACTAATTTCATGGAGTATAGAAACCAAAACTTTAACCAACTGAGTATAATAGAATATATGAAACTTCAAATGGATTTTTGCCCGCCATGCGGTAATCCACGTAGACAGATCATTTCCACAAGTTAATAAGGAATGAATACAAAGGATCATTCACCATGCATGCGGTAATCCACTTAAACAGGTTATTCCAACAGAGTAATAAAGAATGGAACCAGTCGTATGTAATCCGCATGCATGGGATATTCAAATGAATAATAAAGAATGGAACCGTGTCATGCGTAATCCGCAGACAAACAGGATGTTCCAATGAATAATAAATAATGGAACTAGGTCATGCGAATCCTTATGAAAGGATGTTCCAATGTAATAATAAAGAATGGAATAACAACAAAATTCACCAGCATGCGATAGAGCCGCGCGCATAAAAGTTATTCCAACAAAATAATAAAGAATGGAACAACAACAAAATTCACTGCGCACGCGATAGAGATCGCATGCAGTTGTTATTCCAACAAAATAATAAAGAATGGAATAACAGAAGAATTTCACCATGTATGCGGTACTTTGCATAGACAGGTTATTCCAACATAATAATAAAGAATGGAATAACAACCCTTACGAGTATTGAAAGAAAATAACTCTCTTCATGAATACTAAAGAATAATACCCCTTACTTTAAAAAGAAGAGTATTCCGACGGGTAGGGCGGTGATATATACTTGAAGAAAACTTGCACTATTTTCTACACTCAAAGCTTTCTTAAACTCTAAAGAAATACGCTCAAGATTATAGAAGAAGAATTCTCTGAATTTTCGGTGTGATTTTCAATTCTAACTAAGCATCCTATTTATAGGAGAATGGAAAGGATACTATGATGCACTATGCAATAAAATATAATATATTCTATTTATAATCAAATAAAACAAAATTTTATAAAAAGTATTCTGTTTTATATAAAAAGTTTTTACTATGCAAACACTATGCATAATAAAATATAATATATTCTATTTATAATCAAATAAAACAAAACTTTATAAAAAGTATTTTGTTTTATATAAAAAGATTTTACTATGCTTAAATACTATATGGATACCTTATGCAAATACTATGCATAATAAAATATAATATATTCTATTTATAATCAAATAAAACAAAATTTTATAAAAAGTATTGCATTTTATATATAAAAGTTTTCTATTTTATTACATTTATAGTAATAATAAAACAACATTTATCACCATTATTATTATTCACAATATTAATCGATCGTGTCGTTCCTGTGAAAGAGGGGCTTTCAATAAGGATTTCTCCCTATTAAGCGCGCAATTAGGTGACCAAACCTCTCATCGATGTAACTTCTAGACATCGTCAATATTGCAAATAATAATATTAATAACTCGTCATCTCAATTATTGATTTAATAATATATAAAATATCGATAATAATTGAATCAAATAACGTGAGAAACTATGCAATAATTACTGTAGCAATAATTGAACAAAACTGAGTGACTTCTCACGTAAGCATCAATAATCAATACCGTGTGCTACTAGGCAACCACGCGTATTACTGTACTTTTACTATCGAGTAGTTCAACAGTTTTAACGATAAAACTTTCGCCGTTATTTTCATAAAAATATTTTTGTCGTTTTCTCAATCCGACAATAATTCTGTTGTGGGGTCCACTAATAATTGTACCGTCATACAGATATTCCCCGACATAAAGAATATTCCCCGACCAATCAAATATTATACAACAACTTGCATACTTTTCAAAATTTATAAATATTACCCACAACTATAACATTATCTCAAATCCACACAATAATTTTGAAAAAAATATTTTGAGAAAATTAAATCTTTATTCGTAAAATTTGGTATTTTACAATCTCCCATCCTTATGAAATTTTGCCCTCGAAATTTACGTACGTACCTGGTATGCCGAACAAATGAGGACACTTCACCATATTCTAACTCTTGAGGTATAACCTTTGAGCGTAAAATATATTTTAAGATTTTAACAGGTACATCTTTATACGTTAAATTATCCGTTATCTCGTCCGGTTCTTAAATTAATAATGTTGTTCGGGTTGTCCACATATTTACATAACATCGATACGTTAAAAACGTTATGAACACGTGACATACTTGGCGGTAAAACGAGTCTATAAGCCACAGTTCCTACTCAATCGAGGATTTCAAATGGGCCAATTAAATTGAGGGTTGAGATTTCCTCTCTTTAGTAACTCTTGCTTTTAAAATAATGCCCTCTTGCACTTTCTTCTCCATATTCATCAGCTCCGAGTCTGTAGCTTTAGCAGCTTTAACATTATCGACTAAAGTTGGTTCTAATCATATATTCGTTATCTTCACGTAGGTTCGTATATTCGCACTCGTAAACGCATACGATCTTCTACTCAACGCGTCAGCTACCACGTTCGCTTTTCCACGATGGTATTGAATGGTATTATCGTAATCTTTCAACAGCTCGAGCCAACGTCTTTGGCGCATTATACGTTCGTTTTGGTTGAAGAAATATTTAAGAGTTTTAGAAATGGGTTTTGTACTGGGGTCAATACAAAATTTGATTTCACGCTCTAGGGGTAGGCTAAGAAGTCTTCAAGAATACGTCAGGAAATTTATTAACAATAGAAATATCATTCAAAATTGTGACTCTCATCCAAAACTTGGATAACACATGTAATGAAGGTTTCTCCTAACGGAGTTTCAACAGATAAATCAAAGTCTAATTTCTCCGGAGTCAAATTTAAACGTTGAGCCCAAGCAAGAGAGATAAAATAATTGATAGAACCGGTATCTAATAAGGTATAGACTTCGCAAGAATTTATGATTAACTTACCTATAATAACCTCATTCGGGTTCCTTGATAAACAGTCTCACTTAAACTACCGACTTTGACTTGTCTGAGACATCCTTTGGCATCACTATCCCAACTGGACTTGACTTCACTACACGACAAAATCGAGCTAGGTGACATTCTCTTCCGCAATTGAAACACGCTTTGGATTCTTCATGCATACAGATTTTGAGACGGATGTGTTCCTCTGTCGCAGATTTGAAACACACGACCGGTGGTGGGTCGTTCTTCTTCCTTTGAGCAGGGTCTTTGGTCTTTCTTTGTCTTTCCATCATTATTGAACCTTCTCTTCTTGAAATTTCCACTTTATTATCTTGGCCATGATTACCACCGAAGTGGTTACCATTCTTGGCATGATAATTTCCCCCTCGATGGTTATCATTGTTCCGATAGTCGTTGCCACTGGTACGATTATTATCGTGTTGTTGGTCGTTGCCTTTTGGTTGTGCTGACTCATTATCGTACTCCAATAACTGAGCCCTATTCACAATATCTGAATATAAATAAAGTTTATGAGAAATGAGGTATTGACGTATTTTGGGTTTCAAACCTCGCAGAAACATTCGCGTCATTCTCTCCTCATTATCGACCAAATGGGATGCAAACCGGGATAACTTCGCAAACTTAGCCTCGTACTGCGACACGGTCATATTGTTTTGCTCCAGCTTGATGAATTCTACCTCCTTCATGTGACGAATACTTTCAGGAAAGTACTTGTCGTTGAACAATTCTTGAAACTTCTCGTAAGACATCTTGAGTGCGTCAGGCTGGGTACGTTTTACAGATTCCCACCAATGATCTGCTGTAAAGCCCCCAAACTCGGGTACTTGAAACCCGAACTCGGTGCTTCATGATACCATTTCTATGAGCTGAATAATACTAATACTAATAACAATAATATAAATATCAAACTTAAATTACATTTATCAGAGTCTAATCCCAAGTACGTAACCTTTACTATAATTCTTTTAATGATATATAATACATATCATTATTTTAATACAGTCTAACTATTACAAAAGATACCATTAAACATGTTATGTTTGCTTTCCTTTTCACTTGTTCTTGTCTGAACCTTCAAGTTGTTCATGCCTAGCTGAAAACATTTAAATTTAAGCAAGGGTGATCATTTGGGTGCCCAGCAAGTAATAACAATTAGAAATATAAGTAGCTGAAAGAAATAAATATTTTCTTTGTACATCACTTCTACAACGAATTTATAGTTGTGAAGTAAACTGAACCGATAATAATAACATAACAATTCTATCTCCAAATTTTGAAACTACGTATTGACTATATATGAGGTTTAGTTGACATACTATGAACATTGTTTTTAGTTTTTGATAAGGTTTAGCAGAACTTCATCTGCAAACCATCATAACTTACGGGCTTTACGTTGTACTTCCCATGGGCCCTTTATTGATCAATACTACATTGCTAGAATGATATTATCGTTCATCCTTTGTCCGCCTTGGTGCATAAAATTTTTTCCCGTGATCGGGATGTTCATACTTAGTCTGGAATCCGAACCAAAACAATTTGATTGGATACAAAAAGGTTTTTATCATATTCAACAACATTTCAAAATTTGTGTCTAGCTGATCAAATAGCTTAGACGACTTATATATATATCAACATGTGATTTAAATACAATGATTATCCAAGTGGGGACACTTGTATAACCATATATAGAAATTAACGAACAGAATATATATATCTGAATTATCATATAATGACATGTTGATAAACAATGATCAGATATAGAATATATAACAATAGGGTTAATAATATAGCATAATAATAATATAATTCTGAAACTTCTTACTCATGTCCATTGCATAAAGGAAATGCAAAGGTAAGATACTTGCCTGATGCGCTGCTTACAGTTCGTAACTTAGTTCTATCTTTGTTAGGTTTTCGTGAAAATCAAAGTAGCAATCAAATTGCAAAATATAGCGGAAGCGAGATAAAATCAGATTTTAAAATTTTTCACAAACCAATTACCCGGATCATCCTTTATGCATATTATTAATTAAACGAAGAATAAGAAATTATGAAATCATACCCTTGTAGAAACGAGCTTCCTCAGGTACGAGTTCACCTCCTACTTCTCCGCGATCTCCTTGAATCTCCGGGTAGATTCCTTCCTTTGATTAATGTAAGCCACCCAAGTGTATGGCCTCTATAGGTGATCCACCAAGGAAGAGGAATTTTTCAAGAAGAAGGGATTTGGCTCAAACCCTAGTTTTTCCTATCTTAATAAGAAAAGGGGTGTACTCTCCAAATCTTGGAATTACGTATATTGGATATCTAATATAAGACTCCTCTTATAAAGATATCATGTAACCCTATTTTAATTAAAATAAGGTATTATCTATTTAATTAAACTCTTTTAATTAAATGGGCTCCCTAATCCTATTAGGGGTAATTAATTAAACTCCTTTAACTAATTTTCTTTCCTAATCCAATTAGGAATAAATGAGAGTACTTATATTAAATTAATTCCTAAACCTTTTAGAAATTAAAATAATAATAATTATAATAATATTAATAAGACTCCTCTTATTAATTTATATTTAATATTTTTAAAATATTAAATAATAAATATTAAGCTATTTAATTTATTCTATCACCATAGATTAAATTAAATATACTTAACTATATTATTACAATTATGCCATTAACTTCTTAAATAATTATTCTTCCTTTTATGGTGTGACCCTTTAGGTTCTCCATATTAAATAGGTTGTGAATAAATCAATTAGAACAATTCTAATCTCATTTAAATAAATAAATTAAACAAATAATTTATTTAAATAAATAATATTTATTCTACAATAGGGATAAGCCTCCCCTAGCGATCAACGACTTTCCAAATAATATAGATTTCAACATTAATCATAAAAGAACCTTTGAGTAAATAGTTACCGTACAATTCAATCCTTCCACCATACAATGTCCCAATTAAATATAAGACATGGAATTCTTTGTCAAGTCTTTTTTATTTAATTATATGTATTTCGATTCCTAAATGAACAACTCTAATGAATGCAAATTAGAAACTACTTTCTAATTTCATTCCATCTTCGCCAAGGATTCACTGGGTTGTCATTTATCGAATCACATAGGACATCACTCCTTTTACTAGAAGTGGTAGATTCTTTATTGATCATTCATTATCTTCATATATAACTTATTACACCCAAGCATACCCTTTGATATACTCTAAGAGTCTTAAGGAATAAGTCAAAGTGTAATTCATTATATATAAGATACTATGATGATCTCAAGTCTAAGGATCATTTGTACTACTATCACTACAGAATTCTATTGATAGGTAAGTAAAACTCCATTAGGTATTCCTTAGCGAGTCGCGTTAAATTGAACTTATTCTCTAATAAGCACCTACATACTTGCTTTAGTGTCTCCACACAAATGATCATGAGATCAATCATCCTCATCGATGAGCAAGCAGCGTATGTACCAATCTATCCGGATTCACTAATCCCCAATTTAGTAATCCAATGATTGGGAACTATTTTAGTTTTAAGCTTTCTAAGAATTTAGATCTCATTAGAATGATCATCATCATTATTCTAAAAGCGTTGCTTAAAACTATGGGTTTATCACATAATATTAAAACAAAGACTATGTAGATAATAAATGCCTTTAATAAATAATTCTTTTATTAATAAAGAAATAAGATTGATTACACAATTATATGCTTTATCATCATACATGATTGGCTTGTATGCATAATACTTTCAATCTCCCACTTGCACTAAAAGCCGATCGCCGTGGTATCTCATACCCATCTTCTCTAAGTGACGATCAAAGCTTTGTTGTGTTAACGCTTTAGTAAATGGATCTCGCAATATTGTCTTGAGAGTCCACACGCCGGTGGTGACGCCTCTTTCGATGATCTCTACGATCAAATGAAATCGCCATAACACGTGTTTGGATTTACGATGAGACTGGGTTCCTTAGCTTGCATGAATGACTCCGAGTGTTGTCACAGAATAAAGGCACCTTTGGTCCTTTAATGCTAGGAACCACACCAAGTTGGTAATGAACTTCTTCATCCAAACGACTTCCTTTGCGACTTCACTTGCGCTATATGTACTCTGCCTCATCCTTTGAATAATCAAGAATTGTTTTTGCTTGGAACTTTTCAACTCACTGCGCCACCGTTTAAGGTAAACACATACCTCAAAGCAGTTCTTGTCATCTTGGTACGTTTGAAAACTTGAGTCTGTGAAGCCCTCTAGTTTTAATTCGGACCACAAGTAGACAAGAAATACATCCTTAGTTCTTCTTAAGTACTTTAGGATATTTTCAACGCCTTCGGTGTTCTTCTCTCCGGATTCGAATTGATATCTACTTGTTACACTAAGTGCATGAGCGACATACGGTCTAGTACATATCATATCATACATGATAGATCCTATTCTTTGAAGCATAAGGAATCTTACTCATACGGTTTCTCTCTCTCGGTGTCTTTGGGGCTTGTTTCTTGAGAGATGTATTCCATGGCTCATCGGCATGAGACCTCTTTTGGAATCTTCCATGCTAAACCTTTTAGCATCATGTCGATGTATCGTTCCTTGGGATAAGCCAAGCATCCTATTAGATCTATCTCTATATATCTTTATCCCCAAAATATAGGATGCTTCTCCCAAGTCCTTCATGGAGAAGTGTTTAGATAACCAGATTTTAATTGTTTTTTGAAGATAGGAATATCATTCCCTATCGGTAATATATCATCAACATATAATACAAGGAATGAAATAGCGCTACCACTAACCTTCTTGTACACACATGGTTCATCCTCATTTTGATAAAATCAAACTTTTGATTGTCTCATCAAAGCGGATGTTCCACTACGAGAAGCTTGCTTTAATCCATAAATGGATCGTTGTAGCTTATGAGACTTGATTTGTTCCAACCTTTGAAACAAATCCTCTCGGTTGTGTCATATACACATCCTCCTCAAGTTTCCCATTGAGGAAGGCCGTTTTCACGTCCATCCGCGATTTCGTAGTCATGGTAAGGCTGCTGATCGCATGCAAAATCCGAATGGACTTGAGCATTACTCTTTGGTGAGAAGGTTTCGTCATAGTCAACTCCTTGTCTTTGTTTGAAACCTTTTGCAACTTGATCGGGCCTTATAGGTCTCTACCTTGCCGTCTGCCTCCGGTCTTTCTTTTAAATACCCATTTACACCCAATAGGCTTAATGCCTTGGTGGTGAGACCAAAGTCCATACTTGGTTCTCATATATGGAGTCCATCTCGGATTTCATGGCTTCTTGCCATTTCTCTGAGTCTTTACTACTCATGCTTTGTTAAGTAATTCAATGGATCATCATCATCTATGATCGTACCTCATTGTCATCTTCTATGACAAGTCCATACTGTCTGGTATCTTTGGTACTCTTCCAGATTCTGAATAGGGTGTGGTGCTGAAGGAATCTCTACTTGATTAGGTACCTCACTTTGATCTCGTAGTATTTTGTGGTTCTTGAACTTCTTCAAGATATATCTTACTCCCAATCGACCCTTCAAGAATAAACTTCTTTTCCAAGAAGGCGGCATGTTTCGCAACAAACACCTTTTGATCAGTTGGATGATAGAAATAATACCCCGATGTTTCTTTAGGATATCCCACAAATCTACATTTGTCAGATCTAGTTTGCAGCTTATCGTTTTCAAACTTTTTGACATAAGCTGGACAACCCCAAGTCTTAACATGCTTAAGATTTGGTTTCCTCCCCTATCCATAACTCTTATGGGGTCTTGGGGACGGATTTTGTAGGTACCTTGTTAAGTAGGTATACGATCGATTCTAGGCATATCCCCGGAAGGAAGCTGGAAGGTCGGTAAAGCTCATCATAGATCGAACCATGTCCAACAATGTTCGATTTCTCCTTTCAGATACACCATTCATCATGTGGTGTTCTGGTGGAGTCCATTGTGAGATTATACCATTTTCTTTGAGACAATTGAGAAACTCACCACTTAAGTATTCTCTCCTCGATCGGATCAAAGAATCTTAATACTCTTTACCGGTTTGCTTCTCAACTTCACTTACGAACTCTTTGAACTTTTAAATGATTTGATTTGTATTTCATTAAATACACATATCCAAATCTTGAGTGGTCGTCGGTGAATGTAATAAAATAAGAATATACCTCCTCAAATGATTCGTTGTCATAGGTCCACATACATACATGTGTGTGTACCAACGCTAACAATTTCGTAACTCTTTCTCCTTTTCCACTAAAAGGAGATTTAGTCATTTTACCCATGAGACAAGATTCACGGGTTAGATATGATTCGTAATCGATAGCTCTCTAGAGCCCATCTTTATGCAACTTGGATAATCTTGTTTCATTAATATGACCAAGTCTACGATTGCCACATGAAGGTATAATTAACATCATCTCTTTTCCTTTTCTTAGTTTGTTCAATTTGAAATATATTTTCATGCAAGTCAAGTATATAAAGTCCATTTCATAAATTACCAACACCATATAAAACATTATCATTATAAATGGAACAACTGTTGTTCTTTTTATTATAATATTAAAACCATCCATATCAATACGGAGATAGAAATAATGTTTCTAATGATATTTGGAACAAAATAACAATTATTTAAATTAATGAACTTGCCAGTAAGCGGTGCTAAACAATAAGTCCCTCACGCCTAATGCAAAGCAACCTTTGCTCCATTTCCCACTCGTAGGGATGACCTCATCCTTGCTCGACTTTCTTTCTACTTGACCCGGTCCTCGCATATTATTACATATGTGAGAACCACATCGGTATCCAATACCCAAGTAAAAGATTGACTTTCGGAAAAATTAATTTCAATCATAAACAAACCTTGATTAGGATTGAAGCTTCCAAGCTTCTTACGCTTTTGATTCGTGAGATAATCCTTGCGGTTCCTCTTCGGTGACCGGCTTATTGCAATGGAAGCAAATTCCTTTGCTATTTGGATCGAGTTTCTTTTGATCCTTCACTTTCGCCTTTCCCTTAGCCTTCTTGGATTTCTTCCTTTCGGAAGATACCTTGGGCCTCTTCCTTTTCTTGGAAGAATCATCCACCGATGAAGACATGGTTCTTCTTGGATGGGAAGTGACCTTGAGTTAGATTTTCAACATGTTAAGTAATTGAGCAAGGTGACATCCAACTTGTTCATGTGAAAATTCACAACAAATTGTGAGAAGGTGTCCGGGAGTGATTGTAAGACTAAATCTTGACTCAACTCCCCATCCATGACGAACCCAAGTTGTCCAAGGCGTTCAATCATTGATCATCTTTAGGACATGAGTCTCAGCGGTAGTGCCCTCGGTCATCCAGAGATCGGAAGAGCTCATTAGATATTTCATATCTAGCGGTCTACTTTGCTCACCATACAACTCTCCAAGGTGCGATAGCATAGTAGGAGCATCCATGTTTTCATCTTGTGGCTGAAGCTCGTTACTCATGGATGCGAGCATGATGCATTGAGCCACACGATGCATCATCTTGCCTTTGTTTAAAAGTAGCAATCTCTTCCTCGGGAGGTACATCTCTCGCAACTTTTTTGCAGTGCAGGTAATTTAGGACATAAGAAATCTTTTTTGAAGTGAGAACAATTCTCAGATTCCTCAACCGATCAGGTGTAGTTGATCCGGTCGGTTTGTTAGCATCAAGTATGCTTCGCAGTTGAAATTAGTGAATGTGACATTTTCAAAATTACGCATGTAAAAAGACAATATTTTAGCAAACATTCATTTATTAATTACCAAAATAAATTAGGTCTTATTTTATATTGGTATCTTCCACTATTTTCTTCAAAATATATTACCCTCATTTATATAGTTAAGCAAAATCTAATTAAAATTTTTTTTGCTAGTGAGAATAAGGATCCCATTTCAAATATATATAGCCTTGTGGTGACACAACAAACTATATATAAATAAATAGGTAGACAACTCCTTGTCAATTACATCAACATGTAACTCCTTATGTTTTGCCTCTTGGATTATTTTGATCAAGTGGTGGCACATCCAGAATCAAAATTATCTAAGTTAAGTCAACCTAGCACTTCCATATATTCAAAAAAGAAAAATATCGCCCTTGTGGTGACACAACAAAACAATATTGTTCAATTTTCTTTATAAGCATCAAATGTGATAAATTAACATCTTAAATACTTAATACTTGCCTTGTGGTGACACAACAAACTCATATTAAATATTTAATACTCTATTAATTTTATCATGCTAGAAGGCTTGACGTTCGATATTCTAAATATCTTTGAACGCTTAAGACTTAATAAAAACTTTGAGGATTTGTTATTATTTGTCTCATCTTGTTTTAGCACGCATTAAATATATATATAAAATACGCGTCATATTATTAAACATGCGAAGCATGTTTGCATAATATATAATATATATAATACTAGCATGCACATATAGAATACTATATTCTACCGGATTGATTATGGACTTTTATTCTAGTTTGGTTCACTAGAGCCACCAAGTGAACCAAAAGGTCAAACCCTAGGGTGCATAGAATAAACATTTAAATATAACTATTACATTTAAACCGGGCTCCATTACAAACGGGTCTTCAAGCGCTCCTTGATCTTGGTCTTGGTTCTTCTAAAAATTCTAACTAATCCTATTACATTAAACTATTTAATTTAAATAGAAACCTTGATCGTGATCGAGGGAAGTACATAGGAGAGAGATAGAATTTACATCAAGAAGAAAACCGAGAAAAGGCAGTCTGCAGAACCCCATTTAATAAAACCCATTCATTCAAACATCCAACTAAAATAAATCCAATCATATTGGTTGATTGTCCATAATCAATCCCATTTATTATCATACACACATCATCATGTATGTATCAATAAATTAAATCATTCCATATATATATGAGTATCATTTAATGGGCAATTTTATGTTGCATGAAATCCAATTTCAAGATTAAAATAAACTCTTTTATTTTAATTATAAAATTATTAAAATTATATATATATATATATATATATATATATATATATATGATTATATATATATATATATAATAAAAGTCGTATTTTTTTTTTTTTAAGATTAGGACTGCTTTTGCTATCAATATTATATATAATATATAACATATAAAAACCATGGGCCCCACGCGGTAAACAAAAAAAAAAAGCGATTCCGCCATCTTTTAATTCATGTGTATACGTGATGGCCTTGTATCTCGATCAATTCAAAAGTAATACTTGTTTTTTATTTCTGGACATTTCTCCCAAGAAGTAATACTTGTTTCCTACGTGGTGGCCACACAAAAACAAAATTTAAACCGGACTCACTTTAAAAAAAAAAAAATTATCGATCAAAAAAAAAAAAAAAAATTCCAAAAGCTTAGTTTTTTTTCTTTTTTTGGTAAAATAATTTTTTTTTTCATAAAATAATAATTTTATACAACAAATTATGCCTAATAAATAATTCTAAATTCATACCCATACATATATGGAATCAAAATAATTAATAATTCGCATAAAGTTTGGCTCGATACCTTCATTAGGTTTTCGTGAAAATCAAAGTAGCAATCAAATTGCAAAATATAGCGAAGCAAGATAAAATCGATTTTAAAATTTTCACAAACCAATTACGGATCATCCTTTATGCATATTATTAATTAAGCGAAGAATAAGAAATTATGAAATCATACCCTTGTGAAAACGAGCTTCCTCAGTGCGAGTTCACCTCCTACTTCTCTCATGATCTCCTTGAATCTCCGGGTAGATTCCTTCCTTTGATTAATGTAAGCCACCCAAGTGTATGGCCTCTATAGGTGATCCACTTGAGGAAGAGGAATTTTTCAAGAAGAAGGATTTGGCTCAAACCCTAGTTTTTCCCATCTTAATAAGAAAAGGGTGTACTCTCCAAATCTTGGAATTATTATATTGGATATCTAATATAAGACTCCTCTTATAAAGATATCATGTAACCTATTTTAATTAAAATAAGGTATTATCTATTTAATTAAACTCTTTTAATTAAATGGGCCCCTAATCCTATTAGGGGTAATTAATTAAACTCCTTTAACTAATTTTCTTTCCTAATCCAATTAGGAATAAATGAGAGTACTTATATTAAATTAATTCCTAAACCTTTTAGAAATTAAAATAATAATAATTATAATAATATTAATAAGACTCCTCTTATTAATTTATATTTAATATTTCTAAAATATTAAATAATAAATATTAAGCTATTTAATTTATTCTATCACCATAGATTAAATTAAATATACTTAACATATTATTACAATTATGCCATTAACTTCTTAAATAATTATTCTTCCTTTTATGGTGTGACCCTTTAGGTTCTCCATATTAAGCCGGTTGTGAATAAATCAATTAGAACAATTCTAATCTCATTTAAATAAATAAATTAAACAAATAATTTATTTAAATAAATAATATTTATTCTACAATAGGGATAAGCCTCCTAGCGATCAACGACTTTCCAGATAATATAGATTTCAACATTAATCATAAAAGAACCTTTGAGTAAATAGTTCTTAGACAATTCAATCCTTCCACCATACAATGTCCCAATTAAATATAAGGCATGGAATTCTTGTCAAGTCTTTTTTTATTTAATTATATGTATTTCGATTCCTAAATGAACAACTCTCTAATGAATGCAAATTAGAAACTACTTTCTAATTTCATTCCACCTCGCCAAGGATTCTGGGTTGTCATTTATCGAATCACATAGGACATCACTCATTTTTACTAGAAGTGGTAGATTCTTTATTGATCATTCATTATCTTCATATATAACTTATTACACCCAAGCATACCCTTTGATATACTCTAAGAGTCTTAAGGAATAAGTCAAAGTGTAATTCATTATATATAAGATACTATGATGATCTCAAGTCTAAGGATCATTTTCTTTACTATCACTACTGAGGAATTCCTATTGACAGGTAAGTAAAACTCCATTAGGTATTCCTTAGCGAGTCACGTTCAGTGAACTTATTCTCTAATAAGCACCTACATACTTGCTTTAGTGTCTCCACACAAATGATCATGAGATTAATCATCCTCATCCAATGAGCAAGCAACGTATGTACCAATCTATCCGGATTCACTAATCCCCAATTTAGTAATCCAATGATTGGGAACTATTTTAGTTTTAAGCTTTCTAAGAATTTAGATCTCATTAGAATGATCATCATCATTATTCTAAAAGCGTTGCTTAAAACTATGGGTTTATCACATATTATTAAAACAGCACCATGTAGATAATAAATGCCCTTAATAAATAATTCTTTTATTAATAAATAAATAAGATTGATTACACAGTATATGCTTTATCATCATACATGATTGGCTTGTATGCATAATACTTTCAATCTTTATACAACACCTAATAGTAATAAGATCATTTGATCGATTAGAATAACATACTATAACACATAGCACTGCTTATTGCAGTCAGCACGTAACCTAATCACATTATCGCACATGTTCCACAACCATTGATCACAAATAATCACTAATATAATCAAAATATCTAAGTCCAGATCAATTTCTAAAACATGTCGGTGTACCGACGGCTTTATCGGGTAATTATCAAGTCTAAGACTCTATCCCGTAGTTCAATAACTATAATTATCAGTTATATTATTTTTAAATGACATATAATAATTTTTAAACATTTATTATAATTTATCACGAATTTTCAAACACCAGAATCATTATTAAACGATTTAAATATTAAATAATTCTATTATCATTAATATTTAATTAATATTAAACTATTAATGAAACCATTGCCAAAATATTAAAGTTATTTATAATAACTCAAATACTTTTAAAGTATTAATATTACACTTAAATGATTTTGAAAGAATTAAAATCATTTTAAATAATTGTCATTAATATTAAAATATTATCTTGATTATTTATCAAAATATTAGAAGTTATTAATTATAACTTAAAATATTTTTAATTCATTAATATCCTTATTAAATGATTTTTAAATAAATAAAATCATTTTAAAACTATTTATTTAATATAATTATTAAATAAACTTAATATCATTAATATTAAATTATTAATGAAATTTTCCTTTAAATATTAAAAGTTATATTTTATAACTTAAAATATCTTTAAACACTTTATTTTCATTTAAAATGATTATTATAATATTAAAATCATTTTTAAAATAATTTATTTAATATAATTATTAAATAACTTTAATATCATTAATAATAATTAATTAATGAATTTTACCTTTAAATATTAAAAGTTATATATTATAACTTAAAATATTTTTAAACTATTTATTTTCATTTAAAATGATTTTTCTAATATTAAAATCATTTTAAACTAATTTATTTAACATAAATGTTATTAAAATATTAATATTTTCATGACAAAATATCAAAAGTTATCTTTTATAACTTAAAATATTTTTATAATCCTTTATATAATTTTTAAATTATTAATTCTATTTTTCATCATTTATTTAATATATTTATTAAATAACCTAAATATCATTAATATTAATTTATTAATGAAATTTCATCACAAAATATTGAAAGTTATCAAAATAACTTAAATTATTTTCTTATACCATAATATAATTTTAAATGATTTTTCATGTATTAAAATCATTTTTAAATAATTTATTTAATATTACAATTAAATAAATTAAATATTTTTAATATTCCAAAAATATTAAATATTTATGAAATATTTCTAAAATAATTAAAATATAATTTTTGGACCTTAAAATAATTTTTAATAATTTATTTTGTATTTTTAATAATTAAAAACTTAATTTTTCTATTTATTTAATAAAAATAATGAATTTTAGAAATAAACCGTCTCTAAAGGACCCTATAGCGATGAAACTTTCGCTATAGGTGTTCTTGAGTTGTTCTTCATGTTCTTGAGTCTGACAGACAGTTAGCAAGGTGCCTCGTTTGACCAACACATTCTGTCAGATTATAAGGTTTTTGGACACGGTAAGATATTGGCCTTGTAGTACTATTGTAGTACTACAAATACCACGCACGATCTGGGTCAGATTACAACATACAATCAAGCAATGAACCTTCAAAGTTGCTGTCAGACCATATCTGGGTTTTCTGGGTAACCCAGAAACGCAGCGCTTCGAGGGAACATTTTTGAGCTAGATTCTTTCTATGTTCAGGTCTCGCTGCAAGTGATCTTAAGGTTTAAAGCTATAGTAGTTGTGTCAAAGTACAAGATTAAAACAACAGATAAGTCTAACAATAAAAGATTCACAAATTATTCTTTGGTCAAACGTCCGTGAAGCTTGTTTCTTTCACGGAAATTCCGGAAATTCGAAGCGACTTTATAATCAACTGGTCAAGTTTGACCACTCACTACACTTGATCGGCTGATTGTTTTAATTTTCTAAAAGCATAAATATATAGTCCATACAAAAAACTAGAATCTAGATAAAACAACATCACTAAACATAATAAACCCTGACAGATATCGGGCTTCAAAATTCTTGTCAGACGTTATTCTACACTTTCTGGGTTACCTAGAAAGCTTCGGTCATGCCCGGTCAACGGGTTTTGACCGGCCATAACATTTAATATAGACATCTCCTGACCCTGATTCCAGTTCCAGATTAAAATTTATCATAACATACTACAAATTCAAACATTTAAACAACAAAAACACATAACATACATGGATCTACAAGGCCTGACATTCACTATCAGACAACAAAATAACTTTTTTCCAATTTTTGAAAAACTTCAAATCCGAGCTTATAGATGTTATGGATCTAACATCTATCAACCCAGATCACTTATAGACACTACATAGAACATATTACAACACATAAACATAACTTTTAACAGAAGATCAAGGTTCAAAATTTTGATTAGGGTTTTATACCTTTACATGAGCAAATCTTGATTCTATGTTTCTGATTTGTTATTAATGATCGTGGGGCTGTATTAAGGGACTGATATAGTAGTATTTTTCGTGGGTTTGGAGAGAGAGAGGACTTGGATGTGTATTGTGAATAAATGAGGCAAAAATGAGACTTTTCTCTTTCTTGGACTATATATATAAGCTAATATAATGTATATGGCTGACCAACTAAGGCTGATTGCTGGCATATAGAGCATAAGAAAGTCTTAGGGTAGTTTACCAACTCCCATTTTGGCTAGATTTTCAAGTTACCTCAAATAATGCAAGAGGGGTACTAATGTCATTTGGCTTATGTATTTAAGGGCAATCTTGTAACATGGCAAACCCTTAGGGTTTGACCCTTAGGGTTTAACCCTAAGGTTTAGCACAAAAATTGTAAAACTCTAATCAGGGTTTGTAAAAATAAAATTTTAGTTTCTAAAAATACAAAATTATGATTTCTTAATTAATTAGGTTTCCTAATTACATAGACTTGATAATTAGATTTTTGTTTTATTAATTATCATAAAGCGTGCCAAATTAGCAATTAGGGTTTACAATTATCAATTAACTTTATAATTTAAATATTAGGGTTTTTAGAAATTAAGATTTCTAAATATTAATTAGGGTTTCTCAAATTAATATTAAATTCTATAATACGTAACATACTTCATTTAACACAATTACATAACAGTCTCAAACTCATACTTGAGTTTCAAATTAGAGTTTTCCAATTTTAGAAATTAGGTTTCCTAATAATTAGGTTTCTCAAATAATAACTAGGGTTTCAAAAATTAGGGTTTTTTCGAATTAATTCTAAATTCAGTAATACTTATCCTTAATCATAATAACACAATTATAAAACATTCTCGAACTCATGATGGAGTTTTAAATTAGGGTTTCCCCACTTGATAATTAAGGTTAGTATAGAAAATTAGTTTTATAAATATTATTTAGGGATTTTCAAAATTAGGGTTTTTAATGACTTAGGGTTTTTTAAAAATTATTTAGGGTTTCTAAATTTTAATTAGGGTTTACCTAATTAATTATATCATACGCAACATAAATCACATCACACAATCATTGCATAGTCTTGGATCTCCCATTTGAGTCTTATAGTAGGGTTAGACAAATTAATATTAGGGTTTGGTCAATATACATTAAAATTGACAGACCCTTGATAGTTCACACATATACAGTACCTATCTATAGCACTGAAATATCAAAATATAATTAATATTATATTATTATTCTTATTCCTTGATCAAAATCCATAATTAAGGTTTGGATTCCATATCTGATTTTCTTACATATTTAACATTATCAATTAAGTTAAAATAATTAACTTAATTAATCTAACGTAAATTCATATAAATAAAATAGATTAATTATTATAATAATTTAATAACCTTTTCATATATTATTTAAATAATATATAATTATATTTTCATGGAAAATAAATAATAAAAACATTTCTACTATAAAATTAATTATTAAAAGAATAAACTTTATAATTATCAATAATTCTAAAATAAAATTATTTGTAAATATTCATGTAATAAATATATTTTTATTTACCACATAAATACATATACACATTATCTTGTACAAATCCTCATCCTTAAAATAAATAATAATAATAAAAAAATTATACGCAAAATTTTTAATTTATTTATATAGAAAATATCGGGTTGTTACATTCACCCTCCCTTATAAAGATTCTGTCCCCAGAATCACCGTTTTAAAACCTATACATACTAGGGTACATAGCATACACAATCATTACAAGTAGATCTCGATCAAAATTGATCGAACTAATCTTTAACTTTTTAGCATATATAAAGCTTATCTATCTGCTTATACGAAAAATTGATTTCTAATAGAACTCAATTTCCTCCATCAAAATAATTTATAAAATAATTTTACTATATATAAGAAAATAGTATATAAGAAATAAAATTGGTTTGAGTAATACCTGGAGTTGTATCCCCGGCTGTTATAGTTTTTTGAATGGTCATGTTGAAGACACTTGCGGTTGATTTCGTTGGTTTGATTTTTGATGTCGGTCCCGTTATCGCCAATGTCCTGCTGCTTTTCCTTGTTTGCGCATTCCTTGCCTCCTTTCTCCTTCTTGGACAGTCTTCCACCTTATATTCAATTAATTCACACTTAAAACACACAGAATTTCCCTTTATCTCTTTTCCTGTTATCGTATAGGTGACAAAACTATCTTTTGCCCCTTTGTTATCCTAGCTATCACAAACGTTGCTACAGGTCAGTTGATCCTCTAAATCCTGGCAGTACGAACGCCTTGAAATCTTTGACGTTTGTCGTTCGATTATCTGGCTGATCTTCCCGCGACTAGTATTTCGTTCTGCATAGCTTGATCGTCCATATTCGCAAAATTTCAGATCGGGTTGATTGGTTGTCTTCCGACTTTGTTGATGAGTTCTTACGTCAGGTGTATTTCGCGTTTTTTCTTCTCTTGGCAGATTTATCACAATTTATTCTTTATTCTAAGCCTTATCGATATCGTATAATCATATAACACAAAACTTTCTATTCGAATAATCATGTACTCAAAATATTATATATTTTAAAATTTTGGTTTTCTGTATTAACTAGTACTCATATAATTAACTACTATCTTTATACCAACTTATTTCATTAATCCCATATAAATTCATACTCATATCACTTGACATACCATAGCACATATTGCTTTAATCATCCGTTATCCCTTTATGACTCAAAAGTCGGGAATCGCTGCCACAACTTATACAAAATTTGAAAAATATTACCTTATACAAACATACCTATCATATACATAACATAGAATCATACCTATTCAACTAATACTAGTACTATTTATTTCGTATGCCTCCACTAAGGATCAATTACTTAGAAATCTGTCTATTCCCATTATCCTCAATAATCTATTCACACCTAACTACACCTAGTTCGTCCAACTTACCATACATTATGAGTTTAAGAACTCACCACAAATATATGAGCTTAATAACTCGACATTGACCACATATTTTTTAATTATACTTTACCTATCAGTCATACTATCGTTTTAGGGTTCGGTACTATACTTTTCAAAACAACCACCTCATTGAGGCAGCTTTCAATGTGAGCCTCTATTTCAGCTATTGGCTTTGATATTGGCTCGGTTATGGAGGTTGACTTCTTCTTTACAATTTGAGGATATCCTAATCCTTTTTTATTTGACATCTACACACAAACTATCTTGAGTATCACTTAATATATACACACAACAATTAATAGTTTTATATAAGTTATCTTTTATTTCGTTTAACGATGAATTTATTCAATTCATCTTCTTATAAACTCTATATGAGTTATTTATATTTTCAACGTTTTCCTCTGTTCTAAGGTTATAGCCTAAGGTCTAGCCCACCTAAGGTTTTTAACCCTAAGCTCTGATACCAACTTGTAAAGCCCCCAAACTCGGGTACTTGAAATCAGAACTCGGTGCTTCACGATACCATTTCTATGAGCGGAATAATACTAATACGAATAATAATAACAATAATATAAATATCAAACTTAACTTACATTTATCAGAGTCTAATCCCAAGTACGTAACCTTTACTATAATTCTTTACATGATATATAATACATATCATTATCTTAATACAGTCTAACTATTACAAAAGATACCATTAAACATGTTATGTTTGCTTTCCTTTTCACTTGTTCTTGTCTGAACCTTCAAGTTGTTCATGCCTAGCTGAAAACATTTAAATTTAAGCAAGGGTGAGCATTTGGGTGCCCAACAAGTAATAACAATTAGATATATAAGTAGCTAAAAGAAATAAATGTTTTCTTTGTACATCACTTCTACAATAAATTTATAGTTGTGAAGTAAACTGAACCGATGATAATAACATAACAATTATATCTCCAAATTTTGAAACTACGTATTGACTATATATGAGGTTTAGTTGACATACTATGAACATTGTTTTTAGTTTTCGATAAGGTTTAACAGAACTTCATCAGCAAACCGTCATAACTTACGGGCTTTAGGTTGTACTTCCCATGGGCCTTGTATTGATCAATACTACATTGCTAGAACAATATTATCGTTCATCCTTTATGCGCTTTGGTGCATAAAATTTTTCCCGTGATCGGGATGTTCATATTTTAGTCCGGAATCCGAACCAAAACAATTTGATTGGATACAAAAGGTTTTATCATATTCAACGACATTTGAAATTTGTGTCTAGGTGATCAAATAGCTTAGATTATATATATATATATATATATATATATATATATATATATATATATATATCAACATGTGATTTAAATATAATGATTATCCAAGTGGGGACACTTTGTATAACCATATATAGAAATTAACGAATGTAATATATATATCGAATTATCATATAATGACATGTTGATAAACAATGATCGGATATAGAATATATAACAATAGGGTTAATAATATAGCATAATAATAATATAATTCTGAAACTTCTTACTCATGTCCATTGCATAAAGGAAATGCAAAGGTAAGATACTTGCCTGATGCGCTGCTTACAGTTCGTAACTTAGTTCTATCTTTATACAACACCTATTAGTAATAAGATCATTTGATCGATTAAAATAACATACTATAACACATAGCACTGCTTATTACAGTCAGCACGTAACCTAATCACATTATCACACATGTTCCACAACCATTGAATCACAAATAATCACTAATATAATCAAAATATCTAAGTCCAGATCAATTTCTGAAACATGTCGGTGTACCGACGGCTTTATCGGGTAATTATCGAGTCTAAGACTCTATCCCGTAGTTCAATAACTATAATTATCAGTCATATTATTTTTAAATGACATATAATAATTTTTAAACATTTATTATAATTTATCATGAATTTTTAAACACCAGAATCATTATTAAATGATTTAAATATTAAATAATTCTATTATCATTAATATTTAATTAATATTAAACGATTAATAAAATCATTGCCAAAATATTAAAGTTATTTATAATAACTTGAAATACTTTTAAAGTATTAATATTACACTTAAATGATTTTTAAAAGAATTAAAATCATTTTTAAATAATTATCATTAATATTAAAATATTAATGCATTATTTATCAAATTATTAGAAGTCATTTATTATAACTTAAAATATTTTTAATTCATTAATATCCTTATTAAATGATTTTTAAATAAATAAAACCATTTTAAAACTATTTATTTAATATAATTATTAAATAAACTTAATATCATTAATATTAAATTATTAATGAAATTTTCCTTTAAATGTTAAAAGTTATATTTTATAACTTAAAATATCTTTAAACACTTTATTTTCATTTAAAATGATTATTATAATATTAAAATCATTTTTAAAATAATTTATTTAATATAATTATTAAATAACTTTAATATCATTAATAATAATTAATTAATGAATTTTACCTTTAAATATTAAAAGTTATATTTTATAACTTAAAATATTTTTAAACTATTTATTTTCATTTAAAATGATTTTTCTAATATTAAAATCATTTCTAAACTAATTTATTTAATATAATTATTAATTAACTTTAATATCATTTAATCTTTAAATATTAATATTTTTCATGACAAAATATCAAAAATTATCTTTTATAACTTAAAATATTTTTATAATCCTTTATATAATTTTTATATAATTTTTAAATTATTAATTCTATTTTTCATCATTTATTTAATATATTTATTAAATAACCTAAATATCATTAATATTAATTTATTAATGAAATTTCATTACAAAATATTGAAAGTTATCAAAATAACTTAAATTATTTTCTTATACCATAATATAATTTTAAATGATTTTTTATGTATTAAAATTATTTTTAAATAATTTATTTAATATTATACTTAAATAAATTAAATACTTTTAATATTCCAAAAATATTAAATATTTATGAAATATATCTAAAATAATTAAAATATAATTTTTGGATCTTAAAATAATTTTTAATAATTTATTTTGTATTTTTAATAATTAAAAACTTAATTTTTCTATTTATTTAATAAAAATAATAAATTTTAGAAATAAACTGTCGCTATAGGACCTTATAGTGACGAAACTGTCGTTATAGGTGTTCTTGAGCTATTCTTCACGTTCTTGAGTCTGACAGACAGTTAGCAAGGTGCCTCGTTTGACCAACACATTCTGTCAGATTATAAGGTTTTTGGACACGATAAGATATTGGCCTTGTAGTACTATTGTAGTACTACAAATACCACGCACGATCTGGGTCAGATTACAACATACAATCAAGCAATGAACCTTCAAAGTTGCTGTCAGACCATATCTGGGTTTTCTGGGTAACCCAGAAACGCAGCAGCTTCGAGGGAACATTTTTGAGCTAGATTCTTTCTATGTTCAGGTCTCGCTGTAAGTGATCTCAAGGTTTAAAGCTATAGTAGTTGTGTCAAAGTACAAGATTAAAACAACAGATAAGTCTAACAATAACAGATTCACAAATTATTCTTTGGTCAAACGCTGTCAGAAGCTTTGTTCTAACAGTTTCTGGAAATTCCAGAAACTGCACTTTATGATCAACTGGTCAAGTTTGACCACTCACTACACTTGATCGGCTGACTGTTTTAATTTTCTATAAGCATAAATATATAGTCCATACAACAGACTAGAATTTAGATAAAACAACATCACCAAACATAATAAACCCTGACAGATATCGGCTTCAAAATTCTTGTCAGACGTTATTCTACACTTTCTGGGTTACCTAGAAAGCTTCGGTCATGCCCGGTCAACGGGTTTTGACCGGCCATAACATGAAATATAGACATCTCCTGACCCTGATTCCAGTTCCAGATTAAAGATATTATAACATACTACAAATTCAAACATTTAAACAACAAAAACACATAACATACATGGATCTACAAGGCCTGACATTCACTGTCAGACAACAAAATAACTTTTTTCCAATTTTTGAAAAACTTCAAATCCGAGCTTATAGATGTTATGGATCTAACATCTATTAAATTCAGATCACTTATAGACACTACATAGAACATATTACAACACATAAACACAAATTTTAACAGAAGATCAAGATTCAAAATTTTGATTAGGATTACCTTTACATGAGCAAATCTTGATTCTATGTTTCTGATTTGTTATTGGTGATCGTGGGGCTGTATTAAGGGACTGATATACTAGTATTTTCGTGGGTTTGGAGAGAGAGAGAGGTCTTGGATGTGTATTGTGAATAAATGAGGCAAAAATGAGACTTTTCTCTTTCTTGGACTATATATATAAGCTAATATAACGTATATGGCTGACCAACTAAGGCTGATTGCTGGCATATAGAGCATAAGAAAGTCTTAGGGTAGTTTACCAACTCCCATTTTGGCTAGATTTTCAAGTTACCTCAAATAATGCAAGAGGGGTACTAATGTCATTTGGCTTATATATTTAAGGGCAATCTTGTAACATGGCAAACCCTTAGGGTTTGACCCTAAGGTTTAGCACAAAAATTGTAAAACTCCAATTAGGGTTTGTAAAAATAAAATTTTAGTTTCTAAAAATACAAAATTAAGATTTCTTAATTAATTAGGTTTCCTAATTACATAGACTTGATAATTAGATTTTTGTTTTACTAATTATCATAAAGCGTAACAAATTAGCAATTAGGGTTTACAATTATCAATTAGCTTTATAATTTAAATATTAGGGTTTTTAGAAATTAAGATTTCTAAATATTAATTAGGGTTACTCAAATTAATATTAAATTCTATAATATGTAACATACTTCATTTAACACAATTACATAACAGTCCCAAACTCATACTTGAGTTTCAAATTAGAGTTTTCCAATTTTAGAAATTAGGTTTCCTAATAATTAGGTTTCTCAAATAATAATTGAAAGTAGTATGCACACAAGCCAATCATGTTTGATGATAAAGCATATACTTTGTAACAATCTTATTCATTTATTAATAAAAAGTATTAATTTATTAAAGGCTTTTAATTATCTACATGATGCTGTTTTATAATATGTGATACACCCATAGTTTTAAGCAATGCTTTTAGAATAATGATGATGATCATTCTAATGAGATCTAAATTCTTAGAAAGCTTAAAACTAAAATAGTTCCCAATCATTGGATTACTAAATTGGGGATTAGTGAATCCAGGATAGATTGGTACATACGTTGCTTGCTCATTGGATGAGGATGATTGATCTCATGATCATTTGTGTGAAGACACTAAAGCAAGTATGTAGGTGCTTATTAGAGAATAAGTTCCTTCGAACGCATTGGCTCGCTAAGGAATACCTAATGGAGTTTTACTTCATTTGTCAATAGGAATTCTGTAGTGATAGTAGTACAAGTGATCCTTGGACTTGAGATCATCATAGTATCTTGTGTATGATGAGTTATACTTTGACTTATTCCTTAAGACCCTTAGGGTATATCAAAGGGTATGCTTGGGTATAATAAGTTGTACATGGAGATAATGTATGATCAATAAAGAATCTACCACTTTATTAAAAGAAGAGAAATGTCCTATGTGATTCGATAAATGACAACCCAAGAGTCCTTGGTTAGTAGTAATGAAATTAGAAAGGAGTTTCTAATTTGCATTATTTGGAGTTGTGCATTTAAGAGTTGAAATACATATAATTAAATAAAATAAGACTAATAATGATGAATTACATGTCTTATATTTAATTGGGACATTGTATGGTGGAAGAATTGAATTGTATGCGGTAACTATTTACTCAAAGGTTCTTTAATGATTAATGTTGAAATCTATATTATCTAGAAAGTCGTTGATCGCTAGGGAGGCTTATCCCTATTGTAGAATAAATATTATTTATTTAAATAAATTAATTGTTTAATTTATTTATTTAAATAAGATTAGAATTGTTCTAATTGATTTATTCACAATAGGTTTAATATGGAGAACCTAAAGGGTCACACCATAAAAGGAAGAATAATTATTTAAGAAGTTAATGGCATAATCGTAATAATATGTTAAGTATATTTAATTTAATCTACGGTTATAGAATAAATTAAATAGCTTAATATTTATTATTTAATATTTTAGAAATATTAAATATAAATTAATAAGAGGAGTCTTATTAATATTAATACAATTATTATTATTTTAATTTCTAAAAGAGTTTAGGAATTAGTTTAATATAAGTACTCTCATTTATTCCTAATAGGATTAGGAGGAAAAATTAATTAAAGGAGTTTAATTAATTATGCCTAATAAGATTAGGGAGCCCATTTAATTAAAAGAGTTTAATTAAAAATACCTTATTTTAATAGGGTTACTTGATATCTTTATAAGAGGAGTCTTATATCAGATATTAGATATACGTTATTCCAAGAGTTGGAGAGTACGCCCCCTTTTTCTATACAGATAGGAAAAACTAGGGTTTGAGCCAATACCCATTTTTTTGAATCTTTATTATTCCTTGGTGGATCACCTCTAGAGGCCAAACACTTGGGTGGCTAACGTTGATCAAAGGAAGGAACCAAACCCGGTGGATTCAAGTTGAACACGAAAAGGATTGGAGGTGAACTTGTACACGAGGAAGCTTCGGATCTTCAAGGGTATGTTTCTTATTCATCTTTTCGTTTAATTAATAATTGTGCATAAAGGGTGATCCGGGTATATGGTTTGTAAAAATTTTAAACTCTGATTTTTACACATTTCCGCTTATTTATGCAATTTGATTGCGCACATGAATATTACAAACCTTACAATAATTAGGGTTTCAAAAATTAGGATTTTTCCGAATTAATTCTAAATTCCATAATACTTATCCTTAATCATAATAACATAATTACAAAACATTCTCGAACTCATGATGGAGTTTTAAATTAGGGTTTCCCCACTTGATAATTAAGGTTAGTATAGAAAATTAGGGTTTATAAATATTATTTAGGGTTTTTCAAAATTAGGGTTTTTAATGACTTAGGGTTTTCTAAAAATTATTTAGGGTATCTAAATTTTAATTAGGGTTTACCTAATTAATTATATCATATGCAACATAAATCACATCACACAATCATTGCATAGTCTTGAATCTCCCATTTGAGTCTTACAGTAGGGTTAGACAAATTAATATTAGGGTTTGGTCAGGATACATTAAAATTGACCGACCATTAATAGTTCACACATATACAGTACCTATCTATAGCACTGAAATATCAAAATATAATTAATATTATATTATTATTCTTATTCCTTGATCAAAATCCAAAATTAAGGTTTGGATTCCATATCTGATTTTCTTACATATTTAACATTATCAATTAAGTTAAACTAATTAACTTAATAAATCTAACATAAATTCATATAAATAAAATAGATTAATTATTATAATAATTCTAATAACCTTTTCATATATTATTTAAATAATATATAATTATATTTTCATGGAAAATAAATAATAAAAACATTTCTACTATAAAATTAATTATTTAAAAGAATAAACTTTATAATTATCAATAATTCTAAAATAAAATTATGTGTAAATATTCATGTAATAAATATATTTTTATTTACCACATAAATACATATACACACTATCTTGTACAAATCCTCATCCTTAAAATAAATAATAATAATAAAAAATTATACGCAAAATTTCTAATTTATTTATATAGAAAATATCGGGTTGTTACATTTGCTTCTTCACGCAACATAAAGGTGGCGAATGGAACCTTTTGCTCCTCTGAGCATTCCAAGACATCAAATATCTTGGTGACCTGCTTTATCCACGACTCTGCCTTAAGTGGTTCTAGCTTTCCCAAAAACTCCAGTGGTCCCAGCTCCTTGAACTGCTTAGCGGTGACCGTCCGAGAGTTGCCAGTGTTTTCACCTGTATTTTGGACAGGAGCCGCTCTTGCCTGATGTTGCACGAATTGCATAAAGCCTCTAAACATCCCATCGTTCATCATTTGATCGGTGTTGTTATTTACCTGAGGATTATTGTCTTCTTGTTGCACATTATCCTGGGTATTGATCGTTGGTGACTCAACGGTCTCATGTGCTTCATTGCTGATCTCAACATTTTCAGATGCCATTTTCAAACACTATCATAAAACAATGGTTAATTAACATATCACATATTATCCCTATACTCTGACTGGCCAATTAAATACCAAATAAACTTATGTAGGTCATACTAGGGAAGGAATTCCCTGTCTCTCCCCTCCTAGTTCTTGTCTCACATCTCAGCCAGGGATCATATCTCTAAGCTTTGATACCAACTGTGACGCCCCCAAAATAGGTATACATCACCCATTCTGAGTTGCCAAATACATGGTACAGAATACAAATACAAACTTAAATATACAACATGAGCTGTGAGTTTTAATATAAATATTGTCTTCTAGACAGTATTCAAACTCAAAATAAGTCCTCAATACATTTATTATCACACTATTTCACAGAATAGTTAGGACTACTAATGCAACCATCTAGACCGTCAATCCATTCCTCGACTAGTCCCAGCTATATTCTCATTTCTTGAAGAGAACATTGAAAGAAAGGGTGAGATCAACTAGCCCAGTAAGAAATATTATGACTAAGATAATACAGAATAAATTATCCTTAGCCTTCAACAATATAACAACTGATAGAATATAATAGAAAACAAGTTTTAGATCAACAACTGCAGCGTAATAAGCAATCTATTAGAAGAGTCAAGTAGAGCATAAAATCTACTATCTTCTATGATTTAAAAAAATTTATCATAAATTTTATCGCTGAGACTCAGCTTAATAAATAATCCACAACATTAAATCATCCCTGCACTACAGGCAAAGGATATTCTTTAGTATCACGACCACGAATTATCCATGCACTACGAGCCAAAGATAATCGTGTTTTCATCAACTGTCCTGATCAGACCAAAAATAATTCATCTTTGCACCCTTAGCCGAAGAGAATCCATAGCCATAATCATACCAAAAACTGTCCATCAATGCACTACGGGCCAATGAAGACTTTTTCCACATCATTTGTAACATTACGGTCATGATTATACCGAATAATCCCTGGTCATAATCATACCAAGTCCATCTATGCACTACAGGCCACAGATGACTTTCAACATAATATAAGCATGAGGATGATGACAATTCAATAATAAATTTTAAAGATTTATAAGTTAATTTATCCTGAACTCAATAACGTCCAAATTGTCAACATGATACTGTCTTGTGGAGTAAAATTCAAGAATGCTCAGAAGAATATTTCCATGAAAAGATACTGGATGAAACGCAAATATTCAGGGTATTCTACTAATTTCATGGAGTATAGAAGCCAAAACTTTAACCAACTGAGTATAATAGAATATATGAAACTTCAAATGGATTTTCGCCTGCCATGCGATAATCCACGTAGACAGATCATTTCCACAAGTTAATAAGGAATGAATACAAAGGATCATTAACCATGTATGCGGTAATCAACATAAACAGGTTATTCCAACAGAGTAATAAAGAATGGAACCAGGTCATGTGTAATCCGCACAGACAGGATATTCCAACAGAATAATAAAGAATGGAACCATGTCATGCATAATCCGCACATACAGGATGTTCCAACGGAATAATAAAGAATGGAACCAGGTCATGCGTAATCCGTACAGACATGATGTTCCAACAGAATAATAAAGAATGGAACCAGATTATGCATAATCCGCACAGACAGGATGTTCCAACAGAATAATAAAGAATGGAATAACAACAGAATTCACCAGGCATGCGATAGACCGCCGCATGCGAGGTTATTCCAATGTAATAATAAAGAATGGAATAACAACATAATTCACCGGGCATGCGATAGACCACATTGTGAAAGTTATTCCAAATGTAATAATAAAGAATGGAATAACATAAGAATTTCACCATGTATGCGGTACTTCGCATAGACATGTTATTCTAACATAATAATAAAGAATGGAATAACAACCCTTACGAGTATTGAAAGAAAATAACTCTCTTCATGAATACTAAAGAATAATACCCCTTACCTTAAAAAGAAGAGTATTTCGACGGGTAGGGCGGGGATATACTTGAAGAAAACTTGCACTATTTTCTACGCTCAAAGCTTTCTTAAACTCTAAAGAAATACCCTCAAGATTATAGAAGAAGAATTCTCTGAATTTCTGGTGTGATTTTCAATTCTAACTAAGCATCCTATTTATAGGAGAATGGAAAGGATACTATTCTGCACTATGCAATAAAATATAATATATTCTATTTATAATCAAATAAAACAAAATTTTATAAAAAGTATTCTGTTTTATATAACAAGTTTTTACTATGCAAACACTATGCATAATAAAATATAATATATTCTATTTATAATCAAATAAAACAAAAATTTATAAAAAAATATTTTATTTTATATAAAAAGATTTTACTATGCAAATACTATGCAGGCATTATGCAAACACTATACATAATAAAATATAATATATTCTATTTATAATCAAATAAAACAAAACTTTATAAAAAGTATTCTGTTTTATGTAAAAAGTTTTCTGTTTTATTACATTTATAATAATAATAAAACAACATTTATCACCATTATTATAATTCACAATATTAATCGACCAGGTCGTTCCCAGGAAAGAGGGGGCTTTTCAATAAGGATGTATCCCTATTGGCGCGCAATTAGGTGATCAAACCTCTCCTTGACAGAACTTCTAGACATCGTCAATATTGCAAATAATAATATTAATAACTTTGTCATCTCAATTATTGATTTAATAATATATAAAATATCGACAATAATTGAATCAAATAACATGAGATACTATGCAATAATTACTGTAGTAATAATTGAATAAAACTGAGTGACTTCTCATGTAAGCATCAATAATCAATACCGTGTGCTACTATGCAACCACGTGTATTACTGTACTTTTACTACCGAGTAGTTCAACAGTTTTAACGGTAAAACTTCCGCCATTATTTTCATAAAAATATTTTTGTCGTTTTCTCAATCCGACAATAATTCCGTTATGGGGTCCACCAATGATTGTATCGTCATACGGATATTCCCCGACATAAATAATATTCCCCGACCAATCGAATATTATACAACAACTTGCTTACTTTTCAAAATTTATAAATATTATCCACAACTATAACATTATCTCAAATCCACACTATAATTTTGAAAAAAAATATTTTGAGAAAATTAAATCTTTATTCGTAAAATTTGGGATTTTACATAAAGTCTGACAATAAAATGTCAACATGTTACAAATCTTCAATACTTGTTCATCTTTCCTTTTCCTTTACTGTTGCTAGGTACATCGACCTTCTCAACTTTAGCTGTAGTAGTTATACAAGCAAGAGTGAGCAAACAAGGCTCACTTGAAATGATAATGAATAAAACTTTACAACAATTGCCAAATAATAGGCTCAATAGAACTGAACAATATGCTCTATTAATGATAATCAAATTCTGAAATATATATATTTGAGGGTCATAAGACCATGAACTATGTCCATAGTTATAAGTAATCTTTCAACTTAAACTTTAACAGTCATTAGACTATAGGGACTCCTCGTACTTAAGGGGATCAGCCCTTCGTACACTGTATTGTGCACAGACATTTCAACGCTATGCATAAATTATCCCCTAATAATAGGGTTGTTCATCTCAACATTTAGAATACAAGTCCGCCCCAAGGTAAGTTTGGTTTGGATAAGTTTCAAGGTAATTTAGGTTTAACGAACATCAACTAAGGATTAGTTGAATAAAAAGTTCATAACGTTATGCTATGGAATAAATAATAACTGAATCAACATTGTATACTAAGGTCATGCTTTAGGAATAATCTAATAGCATAAACATTGAATAATTATAACATACCTTGCTTGAACAATATTAAGTCAAGGTTATTTAGAATTTAGTACTAAGTATGCATAACAAATAGTAAATTGAACGATAAAACTTGTTCAACATTAGTATATCAGAATATGTAAACTTGAATGCTAAATAACAAGTTAAAGACAAGAATAACTTGTTCAATATCAGAATAAGATTTAGAAAACTTACATAATCATAAACAAACTAGATACAATAACTTTCTCAATCATAAGAATAAACTTGCACAATGTAATAATAGACCTTGAGTTTAAGCTAAATTGTAACAACTCGAATCACAATACCCTATATATATGCCATCATGACATAATTAGTCACTACCAACACTCTATATATAAATAAGTATTTACATCATGTAAGGTTTGATTTTTAATCACATAATCAAATTACATTAGTAATAAAACTAGTAGCATATTAAAAATATACTCATTCTTAGTATAGTAATACTGAAATCATATCTTAACAGTCCTTCTATTAAATCATAACAACTTTTTCAGACTTTGCGTAACTAAAATATACATTATCGACCATTCGCTTTAACTTTCATACACTTATTTCATAATTTACATCAGGTGTGGTATTTGTTATGGCTGGCTACATTCTTCTTTGCTGATGCACAATAATGCAACGTCATGCTTTGCATGAGAATTGCATTCTTTGTCTACAAGCGTTGTAACACCGAACTACAGTCCTCGGTGAGCCTCGGCAACAGCATGAACAAAGCCAATTTTGGCCTACAAGCTACTTTCTAACAACGGAATTAACACATACTACATATATAAACTTCACACAAACATAATTTTACCCATATAACAACATAAACATCAAATTTAAAACATCTAATTTCACTGTTTTTGATAAAACTTCACTTTTTAACATTTTCAGTGAAAATCATCACTGTGATTTTGTTTTTCAACCAAAACAGTTAATTCAAAATACCTTGTTTATGTTTATTCATCCTCTTTCAAATTCAATAGTTAATTTATATATTATACAGAGAATTAAACCTCAATTTTACTTTAAACTAAGCCATATTCATATATATATATATTCATACCAATTCACTGTAATATGATTTCCTTCACAAAAATACATACATAACATGAATTCATTTACTCATATATAAACTTATGAAAATAATTTCATAACAACTAATTATCACATAGAAACTATATAACACAAATAATTTAACCTTCACAAAGTTTTTACAGAGAATTTTGGAAGAGAATAAAACTATAACTTTAAAGAAATTAAAAAGAATAAGATGATACCTTGTTTTCTAGAAGATGATAACTTTCCCTTTGATCAACAAGCTTTCTTTTCCCCAATTCTTCTCTCAAAACCTCTCTAGAATTCTCTCAAGTTTTCTCTGTAACTGTCTTCTTCTCTTCTTTTTCTTCTTCTGAGTTCTTTCTATCTAATTCTAACTTACGTACTAACAATATAACGTATACTAATAATATAGGTATTAACTATATAATATAAATATACCAATTAACTGACATTAGTTATCTTATTTTTGAAAATCAAAAGCCATAAGGCTTGTTTGGCTCACTACCTTAAAATTTAATCAATTAATCCTTATGTCTTGTTTGGTAAAACACAATTAGATTAAAGACTTAATATGTATTAAGCCTTGTTTGGAAAAATTGAATTAAACTCCTTTAATTTATTTTAATAACTCTTTTATAGTAAGGTTATTTGTCACACTTTTATTTAATTAAATTTTAATAATCAATTTAATTAATTCTAATAAAAATTTATTAAAGTACTTTTTAACACATAAATCAATACAACATAATTATAATTTTCTTTATAATTATAACTTTATTTAATCAACTAACACATCATTTTAATTACAAATTAAAATTAAAATATTATTATAATAATTTATTTAATCATTATAAACTCTCTAACTTAATTTATAATTTAAATTAGAATATTATCTCATAATAATTAATTTCTTAACTCCTTAATTATTTATTTAACAAATAATTAACCAATCAAATCAAACCAAATTAAATATTTATTCAACAATAAACACATCCATTAAATATTTATATAATTTAATAAATATTTAAAATTATAATTTAAAATTCTGGATTGTTACACGGCATCACTTAGCGGCAACACCCTTTTTCTCAGGTACACTCCATTTTTCTATCAAAAAACAGTTATGGTTTCTTAGGGTTTCAAATGATGTAAATGAAAATCAGTGTTTTTTTTGTTTTAATTATATGAATGACACTACAAAAAAAAGGTTTATTTCCGACGGAAGTAATCTCGACTGAACACATTCAGTCGACGTTAAGATAATATCGTCTGAATATTTCATTAAGCTTAAATCATTCGACCTTAATGTATCCTCGACTGATATCCGTCGGAATTAATCCCCCCTCCTTGGCGCCAAGCTTTCCCGCCAGCGCGAGTATAAACTCGACGGAATATGTGTTATCCTCGACGAAATAGTTCGTCGAAAATATGTTAATATAGACTGAACTAACCTAGATGGAATTCCATCGAGAATAAACTTTTAAACCTAATTAGTAGCGTCTTATTCAGCGCCTCCCTCATTTCAGTTCTTTCTCTCTCTCTCCTCACCCCCTCACTCTCTCTCCTGTACCTACTCCTTCTCTCATTTCAGCGACCACCTCTCCCTCCTCTATCCGACGACCACCTCTCCTCCCTCCGGCGACGACCTTGGTTTTCCGGCAGCCTTTTCACCCCCGACAACTCCTTCTCCTCCCCTCTGGCAGCTCCTTCTCCTCCCCTCCAGCAGTGATTAGCAGTTTCTCATACCCATTTGCTTCTCTATTTTTTGCTAGAATATAATTGTCTATTTGGTCTATTTTGTTGCCATGAACTGAACTGAATTGCAGATTGTTGGTTGTCGGTTAATTTGGATTAAGTTTTGAGTATGATTGATTATTGGACTTTCTTATCAATTTTAGGTTAATTTACTCAATTGTTGTGATTGTTGGTATAATTGATTAGGACTGATTTTGGGACTGCCTTAATTATTTGGTCTATTTTGTATATATGAATTATGTTTGTAATATTATGTCTTTATCTTGCCTGATTGTTCTTACTGATTTGGTATATTTTCTATTTTTGACGGAATTCTCGACGGAATTCTTATCAGAATTCTTCAATTACAATATATATAAGCCCTACTTTATTTTATTTAGGGATTTTATTTAGTTTCTAATATTAAAATATACTAAGTAACATTTACTTATTTTAAAATAAAATAAAATAAAAAATATGATATAATATAATACAAATTAAACTTAATTAATTTAAGATAATAAAATTTAAATAAATTAAATATTATAATATAATATAATATAAATAAATTAAATTAAACTAAACTAAACTAAACTAAACTAATTTAAATTAAATTAAATTAAAATAAAATAAAATAAATAATTTTATTTAAAATAAAATAAAATAAAATAATGATTTAATTTAAAATAATAAAATTTAAATTAATTAAATATTATAATATAATATAATACAAATAAATTAAACTAAACTAAACTAAACTAAACTAAAATAAAATAAAATAAATAATTTTATTTAAAATAAAATAAAATAAAATTAAATAAACATATGATTTAATTTAAGATAATACAAATTAAATTAAATTCAATAAAAAAATTGACTTAATTTAATTTAAAATAATATAATACAAAATAAATAAAATTAAACTGAGTAGCACTTACTTGGTTAAATAAAATCAAAATTAAATTAAATAAATTACAATTAAATACAATTAATAACTAAGTAACATTTGTTTAGTTGGGATGCAATACAATTAAATAAAATTAAATGGAGGTGTCAACTTAGAAACCCGTTCGACATACATGCTTTGGAGGTGTCAACTTAGAAACCCGTTCGACATTCACTCATTAGGATTGAATGTCGAATAGTCCCCATTTTGGGACTATTACTGGATATGTTATGTCTCTCACTTAGGTTTTGCGCAATGCATGAGTATGCATTTTATAAATTTTGAGGAACTTTCAGCTGGTGTCTCTACATGTTCTCCGAGTGCATACTTAGACTAAGTTTTCTTGGTCTATTTTGTCTACTTGGAGACCATGGGGAGGTGCTTCTGAAAATTTCTAAAAATAGTAGAAACGTGCTTAAGATTGGCACTAGTGAGGAGACGCATCCAGGAACGGGATAGAAGCTTAACCCCTATAGAATGGAGATATCAACTAGGTAAACTAAATTCATGCTTGGACCACATTCATGATTATTCTTGATCTAATTGGGTATTTTCTTCAATTAAAGATGGATGCTGACCGGAGTTGGATGTACCGTAGGATAAAGATTGATGTGAGGGGATTAGTTGATGCATACCGTGACGGGGTTTCCAATTTTATGAACAAAGCAATAGAACATGCTGATGATCTGAACGGAAAGATGAGATGCCCGTGTCTCAAGTGTAATAACATGATATGGAAGACTGCCGATGAAGTGAAATTTGACTTATATTCACGTGGGTTTGTGGATGGGTATTCGGTATGGATTCATCACTGGGAATCAGTTGAGTTTAGAGAACTATCAGACAGTACTATAGACCAGTCAGATAACTATGATATCGTGGAGATATTGGTAGATGTGTATGGCCCTACGAATATTGACTGGGCTGAGAATGAGCATGCGTCAAGCAGTGCTGATCAACAAAAGCCAAATGATTCAAAGAATTGCCTTCTACAAGATGTTATCTGAATCAGGGACCCCATTGTATCCGAACACGCATAAGCACACCAAAGCTTTCTGCGGTGCGATTAAGCTTTTACACTACAAGAATGAACATGACTGCAGTGAGAGAGGATTGAATGATTTGCTTGCTATTTTCAGGGAGTTCTTACCTAAGGATAATACTCTGCCCGCGAGTTACTATGAAGTGAAGAATATGGTTAAGGGGTTGAATCTTGGGAATGAGAAGATTGATGCTTGTGAGCAGCACTGTATGTTATACTATGGGGAGGACAAAGATAAGGTGTAGTGTGATATATGCAATTTGCCTCGGTACAAAATCACAAAACGTGGGGGGAAGGAGAAACATGTTCTGAAGAAGATATTATGGTACTTTCCTCTTGCGCCGAGGTTGCAGCAGCTATTCATGTCTTCGCATACTGCACCCAGTATGTGTTGGCATAGGACAAGGGACGTCGTCCCTGGTCAGCTTACTCACCAAGCAGATGGAGATGAGTGGAAGAATTTTGATGCTAATTTTCCATAATTTACCGACGATGTTAGGAATGTTAGGCTTGGCATGGCTACAGATGGATTTTGTCTGTTTAATAATTTCAGTCAGCCATACTCTGTTTGGCTAGTGATTATGGTAGCTTACAATCTTCCATCGTTAATGTGTATGAGGGATCCATATCTTTTCTTGACTTTACTAATACTGGGGGATAAGAGTCCTACAAAAGACATCAACGTGTACCTTAGACCGTTAGTCGATGAACTTAAGATGTTGTGGGAAACAAGGGTTCAGACTTTTGATAAATCTGTCGGGCAAATTTTTTGATGAAGGCAGCCTTGTTGTGGACTATCACTGACTTTCCGACACTTGGGATGGTCAGTGGTTGGTCGACCCATGGTAAATTGTCATGTCCAGTCTGTATGGGGGATGTGCAAGGCACATAACTGCATCATGGGCGAAAAACTAGTTTCTTTGGAACTGCTCGAAGATTCTTGCATGTTGAGCACATTTATAGAAAGATGTCTACACAGTTCAATAGAAAAATAGAGAAGAAGGGGGTTGTTGGTCGCTTGTCGGGCAGCGATGTAAGGCCCCGAATTTTATGAAATAAAAGTATTCAATTTTTCTTATAATTACTATTCAGTAAATGATTAAATTGATAAAAGTTAAAGTTAAGGGTGATATATATAATTTTTTCAAAATAAGCAAGTGGTTATAAAATACTCATTATTGTCGGGGAATATTCGTTTGGTCGTGGAATATTCTTTCGCTTGGGAATATTAAATTGACGGTAGCTTGACCATTTCAGGGGCCCCATAATAGAATAACAAATGTATGAAGAAAACGACAAAAAGGGAGTTTTATAAATAATAACAGTAATTATTACTGAATTAACATCTTGTTGGAATACCGGTGGGTAAAGTAAAGTAATACGTGTTGCACACAAGACAACACAGATTGCATGATATTTTTGAATTATTGATTCTTACGTAAGAAAGCACTACTCAATAATTATTATGTAATTCTCGCTCAATATTATATTTTATTGATTCAATAATTGTTGCGTTAATATTTTATATTATTCGTTGTTTCAAGAATTGTCATTACACGTATTTTCCATTATCGAAGCAATAATTCATATTATCCGAATAATATTATTAGAAAAATTATTGGCAATGTCTAGAAAGTTACATACAAGGAGAGGTTTGGTCACCTAATTGCGTGCGATAAGGAGAAATCTTTATCGAAAGCCCCTCTTTCCCAGGAACCCCGTGGTTGTCAATATTGTGATTATGTAATATTATTTGTGAATAATTAATTATTGATTTTTATGATGAGGAAAATATTTATTTTATGTGGACATAGATGGAGAAAATTTTAATGTGACAATTGTTGAAAATTAATATTTTGTCTTTTTCCGATAAAATAATTTATTTAAATATATTATTTTAATAATATATTAATGAGTGATATTTTTATAATGAATGTGGGATATATGAGTATATGAGGAGGAAGAGTATTTTTGTGGTAATAAATGTTTAACACATATTTTGTGTGTCAGTGGACACAATTATTGACCGAAATTTGTTTATATAGCGTAAAATCACCCGTTAGTGGATTAGGTCAATTTTTGTTTGGAATTTGGAAAACTTTCTTACGCAAAGTTGTAGAGAATTGAATTTCCTATAAGAATCATGAGATTGAATTTTCCGATAAAAAGGCTATTTATTATGAATTATTGAAGTTCAAGTTTCAAATAATTGATTTTTTGAAAGTTTTAATTATTTTATTTATTTAAAAACGTGTTTTCATTTTGTTTTTCTCATTTAACATGTGATAAGGGCTGAGTTCAGATGGTAAAACATGCATATGAAGTTTTGGAAAAAATATAATAATATTTAATAAATTTTTCGCTTTGGTGTTCTAAGCATTTTCCTATAAGCAAGGTGCTTAGGTTAGAATTGAAAATCACACCGTAAACTCAAGTTTTTCTCTCTATATTATCGAGCGTATTCTTGTGAGTATTTTGAGTATACTTTGAGTGTTGCTATCTGAGTGCAAGTTCGTTCAACGTTATTCTAATTAGAAGTACGCGCTTTTGAGGTAAGGGATAGTAAGGATTTTAAGGGTTATTATGTTTTTAGTTTGAAATTTTTCGAACCTTCAAAAATTCTGGAAAAATTTGAAATGATATTTTGATGAGTTTTTGTAGAGTGTGTCCAAAATGGCGATTTTGGATGTATAGATTAGGAGTTATGGATTTTATGAGAAAAGACTATTTTAAAAGTAACTATTTATAACTCCTTGTGATTAACTCCAAAATTGATGAAATTTTTTTTATTGGGAGTACATCTATATAATATCAAGATATACCGTATAAATTTCAAAATTTTTGGATAAAAGGATAATTTATGATAAATGTTTAAATATTCGGTGGTTTTGGCCATACGAAAAAAATAGTAAATGAATTTTAAAATTTTGAGAAAAATATGTTCAATATGGGACTATGTTATGCTAAATCCTTAAAAGAAATATTTTTTGAACCGATTTGGTATTTTCATGAAAATGTTCTAGTTATGAGTAAATGAATTAAATATGTTATGTGAAGTAAGAAAATTGGAAAATATGATTTATTGGCTTGAGAATCATATATGAGAGTATATGCTGATTTTATGAGGGTTTTGGTTAATGATGATGAAATCTTATGAGGTTGGCATTTTTAGATGATTAAATGCATTAATTATTAAAGTGTAAATAATTGGATTTAATTATTTATAAGTTTAAGAAATGATTAAAATATTATTATAATATTAATAATATTAGATTATGAGATTTCTAAGTGATTTATAACATTTGGATTAAGGTGTTATAAATATTGATATGGATTTTATTATGAAACTTTATCTTTTTTGTGTCGAGTTTACTATGCACGATATCACGGTCTTATATGCGAACACGGGTACTATTCATGACAAATTGGTTTCTTCTCTGACCAAATTATCGTTGATTTATGAATCTTACTCTTGAAATTAAAACCATGTTTTGATTATATTGTTTTTATATAACATTCTTATAACCCTAATGATGATATTTCTCTTTGACTTGAGTGTAAAGATGGGTAGATTATTGGTATGATCGTGACTATAGGTTCTCTTTGGCCAGTAGTGAAAAAGTTGAATTGTTGACTGGTATGATCATGACCATTGAATTTATAATTAAATATTTTTAGCTTAAGTGCAAAGGTGAATTGATCAACATGGTTATAATTATTGTTATATAACTTCTGAAATGATTATGTATTTCTTTGATATATGAATATCTTTGGCTCGTAGTGCAAAGATGACTTGTTGATGAATATCTTAGCCTCGTAGTGCAAAGATGAATTATTGATGAATATCTTTTGCTCAGAATGCAAAGATGACTTGTTGATGAATATCTTTGCTTTGTAGTGCAAAAAGATGAATTATTGATGAATATCTTTGGCTCGTAATGCAAAGATGACTTTGTTGTTGAATATCTTTAGCTTTGTAGTGTAAAGATGAGCTGTTGATGAATATCTTTGGCCGTGGTGCAAAAGATGAATTTATTAGTATGATTATGAGCAGGCTGTGATTTGGTATAACCATGATCTTTGATGTTTCGTAAAGGCAAGTGTGTGAAATTATCTTCATCTCCGGATAAGAAGAGGAATTTAGAATTACAATTATGATTATGAGTTATACATGTGATTGTGGATAGGAATTGTTGATTGATGTTCTGAGGATAAAACATTGTTGGTGGACTTTTAACATGGAGAAGATAATAGATTTTATGGTCTATTTGACTCTTCTAATGGATTGCTCATTCCATTTTAACTATGGTTGAAAAGTTTTATCATCTATCATATGTTCTAAATCTACGATTTATTCTTGATGAAGACTATTGATAATTTATTTATCTTTAGTCATAATATTCTTTCTTGAGCTAGTTGTGCTCACCCTTTTGTTTCACAATTCCTTTCAGGTAATAAAAGTGTAGCCGGGTCGAGGCGGGGATAGCGAGGGAATAGAATGGTGGTCTATAAATGTTGAGGGTGAGGTGAATTTAACTTGGAAGGGTGTTTTGCCACTATCATACAAGATGTCTAATGACATACAACCTCGTGTCATCATAAGACATGGTTGTGCTCATCCACTTGCTGAGTATATTTACAAGCACTACCTTTATAATCTTGGTGTTTGTTTGGAGTATAATACCCAATTAGAGACAGTGGAGATAATGATATGTTAAGAGAAGACTCACCATTGGGAAGAATATGATAGTAATCTTCTCATTTTTCTTTGGGGTCTATTGGGTCAACATAGGATAATTCTGTGGTCATATGATATCTACCATAACCTAAAAGCATGGCCTCCAACGTACGAAGGTTTCCTTGAGCACTTCCCAAAGTTTTTAATTTTTAAAACAGTTTTTGACTATACCTTTATGTAAGGTGTCATTGTGACGTGCTACAGTTGGTATATATTTGTATCCAAACTCACAGCATATGTGTTGTTGTATTTTGCACGATAATTGTTGTAATAAAGTTGTAGTTGTTTTTCGTACCATATATTTGGCGACTCAGAATGGGTTAGATAGAATGGACCTATTTTGGGGTCGTTACAAGCGATGTACTGGGATGGCTAAATGATTTGACATTTCCACCGCCTGGGAAGGAGCATGGTAAGTTGAGAGTAATAGGGTACGGTAAAGCATATAATTGGACACACTCGCCCATTTGGTTTGAGTTGCCATACTGGGGCACACTAGCACTTCTTCATTGCATAGATGTCATTCATACGGAGAAAAATCTGTTCGAGAACTTGTTTTACACTGTGCTAGATACGAGTGGTAAAACAAAAGACAATGATAAATCACGTAAAGACTTGGAGGAAATGAACATCAGGCGGGAATTGTTGCTCCGTCCTAACAACTCAAAACCAAAAGCTCCATTTTGTCTTACCAAGCAACAGGTTGAAAACATTTGCAAGTGGCTTAGTGCATTGAAGTTACCAGATGGTTATGCTTCTAACATCTCTCGATGTACTAAGGTTGAGCAATTGAAAATTACCGTATTCAAGAGTCATGATTGTCATTTATTCATGCAGAAGTTGATTCCAATTGCCTTTCGTGAAGTATTACCGAGGAATATTAATGATGCCTTTACCGCACTTTCAAATTTCTTTCGGGATATTTGCTCAACTGTTATAAGGTACAGTGATGTTGAGCAGATGGAGAAAAATATAGCGTTGACAATGTGTAAGCTCGAAATGATCTTACCTCCAGGGTTCTTTAACTCGATGGAGCATTTACTTATTCATTTGCCATATGAACTTAAGCTTGGAGGACCGGTGCAATATCGATGGATGTATCCTTTTGAGAGGTAATATCACCTACATTGTGTTATAATCATCACCTAAATATTTGTTTTAGCCGATATATTGTCATATTTCAGTTATATGCGTCGATTAAAATAGAAAGTTAAAAACAAAGCTTGTGTAGAGGGTTCTATAGCTGAACGCTATACGGAGGAAGAGCTTGTCAACTTCTGCTCGCTATACTTTAACGATGTAGTCTCAACGAAGCACAATCGTCTAAGTCGAAATGAGGTCGTCGTCGATCCCCAAACGCGTGCTAATGAGTTGGCTGTATTCACTTATCCGGCCAAACCATTTGGACATGAGACAATGACTTACCTAACCGATAAAGATTTAAAGATTGTATCTATATACGTGCTTTTGAATATGCCTGTAGTATCGTCGTACATCAAGTATGTATTATTTCAAGTTGAAAATGATTTTTTCTTACCTTAATCAAATAATTAAACAATTGCCATATTATTGTACGCAGCGCATTCGAATTGGAATCGCGAGCTTCTTACCCGGGGTTGACTACATCACAGATGGAAGCATTCACTAATGACAATTTTCATCAGTGGTTTAAGAGAAGGGTCGAAGAAGAGAACGCTTATGAGCATTTTAGAGATGTCATTTTAGGCCCGCACAAACTCGTTAGTTCATTTCTAGGTTGTATCGTGAATGGGTATAGATTCAAGGTTGATGACTTGAATGAATTGACATCAGTTAACTCTGGCGTTGTCGTGTTAAAAAGTTGTTATGGAGATTCTGAGTCTAATTATTATGGAAGATTAAAGGAAGTGGTTGTGCTCTATTATCCAGGGGCTAAAAAGGTCATTACATTTAAATGTCACTGGTTTGATACTGCAAAGTGTGTTAAAGTTGATCGTAATAGAATCGTCACAGTAGATATAAAATCGAATTTATAGTCTGATGATGTATTTGTGTTAGACAGCCAAGCAACTCAAGTGTACTACGCCCCTAATGTCGTAAATTATAGAACCCCCTGGTATACAGTTGTGACAACGAAGACTCGGTCATTTGATGGTACGGATGACCCGTTGCAAGAATAAGTTAGCAATCCCAGCCACATTGTGCTATATGATGATGATGTGTTGGTTGATGATGTCGTTGACGTACTCGATATTGACGAAGTGGAGGAAGATGTGGTTGTCAGTCCGTATGTGGTGGTAGAAGATGATACTGAGGAAGAAATTGATACAGAAGAGGAAGAGACAAAATCAGAAGATGAAAATGATTTTGATTCTGATGAGTTTGACGACGTATTACTTCACTAATTGGTGTTTTGTAAATATTATACAATGAAATTATATATAATAATTGCAATGAAATTTAATTAATGTCATCGTATCTATGTCTGTTATTTCAGTAGTACAGCTATGCCTCGACATAGCGATAGAGGTGGTCGTGGTGGTATTTGCTACGCTCGAATCAAAGCGACGGCTCCTGTATGGTCGTCTTCAGATGCCAGTGAGTTGATTTCTTTTATTGGCTCAATAACATTTTTTTCATAACTATATTATACATTCATTGACAATGCCATAACTATATTAAACATACAGATGTTAGTCGTCGGCGTCAGTGAGGGCCTAACCTCGGTCAATTAGGTTGTCCGTCGGCAGTGCCTGACGTCGTTCCAGTTGATGTCGGCTCGTCTGTGTAGGTTTCAACTATCACTTATGTTCACTTGCGATGATATTATTATGTGATTAATAAATTAAAATGTTCTTAATAAATTTGGTATTCTAGTATTATGGATCCTATCGCTAAGGCGATCGTACACGCCATCTGTCTGGTGCATCTCCCTACTGGCTGCATGCGATTTAGCTAGTACTCGCCTTACGATGACGGCTTCATGGTGACAGTGTTGCTGGAGTTTCACGTAAGTCGAATTACATATATTAAATCAAGGTCCATGTTATTTATATATTGTTCAAATAATTAATTATACGTATGTTATGTCTGTTTGATAGAGATACTATAGATACGAGACTGACATCACTGAGGCGGATGGCGACGCCGTTATCATTGCCCACATCTCGAAGAATTATGCCGGTTGGTCATGACGAGATGCGACGGAGGGCGTCCGGGGCAGTAGAAGAATCGCCGGGACTACTTTCTTGAGAGCATCGGTAGTCGGCGATGTCGGATCCGGCATGAAGTTGCGATGTGTGCGTACTGGGATGATGTTGCGTTCAAGACCAAGTCGGAGCAGATGAAGAAGAATCGAGGCAAGCTGCGAGTTGTACATACTTCTGGCTCGTAGTCGTTTCAGGAGGTTAAGGCGGTATGTATTTCCCTTTAGTTTAGTTTAATATTAAACTGCAACTATAGTAAATTAAGGTGATATTATTTAATGTATATGATTTAGGCCATGCGGAGTATCTTGGGTCGACCTCCTATTATGATGGAGTTCTGGGATAGAGTCCATACGCCGAAGGGCTCTACTTTGGGGTCGACGATGTCTCCAGCAGCACTAGCTATACGGGTAATACATTTATTATAATAAATATTATTTAGGATAATATTACGTAATTTATATGATGATACCAAGATAACTCACATGTACATATATCAAATTATAGGAGCGTATTGAGAAGATCCGCATGACCCAACAGATAAGCGGAGTTGCAGTCGCTAGGGCGATCCCGAGATGTTAGATTCACTGCCCCTCCCCTCACTTTGAGATTAGTTTATCTCAGTACGAGGAGATGGCTCTTTGGGTCGCGTCTTTGGATACTCCCACTAGTACTAGCGGTCGGTATCGAGTGTTGGGGTTACCAAGGATACCAGCCTATACACTGTCAGGAAGTATATTATTTTTAGTTTATTTCTTATTTATGAATAAAGAAAATTTGCCATAATATTCATGTTATATTTATTTTTATAGGCTCTAGCTAGCGTCTGCGTCTGAGAGCCCCCGTGGGACCATCACATACAGGCGCTGTCTTAGACGATGCTTTGTTCCAGCGTGTTATGGCTGCGGTGTCGGAGAGGTTTGAGACCGATCCGCTGTTCCATCGTCAGGACCTGCCCAACCGTTCTCACCTCCATCAGCTTGCGCAGGACGTTGTAACTGGTGCCACCGTCGAGAGTACGGGTATCCCTCCGGAGCTATGGGTCACGATACGCGATGAGATTGTTCGGATGGTGGTTACCTTAGTCGAGGACGCATTTGGGCCGATGTTGAGTCAGCCCTCGACTGCTCAGGTATACTATTCGTTTTAAATTCAAATATATATTCTGCATGTAATTTAATTTTCATTTAGTTATCTTTAACTGAATCATATATATGAACTAATGAGTTAAATTATATTGTATCAACAGGGTGACGAGTGGACTGACGAGCGGGATGACGATGGTGGCAATTTTCATACTCCAGAGCAGCGTCGACGCCCGCCCGATGATCCTCCTCATACCAGGGGCTCTACTAGTTTTACTTAGTTTACATTCGTTTGTAGTTTACATTATTTTTGACTTAGTTTACATTCTGAGTTACATTATTTTTTAGTTTACATTATTTTTGATGTATTGTAGTTACATTACTTTGTTGCGGTTTGACATTGAAGTTTAATTTAGCATAATGGGATGTTTTTGACCTTCTTACTTCTTATTTAGTTGGTTTTTGACATATTGTCGGCCTTGGTAATTATAATTCATGTTATTGGTCATATTGTTAGCTTATGTATGTGTATGTGCTGTTGGGAATACAGGTACAGGTACAGGTACAATGTAAGACCCCAACTTATTATTAATGAAATTTAATTTTCTCTATTTATTATTTTGAAATAGTAAGGGTTGATTTGATTAATGTGGATAGTTAGGGGTAAAATACATAAATATTTCAAAATAAGTAAGTGGTTATAAAATATTCATTGTTGTTTGGGAATATTCGTTTGGTCGTGGAATATTAAATCTTTGTGGAGAATATTAAATATTGACTGACAGTGTAGCGATGTGTGGGCCCCATAACTGGAAAGCGATTGGATGAAAAAACGACAAATATAAGTTGTTTAAAAATAACTTGGCGTAGTTATTTACCAATTAACTTTGTTGGAATACCCGGTGGTTAAAACACACGATGTACATGCGTTGTTGACAAGATAGCACTCAGTATTGCACCAATTTATCAAGGCACTACTCAATAATGGTTACGTGATAATTCTTATTCAAATATTTTATTTTATTGATTCAATAATTGCTACGTTGATATTTTATATTGTTGTTGTTTCAATAATTGTCATTACAACAGTATTTTCCATTATCGAGCAATAATTCATATTATCCGAATAATATTAGATAACATTATTGACAATGTCTAGAAAGTTACATCAAGGAGAGGTTTGGTCATCTAATTATGCGCCCGATAGAGGAGAGATCCTTATTGGAAAGCCCCTCTATCACGAACCGCCTCGATTGTCAATAATGTGATTCGTAATATTATTTATGAATAATTAATTCTTGATTTATATGATGAGGAAAATATTGATTTTATGAGGATATAGATGGAGAAAATTTTTAATGTGACAATTGTTGAAAATTAATATTTTATCTTTTTACGATAAAATAATTCATTTAAATATATTATTTTAATAATATATTAACGATGATATTTTTTACAATGAATGTGGGATATATGAGTATATGAGGAGGAAAAGTATTTTTGTGGCATTAAATGTTTAACACATGTTTTGTGTGTTGGTGGACACAATTATTGACCAAAATTTGATTATAAACATAAAATCGCTTGGTTTGTGGATTTGGTCAATTTTTATTTGGAATTCGGAAAAACTTTCTTCCGCAAAGTTGTAGAGAATTGAATTTTCTATAAAAAACGCTTGAGATTTGAATTTTCGGATTAAAGGGCTATTTATTATGAATTATTGAAGTTCAAGTTAGAAATAATTAATTTTGGGAGTTTTAGTTAATTATTTTGAGAAAATGTTTTTGCAACTAAGTTGGCCTCACATGTGATTCAAATGGGCTGAGATCAGTTGTCTAAGGTGGGCTAAAGAAAATATGAAAAATATATTAATATTATATTCAATTTTCTACTTTGGTGTTCTAAGCATTTTCCTATAAATAGGTGCTTAGGTTAGAATTGAAAACACACCGTAGAAACTGAAGTCTCTCTCTATTTCTCTCTCGATATATTGAGCGTATTCTTGTGAGTATAATTTGAGTATTGTTAGGCGGTGCAAGTTCCTTCAAAGACTATATACCTTAGATTCTAACTAGAAGTACTAATCTTCGAGGTAAGGGATGTTATTTTCTTCTCAAATGATATTATTTCTTCAATATCATTATCTTTGAAATATTGGTTGGAACTTTTTATCAAATTTGGAACTTTTTTTCATGTCGGGGTTACTATTCATGAGTTACTATTCACGAGTTACTATTCACGAAAGTACTATTCATGAAAGCGTGAAGATGTTTTTTGTAGAATTTCTATCTTTTGGTGTCTGAGTTACTTATTCACGATATCGACACTATTCACGATATCTGGCACTATTCACCAAAAATAAAATTTCTTCTTTTGTCCAAAATATCTATTCGGATACTAGCTTTGATTGTATCCATGTTTTGATCATTCTTGAATTTTACACCACTATGATTATTTTTGAGGTATTTTGAACATGGATAAAACAAAGCACGAGTCCTTAATCCTTAATCCTTGTCATTTCGTTTCCTTTGGATTCGTTTCTTTAAAATATTTTCATCATCCTCATCTTAAATGATGATATTATTGAATATCTTTGCCTGTAGTCAAAAGATGAATGATTTCGAAGAATATCTTTGGTAGTAGTGCAAAGATGAAGCAGTGTTTAGATGAACATGATTAAGTGATGAATATCTTTGGCACAGTAGTGCAAAGATGAATATTTGATTCTAGATGTATATTGATTGATGTTACAGGGATAAAAGATGAGCGATGAACTTTTAAATTCATACATAGAAGATAGTAGTTTGCATTCTCTACTTAACTCTTCTAATGAATTATTATTTCCGATCATGAATATTGATTTAAAATTTGTTGTCTATTGTATTCTATTAGATTTTTCCTGTTGAAGACTAATTGGTAATTTGTTGTATATTATCTTAGTCATAATATTCTTCTTGGGCTAGTTGAGCTCACCCTTTTCCTTTTGTTCCATTTTTCTTCTCGGGAGGCGAGAATATAAATGAGTATTTAGTCTGGGTATGGAATGAAGGTTTTAGAAAGAATTGTTTAGTAGTCCTCACCACTTTTTGTAAAATAATGTATCAATAAATGTGATGAGGATTTATTTGAGTATAGATATTGTCTAGAAGATAATATTTGTATTCAAACTCACAGCTTTCTTGTTGTAATAATAAAGTTGTAGTTGTTTTACATGCCATGTATTGACAACTCGGAATGGGTGATGTATACCTATTTTGGGGGCGCCACGGTTGGTATCGAGCTTAGGGATATGATCTCTGGCGGAGATCGGGGAATAGAACTAGGAGGGAGAGGCGAGTAAATCCTTCGCTAGTGTGTCCTACCTAAGCTTATTTTTTAGTTGGTCATTATATAAGGATATTATGTGATATATTGATTTCCTTAATTAACCCTTATTTTATGCGGTGATTTGAGAATGTCGAATCGAGAATATTAACAATGGAAATGAGACCGTGGAGACGCTTTGTACTCACCAACGAGGAGAGCGTGCAACAGTCGGGCAATGTTCCTCTCCGTGAACAACACCCCGAGCGGATGATGAACGAGGGGTGTTTAGAAGCTTTGCGATTCATGCAAAAATCGACGAGGAGACTCGTGTTCAAAATACAGGAGGAAATGATAGCAATTCACGGGTTGTCACAATGCAAGCGATTCAAAGAGTTGGGACCACCGAATTTAAGGGAAAGCCAGATCCGATCATAAGCGGAAACATGGGTCAAGCAAATTACCAAGATATTCGATGTCTTGGGATGCACGGAGGAACAGAAGGTTCCATTCGCCACCTTTATGTTCCGTGGCGAGGCGGACTCATTGGTGGAGAGTCTCAGTGAAGCGTACTCCATCCGGCCGCACTTCGGCATGTCTTGGGAAACGTTTGAACTATTTAATGACAAATACTTTCCGAAAGTGTTCGCTATATGAAGGAAGTGGAGTTCATCGATTAGAGCAAAACAACATGACGGTGTCTCGAAGATGAGGCAAAGTTTGCAGAGTTATCGAGGTTTGCACCTCATTTGGTGGAGAATGAGGAACGATGACGCGGATGTTTCTTAGAGGTTTGAAACCCAAGATACGTCCAAGATCTCATTTCTCATAAACTTTCTCTATTCAGGATGTTGTAAACAGGCTCAATTATTAGAGCGAGATAACGAGTACGGTCGGTCGAGGACCACAACGAGGATCGTACCGGAGATAGCGATCAATGTAATAATGATAACTAGCGGAGAAAGAAGCAGACGGACAAAAATGGTAACCACTCGGTGGTAATCATGGCCATGAAAATAGAAGAAGCGAGTCGGGAGGAGATTTTAAAAGAGGAGATTTAACGACCATGTGAAGACAGCAGTCTTGGCGACAAGAATCGGTTCTAAGGGAGGAGAACGACCACCCATTATATGCTATAAATGCGGGAAAGAGGACATATCGGTCAAACTTTCCACAACAGATTCAAGGTATGCTATAATTGTGGAAAGGAAGGACATATCGCCGAGATCGAGATTATGCAGATAGCGAAACCTAGTTCAATGGGACGGTGACTCAAAAGACTCGTCCCGAAAAAAGTCAAAGTCAACGATTAGGGAAGAAGCGTTTGTTGTGATCGGTCAAAATGCGAGGAACCCAAACGAGGTGATCACGGGTAAGCTATTTATAAATTCTTGCGAAGTTTATACCTTACTTGATACCGGTGCTACCCATTCATTTATCTCTCCGCTTGTGCTCAACGTTTAAACTTGACTCGGAGAAATTAGACTTTGACCTATCTGTGGAAACTCCGTTAGGGAGAAACTTTCATCACATCCCATGTTTATAAATCTTGTTTGATTCAAGTTGGCACCATTACCTTACCATTGACCTTATCTCTTTAAAGATACTTGCTTTTGATGTGATTTAGGGATTGATTGGTTAACTACTCATCATGCCAAAATTGATTGTTTTCGTAAGGTTGTTAGTTTTCATATTCCTAACCAACTTGTTGTATGCAATTCAAGCAACTAAACCATTAAAATCAATCACCGTCATATCTAATCATAAAGCTATTCGTTTATTGAAAAACGGATGTCAAGCTTTCTTAGCCCATGTTATGGATTTGAATAAAGACACGTCAAATTTGAATAATATTCCTATTATTATTGACTTTCCGATGTATTTCTGAAGAACTTCCGATTCTACCCCGTAACGTGAAGTTGAATTCTTTATTGATCTTGAACCGGTACAAAGCCCATTTCTAAAACCCTATATCGAATGGCTCCTATTGAACTTCGAGGAGTTAAAGGTCCAACTACTGAGGAATTATTGGACATCGGTTTCATTCGTCCTAGTACATCTCCTTGGGGTCTCTGTTTTATTAAGTAAAAAGAAGAAAGAGCGGGAGTATGCGACTTCAGTATTGACTATCGGGAATTGAACCATGTCACCATCAAGAATAGGTGTCATCTACCTCGTATTGATGACTTGTTTGACCCGATTGCAAGGGGCACAATTCTTTTCAAAAATCGATCTTCGATTCGGATATCATCATTTGAAGATTAGAACTGAGGATATTCCAAAGACTGCCTTTAGAACTCAGTACGGGCATTATGAATTCTTAGTCATGTCTTTTGGATTGACTAATGCTCCTGCGGCTTTCATGGATATGATGAACCGAGTATTCAAGGAATATTTGGATCAGTTCGTTGTTGTTTTTATTGATGACATCCTCATATATTCCGAAAGTCGTGAAGATCATGAGCACCATTTGAAGCTGGTACTCCAAAGGCTTCGTGAAAACAAACTATATGCCAAATTGAAGAAATGCGAGTTCTGGCTTGAGGAAGTAGCATTCCTTGGGCACGTGGTGTCGAAACATGGAGTATCTGTTGATCCGGCAAAGATTGAAGCAATACAAAGTTGGGAGCAACCAAGTCGGTGGATCAAGTCACGTAGTTTTTGGGCTTAATTTGGTTATTATCGGAGATTCGTGGAAGGTTTTCTCGAATCGCTACTCCATTAACCCACTAACTTCGGAAGGATACAAAATTCGTTTGGAGCGAAGAATGCGAGAAGAGTTTCCAAGAGCTTAAGAGGAGACTTATTTCGGCACTGTTCTAACAATACCATCCGGTTCGGATGGATTTGTTATCTACAAATGATGCTTCGTGTAAAGGGTTAGGATGTGTTCTCATGCAACGTGGGAAAGTCATAGCTTTATGCCTCGCGACAACTTAAAGAGTATGAGAGGAATTATCCTACTCATGATCTAGAGTTAGCAAAGCGATCGTTTCGCTTAAAGATATGGAGGCACTATCTATATGGGGAGAAAGTGGAGATATATTCGGACCATAAAAGCCTTAAATATTTCTTCACTCAAAAAGAACTCAACACGCGGCAATGACGTTGGCTCGAGCTATTGAAAGACTACGACCACACTATTCAATACCATCCCGGTAAAACGAACGTAGTAGTCGACGCGTTGAGTAGAAGATCATATGCGAGAACGAAAGTGCGATGATGTCAAGTATACGCATAGAGCCAACTTTAATAGAAAAGTTAAGGTTGCTCAAGCCACCGAGGCCCGGTGATGCGTATGAAGAAGAAAGTACAAGAAGGAGCTATTCTCGAAGCGAGAATTGATGAAGAAGGAATACTTGAGTCCACTCTAGACTTTGTGTTCCTAACGACTCGATTTGAAGTACAAGATTATGATGGAGGCACACAATACACCATTTGCAATCCATCCGGAAGTACTAAAATGTATCGTGATCTTGACATACATTTTGGTGGAACAATATGAAGAGAGAGATTGCAAAGTTTATCTCAATGTGTTTAACTTGTCGGCGTGTAAAGGTGGAGCATCCGGTACCTAAGGGTCCGTTAAACCACTTGAGATTCTCGAAATGGAAGTTGGAACACATTACCATGGATTTCGTTACGGGTCTTCATACGGTTTCTCGTGGCATCAATGCTATTTGGGTTATTGTTGATAGATTAACCAAGTCCGCTCATTTCTTGCCGACACGGAGACTTATTCACTTGAACGTCTTTGCTAGTATGCACGTGAATGAGATTGTGAGGTTGCATGGCATGCCTGTATCCATAGTTTCGGATCGTGACCCAAGATTCACTTCAAGATTTTGGGTTAGCTTGCAAAAAGCTATGGGCACAGATTTACGATTGATTCGACATACTATCCTCAAACAGGACGGACAATCGAAAAGGACTATTCAAACTCTTGAAGATTTATTAAGACTCGTGGTCCTAGACTTCAAGGGTGGTTGGGATAAGTATTTACCATTGGTGGAATTCTCCACAACAACAACAGCTTATCGTGCAAGTATAGGTGTAGCTCCATTTGAAGCATTATATGGACGAAAGTGTCGCTCTCCAAAGATGTTGGGGACGAGGTGGGTGAAGCAACATTGTTGGGACCCGAGTTGGTACGTATGACTACGGAAAAGATCCAAATAATTCGACAACGTATACAAACGGCACAAGATCGACAAAAGAGTTATGCGGATCTTCATCGAAAGGACGTGGAATTTAGTGTAGGGGATCATGTATTGTTGCGAGTTGCTCCATGGAAGGGAGTTACAAGATTTGGGAAGAGAGGAAAGCTCAATCCACGATTTATTGGTCCATTTCAAATTCTTGACCGAGTAGGAAATGTAGCCTATAGACTCGCGTTACCTCCGAGTATGTCTCGTGTTCATAATGTGTTTCACATATCTGTACTTCGTAAATATGTGAAAGACCAGAACCACGTTATAGAGTTAGAACCGGACGAGATAGCCGAAGACTTAACGTATGAGGAGGTACCTGTCAAGATCTTGGATAGGAAGGAGCATGTCCTACGCCAAGAAAGGTTATACCACAAGTTAAAGTTTTGTGGAGGAATCATGCTATAGAGGAAATGACCGGAATTGGAAACGGAAATGAAAGCGAGGTATCCTCACCTTTTGAAACACTGTGTACGTCACGCCAATTTCGAGGACGAAATTTCATAAGGAGGGAGGTTGTAAGACCCCAACTTATTATTAATGAAATTTAATTTTCTCTATTTATTATTTTGAAATAGTAAGGGTTGATTTGATTAATGTGGATAGTTAGGGTAAAATACATAAATATTTCAAAATAAGCAAGTGGTTATAAAATATTCATTGTTGTTGGGGAATATTCGTTTGGTCGTGGAATATTAAGATCGTCGGGGAATATTTAAATGCGGCCAAGTAGCCCATGTGTGGGCCCCATAACTGGAAAGCGATTGGATGAAGAAAACGACAAATATAAGTTGTTTAAAAATACTTGGCGTAGTTGTTACTGAATTAACATCTGTTGGAATACCGGGTGGGTTTAAAACACGAATGTCGCGTTGTTACGCACAAGAATGCGGTATTGCACCAATTATTGAAGGCACTACTCAATAATGGTTACTGAATTCTTGCTCAATATTTTATTTTATTGATTCAATAATTGCTACGTTGATATTTTATATTCTTTGTTATTTCAATAATTGTCATTACAAGTATTTTCCATTATCTGAGCAATAATTCATATTATCTGAATAATATTAGATAACATTATTGACAATGTCTAGAAAGTTCTCGTCTAAGGAGAGGTTTGGTCATCTAATCATGCGCCAAAGTATGAGAGAGATCCTTATTGGAAAGCCCCTCTATCCCAGGAAGGCGCACGATTGTCAATAATGTGATTCTCGTAATATTATTTATGAATAATTAATTCTTGATTTATATGATGAGGAAAATATTGATTTTATGAGGATATAGATGAAGAAAATTTTTAATGTGACAATTGTTGAAAATTAATATTTTATCTTTTTCTGATAAAATAATTCATTTAAATATATTATTTTAATAATATATTAACGATGATATTTTTACAATGAATGTGGGATATATGAGTATATGAGGAGGAAGAGTATTTTAGTGGCATTAAATGTTTAACACATATTTTGTGTGTTGGTGGACACAATTATTGACCGAAATTTGATTATAGCCTGTAAAATCGCCCATTTGTGGATTTCGGTCAATTTTTGTTTGGAATTCGGAAAAACTTTCTTATGTAAAGTTGTAGAGAATTGAATTTTCTATAAAAACACGCGAGATTTGAATTTTCTGATTAAAGGGCTATTTATTATGAATTATTAAAGTTCCGAAGTTCTGAAATAATTAATTTTTGGGAGTTTTAGTTAATTATTTTGAGAAAAACGTTTTTTGCAACTAAGTTGGCCTCACATGTGATTCAAATGGGTTGAGATCAGTTGTCTAAGGTGGGCTAAAGAAAATATGAAAAATATATTAATATTATATTCAATTTTCTACTTTGGTGTTCTAAGCATTTTCCTATAAATAGGGTGCTTAGGTTAGAATTGAAAAACACACCAGAAACTGAAGTCTCTCTCTATTTCTCTCTCGATATATTGAGCGTATTCTTGTGAGTATACTTTGAGTATTGTTAGACGGTGCAAGTTCCCTTCAGCACTATACCCGGTATTCCAGCTAGAAGTACTAATCTTTCGAGGTAAGGGATGTTATTTTCTTCTCAAATGATATTATTTCTTCAATATCATTATGCTGAAATATTGGTTGGAATTTTTTATCAAATTTGGAACTTTTTCATGTCGGGGTTACTATTCATGAGTTACTATTCATGAGTTATTATTCACGAGTTACTATTCACGAGTACTATTCATGAAGCGTGAAGATGTTTTTTTGTGGAATTTCTATCTTTTGGTGTCGGAGTTACTATTCACGATATCGACACTTATTCACGATATCTGACACTATTCACCAAAAATAAAATTTCTTCCTTTTGTCCAAAATATCTATTCGGATACTAGCTTTGATTGTATCCATGTTTTGATTATTCTGAATTTTACACCACTATGATTATTTTTGAGGTATTTTTGAACATGGATAAAACAAAGTACAAATCCTTAATCCTTAATCCTTGTCATTTCGTTTCTTCGGATTCGTTTCTTTAAAAATATTTTTCATCATCCTCGATCTTAAATGATGATATTATTGAATATCTTTGGCCCTGTAGTGCAAAGATGAATGATTCTGAAGAATATCTTTGGTAGTAGTGCAAAGATGAGCAGTGTTTAGATGAACATGATTAATCGATGAATATCTTTGGCTGTAGAAAAAGATGAATATTTGATTCGGATGTATATTGATTGATGTTACGGGGATAAAAGATAGACGATGAACTTTTAAATTCATACATGTAGAAGATAGTAGTTTGCATTCTCTACTTAACTCTTCTAATGAATTATTATTTCAAATTGCGAATATTGATTTAAAATTTGTTGTCTATTGTATTCTATTAGATTTTTCCCGTTGAAGACTAACGATAATTTGTTGTATATTATCTTAGTCATAATATTTTTTTCTTGGGCTAGTTGAGCTCACCCTTTTCCTTTTTGTTCCATTTTTCTTCTCGTGAGGAGGCGAGAATATAATGAGTATTTAGCCTGGGGGTATGGAATGAAGGTTTTAGAAAGAATTGTTTAGTAGTCCTCACCATTTTTGTAAAATAATGTATCAATAAATGTGATGAGGATTTATTTGAGTATAGATATTGTCTAGAAGATAATATTTGTATTCAAACTCACAGTTTTACTTTTGTAATAATAAAGTTGTAGTTGTTTCTGTACCATGTATTGACAACTCAGAATGGGTGATGTATACCTATTTTGGGGGCGTCACATACAAGATGTGGGGTAAATCCCTGGATATTGCAAAAACAAATAAAATATTAAAAAAATACTATTCTCGAAGGATTTCTGTCGGAAATAAGTCCTTCCCATTTTGGTCATGTGACACGTGTCACATCTATTATCGACGGAATAGTGATACGCTCGACAGAATTCTGTCGATTTTAAGGAATCTGCAAATTTTGTCACACTGCCACGTGTCATGGTTATCATCGATCGAATGGCCTTGACCGAAGGTTTTCAGTCAGAAATATATTAACCCCGACTGAATATTCAGTCAAGGATAAGTCTGTCAATGTTAAGTATCCCCGACCGAAAGATCGACGGACTTAATTTTGACCTGCTTATATACGACCGAATTTTCGACCGAATATTCCGTCGGAAATAAGGTTAACCTCGACGGAATGTACTTATTACCGATGGAATATTCCGTCAGAAATAATTCTTTTTATGGTAGTGTGAATGTTTGGTGTAATATGAGATAACTAATGAATGAGTTTAATCTAAGGTTACTTAATTTGATTATAGTGTTGAAATTTGATTTATAATGAGAAATATTTTGTTTAGAAGTTGTATATTTTTAACAATAGATATCATATGTTCTTCCTTGATCATGCATAAATGAATGTTGGCTTAATATGTAAGTGGAAATTAGTTGCATTTCTAGTATATATTTTGGAGTGCCTTAGCTTTATTACCTTATGATTATTGGTAGCTGTAGATTCTTGTTTGTCCAATATGGCAACTAATGTATTTGATTATATAATAACAGTGTGATATTTACTTTCAATTTCGGTTAAATTTGTACAATTTGGCTTAATTATATTACTGATGAATCTTTGAATTGCTTCAATTTGGATTTAATTTGTGTAATTGTTGTAAGACCCCAACTTTTAATAAATAAAATCAAATTTCCTCTAATTATTATTGTGAATTATAAGGTGTTAATTTGATATAATACTTTGGTTATGGGTGAAATATGAAAAGTTTGCAAAATAAGCAAGTGGTTATAAAATATTCATTGTTGTCGGGGAATATTCGTTTGGTCGTGAAATATTCTTGCTGTCAGGGAATATTCGTACGATGGCGCAGCCATTTGTGGGCCCCATAACAAAAAATGTTCGGATAAAGAAAATGACAAGTTTGATTTTTTATAAATAACGGCATAATGGTTACCGTTAACACTGTTGGAATACCCAAATTGGTTAAAATACGAATACACGTGGTCGTTAAAGAAGATACTGTGATTATTACAAGATTTTTTGAATTATTAATTCTTACTTAAGAAGGCACTACTCAATAATTGTTACAGTAATTATTGTTCAATATTTTATTTTATTGATTCAATAATTGCTACGTTGATATGTTATATTATTGTTGTTTCAATAATTATCATTGCACAATATTTCCCATTATCAGATCAATAATTCATATTATTTGAATAATATTATTAGATAGCATTATTGGCAATGTCTAAAGATGTTCTGTCTAGGAAAAGGGTTTGGTCACCTAATTGCGCGTCAATAAGGAGAAATCCTTATCGGAAAGCCCCCTTTTTCCTAGGAATGACCTGGTTGTCATAATTGTGATTCTTTAATATTATTTGTGAATAATTAATTATTGATTTATATGATAAGGAAATATTTATTTTATGTTGGTGGATAGGGAAATATTTATTTTATGTGGATATAAATGAAGGAATAAATGCTGATGTGTTTTATCAGTATTTTATCGGAATAGAGGTGTTGAAAATCGTCCGTATGTGGATTTCGGTCATTTTTCGTTTGGAATTTGAAAAAACTTAAATCTACAAAGTTGTAGAGAATTTAATTTCCTATGGAATGGACAGAAAATTCGTATTTTTCTGATAAAAGTGCTATTTATTATGAATTATTGAAGTTTCGGAAATAAATATTTTTATTAAGAATATGGGTGGGCCCCACTTTTGTTTTTTTGTGAAAACCATGTGCTGAGAATTTTTCAAAGATGGCATGCTTAGCTTGTTCAAAAGGAGTGGGCGTAGAAGAGAAAATAATATTATTATTATTTTATTAATTTAGTATGCTTTGGCGTTCTAGCATTTTCCTATATATAGGGTGCTTAGTTAAAATTGAAAATCACACCAAAAATAAGTTTTCTCTCTCTATATATTATCGAGCGTATTTTGTGAGTATTTAGATACTTTGAGAGTTGCTATTCAGTGCAAATTTCCTTCAGCATTACATCCGATATTCCAGTCAGAAGTACTGTTCTTTTGAGGTAAAGGTGTTATTTTCTTCGTAAATAATGTTATTCTCTCAATATCATTATACCAAAATATTGGTATGAATTTTAATGTGGAATTTCTATCTTTTTGTGTCGGGGTTACTATTCACGTATACGGCACTATTCAAATATACGACACTATTCACGAATACGACACTATTCACATAAAAATAAAATTTTCTTTCTTCGTACAAGTTGTCTATTGTGGTTACTATCTTTGATTGTATACATGTTTTGATCTTTATTTTTGAATTTTGCTCCACAATTGATTATTATGGAGTATTTTTGAACTTGGATAAATTGTAGTACGAATCCCTAATATTTGTCCTTTTTGTCTCACTAGATTCGTTTTCTTTAAGATATTTTTCATCATCCTCAGTCCTAAATGATGATATAACTGTATATCTTTGGCCTGTAGTGCAAAGATGAATGATTACCTGATGAATATCTTTGGCTCGTAGTGCAAAGATGAACAGGTGTTGAGATGAACATGACCAACTGGTGATACAAATGAATATCTTTGGCTCGTAGTGCAAAGATGAATATTTGATGCAAGATGTATATTGATTGATGTTACATGGATAAAATATTGATGATGGACTTTTAAATTCATAGATGATAGTAGATTACATTCTCTACTTAACTCTTCTTATGAATTGTTATTTTTGCTGCGAATATTGATCTAAAATTGGTTGTCCATTATATTTTATCTGATTTGTTGAAGGCTAACGATAATTTGTTGTTCATTATCTTAGTCATAATATTCTTTACTGGGCAATTTGAGCTCACCCTTTTCCTTTTTGTCCTATTTTTCTTCTCAGGAGATGAGAATATAGCAGGAACTAGTTGGGGTATGGAGTGATGGTTCTAGAAAGTTGTTTTAACAGTCCTCACTATTTTTGTAAAATAGTGTATCAATAATTGTAATGAGGACTCCTTTTGAGTTTGAATACTGTCTATTAGATAATATTTGTATTTAAACTCACAGTATATGTGTTGTCGTATTTTGCACGACAATTGTATTAATGAAGTTATATTTGTTTCTGTACCATGTATTTGACGACTCAGAATGGGTGATGTATACCTATTTTGGGGGCATCACATTTGGTATCAGAGCTTAGGGATATGGTCTTTGGCGGAGATCGGAGAATAGAACTAGGATGGGAGAGAAGAGTAAATCCTTCGCTACTGTGTCCTACCTAAGCTTATTTGGTTGGTCAGTCGGAGCATATGGTTAATATGTGATATGTTAATTTGTTAATTAACCCTTGTTTTGTGGCAGTATTTGAGAATGGCAGCTGGAAATATTAACAATGGAGTGAATGAGACCGTGGAGACACCTTTAATCACCAACCAGGGGAACGTGCAACATGAAGGTAATATTCCTCCTGTAAACAACACTACCGAACAAACGATGAATGGTGGGATGTTTAGAAGCTTTTTACAGTTCATGCAAAATCAGACAAGGGAGACTCGTGTAAAAAATATGGGTGGAAATGATAGCAATGCGCGGCTTGTCACAGCCAAGCAGTTCAAAGAGTTGGGACCACCATCATTTGTGGGAAAGCCAGATCCGATCAAGGCGGAAATGTGGGTTAAGAAAATTACCAAGATATTTGATGTATTGGGATGCACGGAGGAACAGAAGGTTCCATTCGCCACCTTTATGTTCCGTGGTGAGGCAGATTACTGGTGGGAGTATGTGAAGCGTACCCAGCCTATCGTACTCAACATGTCTTGGGAAACGTTTCAGAAACTGTTCAATGACAAGTACTTTCCTGAAAGTATTCGTCATATGAAGGAGGTAGAGTTTATCAGACTAGAACAAAATAACATGACTGTGTCTCAGTACGAGGCTAAGTTCACAGAGTTATCCAGGTTTGCACCTCATTTAGGAGAGAATGAGGAACAAATGACCCGGATGTTTATGAAAGGTCTAAAACCCGAGATTCGGTAGTATCTTATTTCTCATAAATTTTCTCTATATTCAGATGTTGTAAACAAGGCTTAATTATTAGAGCGAGCTAATGAGTATGTTCAACCGAGGGACCACAACCAGGGTCATACTGATGACAGCAATCATCGGAGCAATGACAACCAGCGGGGAGGAAAACATTCGGACAAAAGCGGTAACCACTCGGGTGGTAATCGTGGCTATGATAATAGAAGAAACGAGTCATGAGGAGATTTCAAAAAGAGAAGGTATAACAATGATAACGTGAAGACGTCAGCACCAACATCAATTGTTTCTAGGGGAGGAGATTGATCATCGATCGTATGTTACAAATGCGGGAAAGAGGGACATATCAGCCCAAACTGCCCACAATAATCCAAGGTGTGTTATAACTGTGGAAATGAAGGTCATATAGCTAGAGATTGTCTTGTAGCGAAATCAAGTCCAATGGGAATAGTGACTTCGAAGGCTGTTCCAGACAAGTCAAAGTCAGGGGTTCCTGAAAGAGCGTTTGTCGTGACTGGCCAAAATGCGAGAAACCCGAACGAGGTGATCACGGGTAAGCTAATCTTAAACTTTTGCGAAGTTTATATATTACTAGATACCGGTTCTACCTATTCTTTTATCTCTCCTATTTGTGCTCAACGTTTGAACTTGACTCCGGAGAAATTAAACTTTGACTTATCTATTGAGAACCCGTTAGGAGAAACTTTCATTACATCTACTGTTTATAAAATCTTGCTTGATCTAAGTTGGTACCATCACATTACCTGTAGATCTTATTTCTTTGAAAATACTTGCATGTGATGTAATTTTAGGGATTGATTGGTTATCTATTCATCATGCCAAAATTGATTATTTTCGTAAGGTTATTAGTTTTCATATTTCTGACCAACTTGTTATGCGAATTCAAGCAACCAAACCACTAAAGTCAATCACTATCATATTAAGCCATAAAGCTATTCGTTTATTGAAAAACAGATGTCAAGCTTTCTTAGCCCATGTCACGGACTTGAATAATAACACGTCAGATTTGAATAATATTTCTGTTGTTAGTGAATTTCCTAACGTATTTCTTGAAGAACTTCCCGGTCTAATATGACGCCCCCAAAATAGGTATACATCACCCATCTTGAGTCGCCAAATACATGGTACAGAAAACAAATACAATCTTAAATATACAACATGAGCTGTGAGTTTTAATACAAACATTATCTTTTAGACAGCATTAAAACCCAAAATAAGTCCTCAATACATTTATTAACACACTATTTCACAGAATAGTGATGACTACTAATGTTATCCTCTGGACCGTCACTCCGTTCCCCGACTAGTCCCTGCTACGTTCTCATTTCCTAAAGAGAACAATGAAAGCAAAAAGGGTGAGCTCAACTAGCCCAGTAAGAAATATTATGACTAAGATAATGCAGAATAAATTATCATTAGCCTTCAACAGTGTTAAACTGATAAAATATAACAAACACCAAGTTTAACTGCAGCGGAACAAGCAATCCATTAGAAGAGTCAAGTAGGGAATAAAATCTACTATCTTCTATAATTTAAAAGGATTTTCATCACTTTTATCGCTGGGACTCAGCTTAATAAATAATCCACATCACTGAATCACCCCTGCACTACGGCCAAGGATATTCTTTAGTATCACGACCACAATTATCCATGCACTACGGGCCAAGAATATTTGTGTATTCATTAATGGTCATGATCATGCCAACAACTGTCCATCAATGCACTATGGGCCAATGATGACTTTTTCCACATCATTTGTAACATTACGGTTATGATTACACTGAATAATCCATGGTCATAATCATACCAAGTCCATCTATGCACTATAAGCCACAGATGACTTTCAAAAAAATATAAACATGAGGATGATGGCAATGATATAAGAATTCAATAAAACAAGTTCAAGAATTAATTTATCCAAGAACTAATAACGTCCAAATTGTCAACATGATACTTTCTTTGTAGAGAGTACAATTCAAGAATGCTCGTAAGAATATTTCGTGAAAGATCTTTGGATGAAGTTTAAATGTAAAGGATAATCCACTAATTTCATAGAGTATAGAAGTCAAAACTTTAACCAACTGAGTATAATATAGAATGGAATAACAAAAGAAATCACCATGCATGCGATAGACCACATAGACAGGTTATTCCAATAGAATAATAATTAATGGAACCAGGTCAGGCGTAAAGCACAGACAGGATGTTCCAACAGAATGATAAAGAATGGAATAACAGAAGATTTCACCAAGTATAGGGTAGTTCGCATAAACAGGTTATTCCAATAGAATAATAAAGAATGAAATAACATAAGTTCTCTTCATAAATACAAAAGAACTAATACCCCTTACGAGTATAATAAATAATATCCCCTACCTTAGAAAGAAGAGTACTGGATATAGAAGTAGTGAAGTAGCAGAACACTTTTCTTCTTTCTCTCTATAGTTTCTCTCTCTAGAGTTTCAGTTAATTCATAAGAAATAATGAAGGAATGAGCTTCTATTTATAGAAGAATGGACTGCATAGTAACTAATTCATGAACGGTCCAGATTTATTTACTTTTAAACGAACGGTCCAGATTTAAAACAAAATCTTTTAAATAAAATATATATATATATATATATATATATATATATATATATATATATATATAATCATGTGTTAAAATTACTCACTGGATACATTCCGTGATTTCTACTACCTTAATTTTCAACATCATATATATATATATATATATACAACTATTCATATGAGTACATTCATATATATATATATATATATATATATAATAATACATATAACCCTCCGTGACAACCTGTTTTATCTCCCCACCAATTCATTTCTCTTCCTGACAATTCTTTCCTCCCTCATCAACATCAATATCCACCAAAGTCATATATATATATATTATATATATATATACACACACACACACACACACATATATATATATATATATATATAAAATTGAGATAACTTCTACCGACAATTTTAAAAATGGGAAAGTGGGGGTCCAAATAATAAGAAAAATTTTCATCAAAAACTTCATAAAATCCCCTCAATATTATCATCATTATTATAATTCACAATATTAATCGACTGTGTCGTTTCTCAGAAAGAGGGGCTTTCAATACGGATTTCTCCCTATCATGCCGCAATTAGGTAACCAAACCTCTCCTCGATGTAACTTCTAGACATCGTTAATATTGCAAATAATAATATTAATAACCTTGTCGCCTCAATTATTGATTTAATAATATATAAAATATTGACAATAATTAAATCAAATAATGTGAGATACTATACAGCAATTACTGTAGCAATAATTGAACAAAACTGTAAGACCCCAAATTATTAATAAATGAAATTTATTTTCCTCTATTTATTATTTTGAAATAGTAAGGGTTGATTTGATTAATGTGGATAGTTATGGGTAAAATACCTAAATATTTGAATAAGCAAGTGGTTATAAAATATTCATTATCGTGGGGAATATTCGTTTGGTCGTGGAATATTCAGATTGTTGGGGAATATTAAATGCGATTATGCAGAGTCTTTTGTGGGCCCCATAACTGAAAGCGTTTGGATGAAGAAAACGACAAATATAAGTTGTTTATAAATAACTTGGCGTAGTTATTCAAGAATTATATGTTAGAATACTCGGTGGTTAAAACACACTAATACGCGTGGTTGAATAAGAAGCATGCAGTATTGCACCAATTATTGATTCTTACGTAAGAAGGCACTACTCAATAATTGTTACAAGAATTATCTGCTCAAGATTTTATTTTATTGATTCAATAATTCACGCATTGATATATTATATTATCGTTGTTTCAATAAATTGTCATTACACAAGATTTTCCATTATCGAGAGCAATAATTCATATTATCTGAATAATATTATTAGAAAACATTATTGGCAATGTCTAGAAAGTTACATCTAAGGAGAGGTTTGGTCACCTAATCAATTGCGCCAAGAAGAGAGATCCTTATCGAAAGCCCTCTTTCCGAGGAACTATTCGTTGCAAGATCATTGTGATTCTGTAATATTATTTGTGAATAATTAATTATTAATTAATATGATGAGGAAAATATTAATTTTATGTGGATATAAATGAGAAAATTTTTAATGTGTCAATTGTTGAAAATTAATATTTTATCTTTTACGATAAAATAATTCATTTAAATATATTATTTTAATAATATATTAACGGTGATATTTTTATAATGAATGTGGGATATATGAGTATATGAGGAGGAAGAGTATTTTGTGGCATTAAATATTTAACACATATTTTGTGTGTTGGTGGACACAATTATTGACCAAATTTGATTATACCGTAAAGTCGCCTCGCTTGTGGATTTGGTTAATTTTTGTTTGGAATTTGGAAAAACTTCCTTACGCAAAGTTGTAGATAATGGAATTTCCTATGGAAAATCGCGAGTTTCAAATTTTTTCGATAAAAGAGCTATTTATTATGAATTATTGAAGTTCCAAAGTTTCAAATAATTGATTTTTGGAAGTTTTAATTGTTTTAATTAACAAAAATGTTTTTTAGATGTATGAGCCTCATTTTACATGTGTTAGGTTGTTGATTTTGATTCTCAAAGGTTGGCGTAGACAAATTTTTATAAATATATTATTATATTAAATTTTTCGCTTTGGTGTTCTAAGCAATTTCTATAAATAGGTGCTTAGGTTAGAATTGAAAATCACACCAGAAACTGAAGTTTTCTCTCTCTATATTATCGAGCGTATTCTTGTGAGTATTTTGAGTATACTTTGAGTATTGCTATACGGTGCAAGTTCAAGTCATAGCCTATATCCGGTGTTTCAACTAGAAGTACTGTCTTTCGAGGTAAGGGATGTTATTTTATTCGAAAATGATATTATTTCTTCAATATCATTATGCCGAAATATTGGTTGGAAATTTTTATCAAATTTGGAATTTTTTCATGTCGGGGTTACTATTCACGAGTTACTATTCATGAGTTACTATTCACGAGTACTATTCACGAAGCGTGAAGATGTTTTTTTTGTGAAATTTCTATCTTTTGGTGTCGGAGTTACTATTCACGTATACGGCACTATTCACGATATCGACACTTAATTATTCAATTAATACTCAAGACTATTCACCTAAAATGAAATTTCTTCTTTTTGTCCAAAATATCTATTATGGATACTAGCTTTGATTGTATCCATGTTTTGATCATTCTTGAATTTTACACCACTCGATTACTTATGAAGTATTTTTGAACTTGGATTGTTTAAAATACGAGTCCTTAATATTTGTTCTTTGTTTTCCTTTGGATTCGCTTTTCTTTAAAATATTTTTCATCATCCTCGGTCCTAAATGATGATATTCTTGAATATCTTTGGCTTTGTAGTGTAAAAGATGAATGATTTCTTGATGAATATCTTTGGCCCGTAGTGAAAAGATGAGCAGTGTTGAGATGAACATGACTCATCGATTAATATCTTTGTCAGTAGTGCAAAGAAGATGAATAGGTGTTGAGATGAACATGACCGATCGATTAACATCTTTGGCCGTAGTGCAAAGATGAGCAGTGTTTAGATGAACATGACTAATCGATGAATATCTTTGGCTCAGTAGTAAAAGATGAATATTTGATTCCATATATATATTGATTAATGTTACGGGGATAAAATATCGACGATGAACTTTTAAATTCATATATAGAAGATAGTAGTTTGCATTCTCTACTTAACTCTTCTAATGAATTATTGTTTCCACCGCAATTGTTGATTTAAAAGCTGGTTGTCTATTGTATTCTATTAGATTTTTCCTGTTGGAGACTAACGATAATTTGTTGTATATTATCTTAGTCATAATATTCTTTACTTGGGCTAGTTGAGCTCACCCTTTTCCTTTTTGTTCTATTTTTCTTCTCGGGAGGCGAGAATGTAGCAGTACTAGTCGGGGTATGGAATGAAGGTTCTAGAGAGAGTTGTTTAGTAGTCCTCACCATTTTTATAAAATAATGTATCAATAATTATGATGGGGATTTATTTGCGTGTGGATATTGTCTAGATGGCAATATCTGTATTTAAACTCACAGTTTATATGTTGTAATAATAAAGTTGTAGTTATTTCTGTACCATGTATTTGGCGACTCAGAATGGGTTGGATGGAATGGACCTATTTTGGGGGCGTCACAAAAACTGGGTGACTTCTCACGTAAGCATCAATGATCAATACCGCGTGCTACTATACAACCACGCGTATTACTGTACTTTTAACACCGGGTGTTTCAACAGTTAACGGTAAAACTTCCGCCGTTATTTTTATAAAAAGATATTTTTGTCGTTTTCTCATTCTGACAATAATTCCGTTGTGGGGTCTACCAATGATTATGTCGTCGTATGAATATTCCCTGTTAAAACGAATATTCCCCGACCAATCAAATATTATATAACAACTTGTGTACTTTGTAAAATTTATAAATATTACCCACAACTATAACATTATATAAAATTTACTCCATAATATTCAAAAATGATATTTATAGAAAAAAATCATCTTATTAAAAAGTTGGGGTCTTACAACCTCCCCTTCTTATGAAATTTCGCCCTCGAAATTAGGGTACGTACCTGACATGTCGAAGAGGTAAGGATACCTTGATTTCATTTCTGATTCTAACTCCCAGGTCATTTCTTCAACATCGTGGTTTCTCTACAAAACTTTGACTTGAGATATAACCTTGTTGCGTAGAATATGTTCCTTCTTATCCAATATTTGAACAGGAACCTCTTCATACGTCAAATCTTCCGCTATTTCATCCGGTTCTAACTCAATAATGTGGTCCGGGTCTTCCACATATTTACGTAACATGGATATGTGAAAAACGTTATGAACACGAGACATACTTGGCGGTAAAGCGAGTCTATACGCCATAGTTCCTACTCGATCTTAAAAATGGGCCAATGAATCGAGGATTGAGCTTTCCTCTCTTTCCAAATCTCGTAACTCCTTTCCATGGAGCAACACGTAACAACACATGATCTCCATTATCAAATTCCACGTCCTTTCGATGAAGATCATCATAACTCTTTTATCGATCTTGTGAGGTTTTTATACGTTGCCGGATCGTTTGAATCTTTTCCGTAGTCATACGTACCAACTCCGGTCCTAATAACGTTGCTTCACCCACCTCATCCCAGCATACTGGAGAACAACAGTTTCTTCCATACAACGCCTCGAATGGAGCCATGCCAATACTTACTTGATAACTGTTATTGTAGGAAAACTCCACTAACGGTAAGAACTTGTCCCAACTTCCCTTGAAGTTAAGGACACAGAGTCTTAAAAAATCTTGAATAGTTTGAATAGTCCTCTCTGATTGCCCGTCCGTCTGAGGATGATATGCCGAACTAAATCGTAAATTCGTGGCCATAGCATTTTGCAAACTAACCCAAAATCGCAAAGTGAATCTTGGGTCTCGATCAAAAACTATGGATACTGGCATACCATGCAATCTTACAATCTCGTTTATGTACATACGAGCAAGACGTTCAAGTGTATAAGTTTCTCGTATTGGTAAGAAGTGAGCAGACTTGGTCAATCTATCAACAATGACCCAAATTGCATCTACGCCTTGAGAAACCTTGGGAAGACTAGTAACGAAATCCATGGTAATGTACTCCCACTTCCATTCTAGAATTTTAAGTGGTTTCAATGGACCTTTTGGTACTTGATGCTCCACCTTGACTCGTTGACACGTTAGACACCTTGAGATAAACAGCGATATCTCTCTCTTCATATTGCCCCACCAAAATGTATGTCGAAGATCATGATACATTTTGGTACTCCCAGGATGGATTGCAAACGGTGTGTTGTGCGCCTCCATCATGATTTTATACTTTAAATCAAGGTCGTTAGGAACACAAAGTCTGTATTTGACTCGAAGTATTCCTTCTTCATCGATTCTTGCTTCCGGCATAGCACCTTCTTGCACTTTCTTCCTCATACGCATCAGTTCCAGGTCTGTAGTTTGAGCAGCTTTAACTTTATCAATTAAAGTCGGTTCTACTCGTATGTTCGCCATCATCACATGGGTCCCTAGAGTCTTTAATTCTATCTTCATCCTTTGCAAGTCACACAAAATGGGCCTTTGCGTTGACAATATCGCACTCGTACTTGCATCTGATCTTCTACTCAATGCGTCAGCTACCACGTTCGCTTTTCCAGGATGGTATTGGAAGGTATGATCATAATCTTTCAACAGTTCAAGCCAACGTCGTTGTCGCATGTTGAGTTCCTTTTGAGTGAAGAAATATTTGAGGCTTTTATAATCCGTAAAGATCTCCACTTTCTCCCCATACAAGTAATGCCTCCAAATTTTAAGTGTGAAGACAACAGCTGCCAACTCTAGATCATGAGTAGGATAATTCCTCTCATATTCTTTGAGTTGTCTTGAGGCATAGGCTATGACCTTCCCATGTTGCATGAGAACACATCCTAACCCTTTGCCCGAAGCATCATCATCAGATGACAAATCCTCCGAGCGGATGGTATTGTCGTAACATGTCTTTGAAATGAGTCTCCTCTTGAGTTCTTGAAAACTTTTCTCACATTCCTCGCTCCAACCGAATTTTGTATCTTTCCGAGTCAGCCGAGTTAATGGAGTAGCGATTCGAGAAAATCCTTCCACGAATCTCCGATAATAACCAGCTAAGCCGAGAAAGCAACGTACTTCGGTCACTGATTTGGGTTGCTCCCAGCTTTGAATAGCTTCAATCTTTGCTGGGTCAACTGATATTCCATGACTTGATACTACGTGCCCAAGGAATGCTACTTCCTCAAGCCAGAACTCGCATTTCTTCAACTTAGCATAAAGCTTGTATTCACGAAGCTTTTTGGAGTATCAACTCAAGTGTTGCTCATGATCTTCACGGCTTTTAGAATAAATAAGGATGTCATCAATAAAGACGACCACAAAGTGATCCAAATATTCCTTGAATACTCGGTTCATCATATCTATGAAGGTAGCAGGAGCATTAGTCAATCCAAAGGACATGACTAGGAATTCATAATGCCCATACCGAGTTCTGAAAGCCGTCTTTGGAATGTCATCGGTTCTAATCTTCAATTGGTGATATCCGAAACGAAGATCAATCTTTGAAAAGAATTTGGCCCCTTGCAACTGGTCAAACAGGTCATCAATACGTGGCAATGGGTACCTATTTTTTATGGTGACATGATTCAACTCTCGATAATCAATACAAAGTAGCATACTCCCATCTTTCTTCTTCATGAATAGAACAGGAGCACCCCAAGGAGAAGTACTAGGATGAATAAAGCCAATGTCTAACAATTCCTGCGCAGTTGGGTCTTTAACTCTTGAAGTTCAATAGAGCTATTCGATATGGGGCTTTGGAAATGGGTTTTGTAACGGGTTCAAGGTCGATACAAAATTCAATTTCACGCCTGGGGTAGGCCAGAAGTTCTTCGAGAATACGTCAGGAAATTTATTAACAATAGAAATATCATTCAAAACTGACGTATTTTTGTTTAGATCCGTGACATGAGCTAAGAAAGCTTGACATCCATTTTTCAATAAACGAATAGCTTTATGGCTTGAGATGACAGTGATTGATTTTAATGGTTTGGTTGCTTGAATTCGCATAATAGGTTGGTTAGGAATATGAAAGCTAACAACCTTACGAAAGCAATCAATTTTTGCATGATAAATAGTTAACCAATCAATCCCTAGAATCACATCAAATGCAAGTATTTTTAATGAAATAAGATCGACAGGTAATGTGAGGGTACCGATTTGAACCAAACAAGACTTATAAACAGTGGATGTAATGAAGGTTTCTCCCAATGGAGTTTCCACAGATAAGTCAAAGTCTAATTTCTCTGGAGTCAAATTTAATCGTTGAGAGCAAGTAGGAGAAATAAAAGAATGGGAAGAACCGGTATCAAATAAGGTATAGACTTCGCTAGAGTTTATGATAAGCTTACCCGTGATGACCTCATTCGGGTTCCTTGCTTTCTGGGATGTCACAACAAATGCTCTCCCTTGCACTACCGACTTTGACTTTTCTAGGATGGCCTTTGGTGCCTCCATCCTAGCTGAACTTGTCTTCGATGAATGACAAAATCGAGCTAAGTGACCTTCTCTTCCACAATTATAACATGCTTTGGACGACATCGCGCAGTTTGGACTGATGTGTCCCTCCCCTCCGCATTTGAAGCATATGATAGGTGGTCGTTCTCCTTCCTTAACAACGGGTGCTGGTGCTGACGTCCTTCCATCATTTTTGAATCTCCTCTTCTTGAAATGTCCATTCTTATTATTTTGGCCCTGATTACCACCGAAGTGGTTACCATTTCTAGCATATTGATTCCCTCAACGCTTATTGTCACCGCTTCGATGACTGCTCTCACTGGTATTATCATTTTGCCGGCTGCTCTCTTTTGGTTGCATTGATTCATTATCGCGCTCCACTAACTAAGCCCTATTTACAACATCTGAATACAAACACAGTTTATGAGAAATAATATATTGACATATCTCCGGCTTCAAACCTCTTAAAAACATCCGCGCCATTCTCTCTTCATTATCAACTAAATGGGACGCAAACCGAGACAACTCGGCAAACTTGGCTTCGTACTGCGACACGGTCATGTTATTCTGCTCCAGCTTGATGAACTCTACCTCTTTCATATGACGAATACTTTCGGGAAAGTACTTGTCATTGAATAGTTCTTGGAACTTCTCCCAAGACATCTTTAGTGCGGCAGGTTGAGTACGTTTTACCAATTCCCACCAATAATCTGCCTCTCCTCGTAACATAAAGGTGGCAAATGGCACCTTTCGCTCCTCGGAGCATCCCAAGACATCAAATATCTTGGTGATCTGCTTTATCCATGCTTCTGCCTTAAGTGGTTTTGGCTCTCCAATAAACTCCGGTGGTCCCAGCTCCTTGAACTATTTAGCGGTGACCGTCTGAGAGTTTCAAGTGTTTCCACCTGCATTTTGGACAGGAGCCGCTCTTGCCTGATGTTGCATGAATTGTATAAAGCCTCTGAACATTCCATCATTCGTCATCTGGTCAATGTTGTTGTTTGCCTGAGGATTGTCGCCTTCCTAATGCACATTATCCTGATTATTGATCTGTGGAGACTCAACGGTCTCCAATGCTCCATTGCTATTCTCAACATTCTCGGATGTCATTTTCAGATACTGCCACAAAACAAGGGTTAATTAAATACCAAATAAACTTAGGTAGGTCATACTAGCGAAGGAATTTCCCGTCTCTCCCCCCTAGTTCTAGTCTCACATCTTAGCCAGGGATCATATCCCTAAGCTTTGATACCAACTGTGACGCCCCCAAAATAGGTATACATCACCCATCTTGAGTCGCCAAATACATGGTACAGAAAACAAATACAATCTTAAATATACAACATGAGCTGTGAATTTTAATACAAACATTGTCTTTTAAACAGCATTAAAACCCAAAAAAAGTCCTCAATACATTTATTAACACACTATTTCACAGAATAGTGAGGACTACTAATGCTATCCTCTGGACCGTCACTCTGTTCCCCGACTAGTCCCTGCTATGTTCTCATTTCCTGAAGAGAACAATGAAAGCAAAAAGGGTGAGCTCAACTAGCCCAGTAAGAAATATTATGACTAAGATAATGTAGAATAAATTATCATTAGCCTTCAACAGTGTTAAAGCGATAAAATATAACAAACACCAAGTTTAAGCTGCAATGAACAAGCAATCCATTAGAAGAGTCAAGTAGGAATAAAATCTACTATCTTCTATGATTTAAAAGGTTTTCATCACTTTTATATTTGGGACTCAACTTAATAAATAATCCACATCATCGAATCACCCACTTTTACTACCAAGGATATTCTTTAGTATCAACGACCACAATTAACCATGCACTACGGGCCAAGAATATTTGTGTATTCATTAATGGTCATGATCATGCCAACAATTGTCCATCAATGCACTACGGGCCAATGATGACTTTTTCCACATCATTTGTAACATTACGGTCATGATTACAACGAATAATTCCTAGTCATAATCATACCATGTCCATCTATGCACTACAGGCCACATATGACTTTCAACAAAATATAAACATGAGGATGATGACAATGATATAAGAATTCAATAAAATAAGTTCAAGAATTAATTTATCCAAGAACTAATAACGTCCAAATTGTCAACATGATACTTCTTTGTAGAGTAAAATTCAAGAATGCTCAGAAGAATATTTCCATGAAAAAATATTGGATGAAGTGCAAATATAAAGGATAATCCACTAATTTCATGGAGTATAGAAGTCAAAACTTTAACCAAATGAGTATAATATAGAATGGAATAACAAAAAAAATCACCACGCATGCGATAGACCGCACAGACAAGTTATTCCAACAGAATAATAATTAATGGAACCAGGTCAGGCTTAAAGCATAAACAGGATGTTCCAACAGAATGATAAAGAATGGAATAATAGAAGAATTTCACCAAGTATAGGGTAGTCCGCGTATACATATTATTCCAACAGAATAATAAAGAATGGAATAACATAAGTTCTCTTCATGAATACAAAAGAAATTATACCCCTTACGAGTACAATAAATAATATCCGCTACCTTAGAAAGAAGAGTACTGGATATAGAAGTAGTGAAGTAGTAGAACATTTTTCTTCTTTCTCTCTATAGTTTCTCTCTCTAGAGTTTCAGTGAATTCGTAAGAAATAATGAAGGAATGAGCTTCTATTTATAGAAGAATGGACTGCATAGTAACTAATTCATGAACGGTCCAGATTGATTTACTTTTAAACGGACGGTCCAGATTTAAAACAAAATCTTTTAAATAAAATATAATATATATATATATATATATATATATATATATATATATAATCATGTGCTAAAATTACTCACGGGATACATTCCCGTGATTTCTACTGCCTTTTTTTTCAACATCTCATATATATATATATATATACAACTATTCATATCAGTACATTCATATATATATAATAATAATAGATATAACCCTCCGTGACAACCTGTTTTCTCCCCCCACCAATTCATTTCTCTTCCCTGACAATTCTTTCCTCCACCATCAACATCAATATCCACCAAAGTCATATATATATATATATATATATATATATATATATAAACAAAATTGAGATAACTTCTACCGACAATTTTAAAAATGGGAAAGTGGGGGTCCAAATAATAAGAAAAATATTGATGGTATTGAATAGAGTTTTAGACTCGATAAGTACCCGATACGCCGTCGGTACACCAACATGTCCTTGAAATTGATACAGACTTAGATAGTTTGACTGTATATGTGTTTATTTATGATTTAATGACTGTAAAAAATGTGTGCCAATGTGATTAGGTTATGTGTTGACTGCAATAAGCAGTGTTATGTGTTATAGTATGTTATTCTAATAGATCGAATGATCTTATTAATGATAGGTTGTTGAATTAGAGATAAACTTAGTTGCGTATGTAGTGGCGGCAGGACTGTGCAAGTATCCTACCTTTGCATTTCCTTTATGCAATGGACATGAGTAAGAAGTTTCAGAATTATATTATTATTATGCTATATTATTAACCCTATTATGATATATTCTATATCCGATCATTGTTCATCAACATGTTAGTATATGGTAATTCAGATATATATTTTGTTCGTTAATATGGTTATACAAGTGTCCCCACTTGGATGATCATTGTATTCAATCACATGTTGATATAGAAATATATATACGCCTAAGCTATTTGTTCAGGTAGACACAGATTCAGAAATATCGTTGAATATGATAAACATTTTTGTATCCAATCAAATTGCTTTGGTTTGGATTCCAGACTATGCATGAACATCCCGAACATGGGAAAATTTTTATGCGCTCAAAGCGGCCATAGTGAACGATAATATCGTTCTTGCATGTAGTATTGATCAATACAGGGCACATTGGGCAGATCACCCTCGTGTCCGTAAGTTATGACGGTTTGCAGATGAAGTTCTGTTAAACCTATTCGAAAATGAAAAATAATGTTCATAGTATGTCACCTTAACCCTACTTATAGTCAGTACGCAGTTTCAGAAATGTGATAGAGAGTTGTTATGTTATTGTTATCGGTTCAGATTACTTCACAACTTTTGATTTGTTGTAGAAGGGAAGTACAAAGAAAACATTTAATCCTTTCAGCTAATATTTATAATTGTTATTACTTGATGGGCACTCAAATGCTCATCCTTGTTTAATTTAAATGTTTTCAGTTTAGTATGATCGATCAGAGGGCTCTGCCAAGAACAAAAGGAGAAGAAAGCTACCCGAATAAGTTTGTGTTATCTTATGTAATAGCTAGACTTAAATAAGATGATTATATTTATTATCTATCATGTAATGAAATGTTTTAAGGTCGCGTACCTGGTATTTAGAAAACTCTGATATGTAAATTAAGTTTGATATTTATGATAATTTTATTACTTCCACTCATAGAAATGGTATCGTAATGCACTGAATTCGGGTTTCAAGTATCCGAATTTGGGGGCGTTACAAGTTTGGTATCAGAGCCATAAAGCATGAATTTGCGAAGAGCCCCGAGCCTCTCGCTGGTGACTTCCTTGTGTGGAATGCACCGAAGCTAGACTCTTCTTAGGGGACGCCGATTCAGGCGGTGGCAAGCTGATAGGTACCCTTGTAAAGTGCTATGGTTAGAAGCACCATGAAAGTTACAAGTTTGGTATCAGAGCCATAAAGCATGAATTTGCAAAGAGCCCCGAGCCTCTCGCTGGTGACTTCTTTGTGTGGAATGCACCGAAGCCAGACTCTCCGTAGGGGATGCTGATTCAGTCGGTGGCAAGTTGATAGGTACCCTTGTAAGGTGCTATGGTTAGAAGTACCATGAAAGTTACAAGTTGGTAACAGAGCTTTAGGGTTAGAAACCTTAGGTGGGGGTAGACCTTAGGCTATAACCTTAGAGCAGAGGAAAACGTTGAAAGTACAAATAACTCACGTAGAGTTTAAAAGGAGATGAACCGAATAAATTCATCGTCAAACAAAAATAAAAGATAACTTATATAAAACTATTATTTGCTGTGTGTATATATTATATGATAATCAAGATAGTTTGTTTGTAGATGTCAGATAGAAAAGGATTAGGATACCCTCAGATCGTAAGGAAGGAGTTAACCTCCATAACTGAGCCAATATTAAAGCTGATAGCTGAAATAGAGGCTTACATTGAAAGCAACCCTGATGAGGTAATTATACTGGAAAAATGTAGTATCGGACCCAGAAATGATAGGTAGAGTATAGCTAAAGAATATAAGGATAAGCTCGAGTTCTTAAACTCATATGCCTGTGATGAGTTCTTAAACTCATAATATGTAGTAAAGTTTGACGAACTAGGTATAGTTATGTGTGAATGGATATTGAGGATAATGGGAATATATAGAATACTAAGCAATTGATCTTTAGTGAAAGCGTAAGAAATAAGTAGTAGTAGTAGTAGTAGTAGTAGTAGTAGTAGTAGTAGTAGTAGTAGTAGTATTAGTGTTACTTGAATAGGTATGATTCTATGTGGTGTAAATGATAGGTATGTCTGTGTAAGGTAATATTTTGTATGTTATGACAGCGATTCCCGACTCTTGAGTCACAAAGGGATAGCGGATGTTTAAAGCAGAATGCGCTATGGTATGTCAAGTGCTACGAATATGGATCTATGTTATATTAATGAAATAAGTTGGTATAAAGATAGTAGATATTTATCGGGGCACTGGTTAATTCAGTAAGCTGAGTTTTTGAATATATGATTATTCGAGTAGAAAATTTCGCGTTATAGAGGGTAAGTCGATTAAGGATCAATTATGATCAGATAATGCCGCCAAGACGTAAACGAAACCAAAGGATAGAAGAACCTGTCAACAAAGCTGGAGGACAACCAGACTCGATGAAGAATTTTGCGAATGTGGTCACTCAAGATATGCGGAATGGAATGCCAGCCATGGGAAATCAGCAAGACAATCGATTTGCGAATATTAAGGCTATAAGACAGCCACGAATTAGAGCAACTAACCCTGTAGAAGTAGTTGTGATAGCTAGGGTAACATAGGGGCACAAGACAGCTTTTGCCACCTATACGATGAAAGGAGGAGCGAATTTTTGGTGGGAGTCAAATCAAGCTAGAGCCGGAGAAGGGAGTAGCAGTAGTAGGACTAGAAAAAGGAAAGGAGATAATTTCTAGAATACCAAAATTAGGCCAGGAGGGGGAAAGAATAAGGTTATGTAGTGTGGAAATTGCGAAAAGAATCATTCGGGAGAGTGTCTTAAAGGTAAGTTAGTGTGTTATAAGTGTGAGCAGAAGGGACATATCTCTCCCAACTGCCCCAATCCTAGGATGAATAGAGGGTGTTTCAAGTGTGGATCGATGGAGCATAAGGTGAAAGACTGTCCGAAAAGGAGAAGGGATGCGGGAAGTGTGATTACGAAGAAAAGTAGCGTGACGCTGGCGACAACGGGACTGACTTCAACAAATAACACAACAGAATCAACCGCAAGAGTCTTCAGTACGACCGTTCAAAATACCGTGGCAGATGGGGATGCAACTCCAGGTATTATTCGAATCAAATTTTATTTTTCTATATATGATTTTCGTATATATATAGTGTATTATTTTATAAAGAAATTTTGAAGGAGAAATTTGAGTTCTATTAGAAATCGAATTTCTGTAAGATTAGATAGACGAGCTTCATGATGAGTAGTTAAAGATCAGTTCGATCAAATCTGATCGAGATCTACTTGAAAAGACTGTGTATGTTATTTGCCCTAGTGTCTATAGGTTTTAAAGCGGTGATTCCGGGGACGGAATCCTTATAAGGGATGTTGAATGTAATAACCCAATATTTTCAATAAGAAATTTTGCGATTTAATTTTATATATATATATATATATATATATATATATAAAGGTGGGAATATGTGTATGTAAAGTGTATGTATCTATGTGATAGATAAATTTATTTATTAGATGTAAATAATTTCTTATTAGATTTATTGATAGTTATAGATTATATTCTTATAATAAATTAATTTATAATAAAAATATTTATTATTTATTTTCCATGAAAATATGATTATAGTATATATGATATGATTATTAGGATTCTATGATATCTATTTTATTATATTGGTTAGGTTAATTACTTTTAGCTTAATTGATGATAGTATGTATGAAGGTTATGTCAAATATGAATTCAAAACCCTAAGTCTGGATTTTGAATAAGGGATGAGAATAATAATATAATATTATTATTTTTTAGTGATATGGATATGCCTGATATGTGTGAAATATTAATTTATAGATCAGTTATAGTAGAATAGTGCAAACCCTAGCGTTACTGATAAACTATAGTACAGAGTTAGTTATAACTGTAAGATTTGTTAAGTGGTGGGTTATGTAATTTATGACCCTCATTATGTTTACTGTCAGTTAGGTAAACCCTAAGTGATATCTAGAAACCCTAATTACTAAATTAGAACCCTAACTGCTAAGTTATAAACCCTAGGTATTAATTTAGCAAAGTTAGTAGTAATTAATATATTATTAAGGCTAATTTACAAACCCTAGGTGATTAAGAAACCTAGTGTAATTAGGGAACCCTAATCAATATTTTAGAAACTAAGATTTACTATTTTGCCCCTATACACAAATTCTAGATTTAGAGCTTATGAAACCCTAGGTGTAAGGTTTGTAATATTCAAGAACGCAATCCAATTGCATAAAAGTGCGGAAATGTGAAAAAATCAGAGTTTAAAAAAAATTTACAAACCATATACCCGGATCACCCTTTATGCATAATTATTAATTAAACGAAAAGATAAAGAATAAAATCATACCCTTGAAGATCGAGCTTCCTCAGGTACAAGTTCACCTCCAAATCCTTTCGCGTTCAACTTGAATCCACCAGGGTTTTGTTCCTTCATTTGATCAACGTTAGCCACCCATATGTTTGGCCTCTAGAGGTGATCCACCAAGGAATAATAATGATTCAAGAAAAAGGGTGGTTAGCTAAACCCTAGTTTTTCTATCTCTATAGAAAGGGTGTACTCTCCCAACAATTGGAATTATGTCGTATGTTGAAAAAGTCAACAACCCCCATCACCCATAATAAGACTCCTCTTATTTATAGATGTGGGCAACCCACCTTAACAATTAAGGAATTGGGTTTTATTTAATTAATTAAATTCTTTTAATTAATTAAGCTCCCTAATCTTATTAGGGATAATTAATTAAACTCCTTTAACTAATTTTCCCTCCTAATCCTATTAGGAGTAAATGAGAGTACTTATATTAAATTAATTCCTAAACTCTTTTAGAAATTAAAATAATAATAATTGTAATAATATTAATAAGACTCCTCTTATTAATTTATATTTAATATTTCTAAAATATTAAATAATAAATATTAAGATATTTAATTTATTCTATCACCATAGATTAATTAAATATACTTAACATATTATTACGATTATGCCATTAACTTCTTAAATAATTATTTTTCCTTTTATGGTGTGACCCTTTAGGTTCTCCATATTAAACGGTTGTGAATAAATCAATTAGAACAATTCTAATCTTATTTAAATAAATAAATTAAACAATTAATTTATTTAAATAAATAATATTTATTCTACAATAGGGATAAGCCTCCTAATGATCAACGACTTTCCGGATAATATAGATTTCAACATTAATCATAAAAGAACCTTTGAGTAAATAGTTACAGTATAATTCAATCCTTCCACCATACAATGTCCCAATTAAATATAAGACATGGAATTATCGTCCAAGTCTTATTTTATTTAATTATATGTATTTCGATCCTTAAATGCACAACTCAAATAATGCAAATTAGAAACTCCTTTCTAATTTCATTACGCTTCGCCAAGGACTCTTTGGGTTATCATTTATCGAATCACATAGGACATTTCTCTTCTTTTATTAGAAGTGGTAGATTCTTTATTGATCATACATTATCTCCACGCACAACTTATTATACCCAAGCATACCCTTTGATATACCCTAAGGGTCTTAAGGAATAAGTCAAAGTATAATTCATCATACACAAGATACTATGATGATCTCAAGTCCAAGGATTACTTGTACTACTATCACTACAGAATTCCTATTGACGAGCAAATAAAACTCCATTAGGTATTCCTTAGCGAGCCAACGTTCAATTGAACTTATTCTCTAATAAGCACCTACATACTTGCTTTAGTGTCTCCACACAAATGATCATGAGATCTATCATCCTCATCCAATGAGCAAGCAACGTATGTACCAATCTATCCGGATTCACTAATCCCCAATTTAGTAATCCAAAGATTGGGAACTATTTTAGTTTTAAGCTTTCTAAGAATTTAGATCTCATTAGAATGATCATCATCATTATTCTAAAAGCATTGCTTAAAACTATGGGTTTATCACATATTATAAAAAGCGACATCATATAGATAATTAAAAGCCTTTAATAAATTAATACTTTTATTAATAAATGAATAAGATTGTTACAAAGTATATGCTTTATCATCAAACATGATTGGCTTGTGTGCATACTACTTTCAATCTCCCACTTGCACTAAAGCCAATCGTCATGGTATCTAATACTCTTCTTCTCTAAGTGGCGATTATCCTGTTTGTTGGATAAGCTTTAGTTAATGGATATGTAATGTTGTTCATGAGAGTCCACTATCTCTATAGTGATTTCCCATCTTTCAATGATTCTAATAATCAAATGAAAATGCCACAACACATGTTTAGATCCAAGATGAGACTTAGGAACTATTCCTAGTTCTGTAATGAACTTTTAATCCAAACAATCAACTTGCAGCTTCATTTATAGCTATATACTTTGTCTTTATCACTAAACCAGCAAATGGTTTAGTGATCATCTCAAATGGTTTTCTCATAATAGACACATCCTGATACGCAATAATTGATTGATGTATCTGAATGAAAAATCGTACCTTGTTGGACATGGTGCGGTCCATAATGATTTTACCGACATTCCAGTATCCCTCTAGGGTCATGTCCTAGAAATGGCTGCATATCTACGAAATGGTAACCTCAAAATCCGGCCCCAAGACTCCATAAAAGTTATGGATAGCCAGCAACTCTTTGCTGTTTGGTACATTTCCAATTCACTGCACCACTGTTCAAGGTAACCCTTTACCTTAAAGTGGATTTTTTCGTCGTCTTGATGCATACGAAAAACTTGAGTCCGCTAAGCCCTCTAGTTTTAATTTAAACCCACCATGAATATGATCACATCCTTAGTGCTTGGGTTAAGCACTTTAAGATGTTTTTCAGCGACTCATAGTGAACTTCTCCATAATATGACTGATCAACATCAGGTCTTGTACATTTCATTGCATGCATGATTGTCACTCATGCGACCTCTCTTTTCAGGAGTCTGTGGGGACTATTAAGAGAGATACACTCCATAGCTCATCATCATGAGAAATCTCTTGGAGTTTGCCATGCTAAACGACTTTAGCATCAAATGAATATACGTTCCTTGGGTTAAGTCGAGCATCCTCTTGAATCTATCTATATAGATTTTATCCCCAATTTAGATACTCTTCCCAAATCATTCATGGAGGAATGTTTAGACAACTTTATCTTTACTGATTGTAGCATTAATATGTCATTCCTTATCCGTAGTATATCAATATATAGTACTAGGAATGTCACGATGCTCCCAACCGACCCTTTGTACACTAGAACTCTTACCTCATCGTATGTAACTACGGATCATCATCTTCTATGATATGTACCTCATCATCATCATCCATGATGAATCCATACCTCCAGTGTATCTTTGGTACAATTCATTTACGATTGGTTGTGGTATAATAGGTCTATCTACAGGTTCCTCTTGTTTGACTTATAGTGTTTTGTGGTTCTTGAACTCTTCAAGATCTATTATCCTCCCACTAGCCCCTTCAATAATAAACACATTTATCTTAGAAGGAAGCGTGTTTCGCAACAAACACCTTTTGCTAAGTAGGATTATAGAACATATACCCTAAACTTGCTTTAGGATGTCCCACAAATTGTACTTGTCAAATCTTGTCCCAAGCTTATCCTTTGAAACCTTTTCACATAAGTTAGACAACCCCTTATCTTAACATACTTAAGATTAGGAATCCTCCCTATCCATAACTTTTATGGAGTCTTTGAAAGTAGTATGCACACAAGCCAATCATGTTTGATGATAAAGCATATACTTTGTAACAATCTTATTCATTTATTAATAAAAAGTATTAATTTATTAAAGACTTTTAATTATCTACATGATCTTTTTTTTATAATATGTGATAAACCCATAGTTTTAAGCAATGCTTTTAGAATAATGATGATGATCATTCTAATGAGATCTAAATTCTTAGAAAGCTTAAAACTAAAATAGTTCCCAACCGTTGGATTACTAAATTGGGGATTAGTGAATCCGGATAGATTGGTACATACGTTGCTTGCTCATTGGATGAGGATGATTGATCTCATGATCATTTGTGTGGAGACACTAAAGCAAGTATGTAGGTGCTTATTAAAGAATAAGTTCAATCGAGCGTGGCTCGCTAAGGAATACCTAATGGAGTTTTATTTGCTGTCAATAGGAATTCTGTAGTGATAGTAGTACAAGTAATCCTTGGACTTGAGATCATCATAGTATCTTGTGTATGATGAGTTATACTTTGACTTATTCCTTAAGACCCTTAGGGTATATCAAAGGGTATGCTTGGGTATAATAAGTTGTATATGGAGATAATGTATGATCAATAAAGAATCTACCACTTCTAATAAAGAAGAGAAATGTCCTATGTGATTCGATAAATTACAACCTAGTAGTCCTTGGTTATAATGAGAATGAAATTAGAAAGGAGTTTCTAATTTGCATTATTTGAGTTGTGCATTTAAGAGTCGAAATACATATAATTAAATAAAATAAGACTTGACAATAATTCCATGTCTTATATTTAATTGGGACATTGTATGGTGGAAGGATTGAATTGTATTTGGTAACTATTTACTCAAAGGTTCTTTTATGATTAATGTTGAAATCTATATTATCCGGAAAGTCGTTGATCGCTAGGGAGGCTTATCCTATTGTAGAATAAATATTATTTATTTAAATAAATTAATTATTTAATTTATTTATTTAAATAAGATTAGAATTGTTCTAATTGATTTATTCACAACCGGTTTAATATGGAGAACCTAAAGGGTCACACCATAAAAGGAAGAATAATTATTTAAGAAGTTAATGGCATAATCGTAATAATATGTTAAGTATATTTAATTTAATCTATGGTGATAGAATAAATTAAATAGCTTAATATTTATTATTTAATATTTTTAGAAATATTAAATATAAATTAATAAGAGGAGTCTTATTAATATTATTACAATTATTATTATTTTAATTTCTAAAAGAGTTTAGGAATTAATTTAATATAAGTACTCTCATTTATTCCTAATTGGATTAGGAAGGAAAATTAGTTAAAGGAGTTTAATTAATTATCCCTAATAAGATTAGGGAGCTTAATTAATTAAAAGAATTTAATTAATTAAATAAAATCCAATTCCTTAATTGTTAAGATGGGTTTTACATTTATAAATAAGAGGAGTCTTATTATGGGTGGTGGGGTTGTTGATTTTCAATATACGACATAATTTCAATTGTTGGGAGAGTACACCTTTCTATAGAGATAGAAAACTAGGGTTGAGCCAATACCCCTTCTTCTTGAATCTTTCTTTTTCCTTGGTGGATCACCTCTAGAGGCCAAACATATGGGTGGCTAACGTTGATCAAAGGAAGGAACCAAACCCGGTGGATTCAAGTTGAACGCGAAAGGATTTGGAGGTGAACTTGTACCTGAGGAAGCTCGATCTTCAAGGGTATGATTTTATTCTTTATCTTTTCGTTTAATTAATAATTATGCATAAAGGATGATCCGGGTTTATGGTTTGTAAATTTTTAAACTCTGATTTTACACGCTTCCGCATTATTTTGCAATTTGATTGCGCACATGAATATTACAAACCTAACAGTGGCATCAGAGCCAAACCTTTATGCAAATTATTAATTATTTTAATTTGATATGTATATTGATATGTGTTTTGAACAATTTAATTGGGCATAATTTTATTGTATAAAATTTATTAAAAAAAAAAAAAATGGTTCAAGAGCTGATTCACGGATTAGCTTTTGGTGTTCGGTTGATATAATTATATATATATATATTTATCCGGCCAATCTTGTCTCCTTTTTTTTTGAAATCTTATTCACGGCTTTTTTTTTGGAATGAAGGAAAGCATTCTGAGTAAATAACGCACGCAAATCAAGGAATTGGATTCAACGGAAGTCAGAGTTGTTTTTTTTCTTTTTTTGTTGTGTTGCACGGAAGTGGTTACATATATATTATATATATATAATATATATATATATATTTCTGTTTTATATACATATATTATATATAATATATACGGTTAATAATTTTATAATTAAAATAAAATTTATTTTAATATTAAAATAAATAGTTTATTTTAATCTTAAAATAAAAGGTTTATTTTAATTTTAAAATTAAATTTCATGCTAACTAATTAGAGTTGGAATTGGAATTCAAGATAACTAATTAGAGTTGAAATTGAATTCTATATTTCTTTAAATAAAGGAGTTTATTTAGATATGAAATAAGATTTCATATTATTCAAAATAAAGGAGTTTATTTGTGAATAGGAAAGAGAATCCTAATTTCCTTAAATAAAGGAGTTTATTTAAATATGAAATAAGATTTCATATTATTCAAAATAAAGGAGTTTATTTGTGAATAGGAAAAGAATATCCGTGTTTCCTTTAATAAAAGATTTTTTTTTTAACATGGAATTGGATTCCATAATTAATTAAAATAAAGGAGTTTATTTTGATTAAAAAAAATTTGATTAAAATAAAATAGTTTATTTTATTCAAAATTAGATAAATTAAAATAAAATAGTTTTATTTTGATTTAAATTTGGATTAAAATAAAGGTGTTTATTTTGATTCAAAAATAGATTTTATACTAACTAAATTTGCCCATTAAATGATATCAATATATATATTAAATGTTTATTATTCATGAGATGAATGTTATTTATTGATGCATATGGTGATGTGTATGATAATAAATGGGATTGATTATGGACTATTGACCGATATGATTGGATTTTATTTTAGTTGGATGCATGAATGTATGGGTTTTATTAAATGGGGTCTCTGCGTACCTCGTCTTTTCTAATTTTCTTAATGTAAATTCTAACTCCCTCCTATGTACTTCCCTCGATCACGATCAAGGCTTCTATTTATTTTAAAATAGTTTTGTAATAGGAATAGTTAGAATTAATTTTGAAGAATTAGAGATCAAGGAACAAGGAGCGCTTGAAGACCCGTTTGTAATGGAGCCCGGGTTTAAATATAATAGTTATATTTAAATATTATTTCTTGCACCTAGGGTTTGACCTTTTGGTTCACTTGGTGGCTCTAGTGAACCAAACTAGAATAAAAGTCCATAATCAATTCGGGTAGAATATAGTATTCTATATGTGCATGCTTATACTATATATATATATATATTATATATTATGCAAACATGTTTAGCATGTTCATTAATACGACGCTTATTTTATATATATATAATGTGTAATGCTGCTTAAACAAGATGAGACAAATTAATAACAAACCCTCAAATTTTATATTAAGTCCTAAGCGTTCAAAGATATTTGGAATATCGAGCGTCGCCTTTCTAGCATGATAAAATTAATAGAGTATTAAATATTTAATATGAGTTTGTTGTGTCACCACAAGGCAAGTATTAAGTATTTAAGATGTTAATTTATCACATTTGATGCTTATAAAGAAAATTGAACAATATTGTTTTGTTGTGTCACCACAAGGATGATATTTTTCTTTTTGAATATATGGAGTGCTAGGTTGGACTTAACTTGGATATTTTGATTCGGATGTGCCACCACTTGATCAAAATAATCTAAGAGGCAAAATACAAGGAGTTGCATAGTTGATGTAATTGACAAAAGTTGTCTACCTATTTATTTATATATAGTTTGTTGTGTCACCACAAGGCTATATACATTTGAAATGGGATCCTTATTCTCACTAGCAAATCTTTAATTAGATTTTGCTTAACTATATAAGTGAGGGTAATATAGTTTGAAGAAAATAGTGGGAGATACCAAATTAAAACAAGACCTAAATTATTTTGGTAATTAATAATAGAATGTATGTTAAAATGTTGTTAATTACAAATTCATTTACTGTAATTTTACAATGTCTAAAATTACTATCATCTGCGAAGCATATTAGATGCTAAATTAACCGAATCAATTAAAGCGGGTTGGTTAAGGAATTGAGAATAGTTCTCATAGTTGAAAAGCTATCTTATGTCCTTAATACGCTTATCCCCGCAATGGTTGCGCACAATGCCTCCGAGGAAGAGATTGCTACTTTTAGAAAGTGGCAAGATGATGCACTGATTGGCTCGATGCATCATGCTCACATCCATGAGTAACGAGCTTGACGTCGCGATGAAACTATGGATGCTCTTACTATATTTCCCGCACATCAAGTAGTTGATGGTGAGGAAAGTAGGACTGATAGATATCAGATATCTAAGGAGCTCTTCCGATCTAGAATGACCAATGGCACTATAGTACAGACAAAAAGTTTTTAACATAATCAATTTGATTGATCAATTAGGACAACTAGTTTTGTCATGGATGGATAGTTGAGCCAAGATTTGATCTTGCACTCACTCCCGGACTCCTTTCACAATTGTTGTGAATTTTTCATATGAACAAGCTAGATATCGACTTCATTTGATTTGCTTAATATGTTGAAAATGTTGAGAGTCACTTTCAACCAAGAAAAATCATGTCTTCTTGGTAGGGCCAAAGGATCTTACAAAAGAAGAACGATTCAAAGAAGGTATATAGAAAGGCAAAAACAAAGGATAATAAGAACAAAGCGATATGGATAGCAAAGGAGTTTGCTTACCGCAATGAGCACGGACCTTTGGAAAGAAAGCTGCGAGAAGTATCTTGCAGAGAGGCTAACCAAAGAAGCTTAGTGAAGTTTGGTTATAAATACAATTTTGTTCATAATTTAAAATAAATTTTTCTTTAAGTCGAGGTTCTACTTGGGTATTGGATACCGACTTTGGTTATCATAAATATAGATTTATAAAGGACCAAGCAGAAGTAGAAAGCTAAACAAATATAAGTAATCCTATGTGTGGGAAATGAAGCAAAGGTTGCTACATTAGCCATAGAAACTTATAGTTTAGCAATGCTTACGAAGCAAATCTATTAAGTCAATAAGTTGTTATTGTATTCCGGTTCTTGTTAGAAACATTATTTCTATTTTATTGTTAGACAATAAAATTTTTGGTATTATAATTAAGAACAATTGTTGTTCTATTTATAATAATAATGTTTTGTATAGAAATCGAATATTACTTAATAAATTTTGTATACTTGACTTACATGAAAATAATTTTGCATATTGAACAAATTAGTATAAGAAAAGGAGATGATCATTCAAAGAGTTGAATGTGTGTATTTCTTTGAAATACAAGTGTGAATTATTTGAAAGGTTCAAAGAATTGGAAATGAAATAAATTGGCAAAGTATTAAGATTCTTTGATTAGATCAAGGAATAAATACTTGTGCAATAAGTTTTAGATCATCTCAAATGGTTTTCTCATAATGGACACATCCTGATACGCAATAATTGATTGATGTATCTGAATGAAAAATCATACCTTGTTGGACATGGTACGGTCCATAATGATTTTACCGACATTCCAATATCCTTCTAGGATAATGTCCTAGAAATGGCTGCATATCTACGAAAAGGTAACCTCAAAAAATCCATTTCAAGACTCCATAAAAGTTATGGATGGGGAGGATTCCTAATCTTAAGTATGTTAAGATAAGGGTTGTCCAACTTATGTGAAAAGGTTTCAAAGGATAAGCTTGGGACAAGATTTGACAAGTACAGATTTGTGGGACATCCTAAAGTAAGTTTAGGGTAAATGTTCTATAGTCCTACTTAGCAAAAGATGTTTGTTACGAAACAAGTTTCCTTCTAAGATAAAGGTGTTTATCATTGAAGGGGCTAGTGGGAGGATAATAGATCTTGAAGAGTTCAAGAACCACAAAACACTATAAGTCAAATAAGAGGAACCTATAGATGACCTATTGTACCACAACAAGAATCGTAAATCGGAATAGTACAGAAGATACCTAGGAGGTATGGATTCATCATGGATGATGATGATGAGGTACACATCATCATGAAGATGATGATCCGAGTTACATTCGATGAGGTAAGACTTCTAGTGTGTACAAAAGGGATAAATTGGGAGCATCGTGACATTCCTAGTACTATATGTTGATATACTACGGATAAGGAATGACATACCAATGCTACAATCAAGTAAAGATAAAGTTGTCTCAAACATTCCTCCATGAATGATTTGGAAGAGTATCTTAATTGGGGATATAAATCTATATAGATAGATTTAAGAGGATGCTCGACTTAACCCGAGGAACATATATTCATTTGATGCTAAAGTCGTTTAGCATGGCAAACTCAAGAAATGTCTCATGTCGATGAGCTATGGAGTGTATCTCTTAATAGTCCCCACGGACTCTCGAAAAGAGAGGTAGCATGAATGATAATCATGTATGCAATGAAATATACGAGACACGATGTTGATCGGTCATATTCGGAGAAGTTCACTATGAGTCGTTGAAAAACATCTTAAAGTGCTTAAGCACTAAGGATGTAATCATATTCATGGTGGGTCTTAATTAAAACAAGAGGGCTTAACAGACTCAAGTTTTTGAAGATGAGACCAAGATGATGAAAATCCACTTTAAGGTAAAGTGTTACCTCGAAGCGGTGGTGTAGTGAATTGGAAAGGTTCCAAACAAAAAAAGAGTTCTTTGGTTTAGTGATAAAGACAAAGTATATAGCTATAAATGAAGCTGCAAGTTGATTGTTTGGATTAAAAGTTCATTACATAACGAGGAATAGTTCCTAAGTCTCATCTTGGATCTAAACATGTGTTGTGGCACTTTCATTTGATTATTAGAATCATTGAAAGATGGGAAATCACTATAGAGATAGTGGACTCTCATGAACAACATTACATATCCATTAACTAAAGCTTATCCAACAGCAGGATAATCGTCACTTAGAGAAGAAGAGTATAAGATACCATGACGATTGGCTTTAGTGCAAGTGGGAGATTGAAAGTAGTATGCACACAAGCCAATCATGTTTGATGATAAAGCATATACTTTGTAACAATCTTATTCATTTATTAATAAAAGTATTAATTTATTAAAGGCTTTTAATTATCTACATGATCTTTGTTTTATAATATGTGATAAACCCATAGTTTTAAGCAATGCTTTTAGAATAATGATGATGATCATTCTAATGAGATCTAAATTCTTAGAAAGCTTAAAACTAAAATAGTTCCCAATCGTTGGATTACTAAATTGGGGATTAATGAATCCGGATAGATTGGTACATACGTTGTTTGCTTCATCATTGGATGAGGATGATTGATCTCATGATCATTTGTGTGGAGACACTAAAGCAAGTATGTAGGTGCTTATTAGAGAATAAGTTCCTTTGAGCGTGGCTCGCTAAGGAATACCTAATGGAGTTTTATTTGCTGTCAATAGGAATTCTGTAGTGATAGTAGTAAGACAAGTAATCCTTGGACTTGAGATCATCATAGTATCTTGTGTATGATGAGTTATACTTTGACTTATTCCTTAAGACCCTTAGGGTATATCAAAGGTATGCTTGGGTATAATAAGTTGTATATGGAGATAATGTATGATCAATAAAGAATCTACCACTTCTAATAAAAGAAGAGAAATGTCCTATGTGATTCGATAAATGACAACCCAGTAGTCCTTGGCCAAGGCAGAATGAAATTAGAAAGGAGTTTCTAATTTGCATTATTTTGAGTTGTGCATTTAAGAGTCGAAATACATATAATTAAATAAAATAAGACTTGACAGTAATTCCATGTCTTATATTTAATTGGGACATTGTATGGTGGAAGGATTGAATTGTACGATAACTATTTACTCAAAAGGTTCTTTTATGATTAATGTTGAAATCTATATTATCTGGAAAGTCGTTGATCGCTAGGGAGGCTTATCCCTATTGTAGAATAAATATTATTTATTTAAATAAATTAATTATTTAATTTATTTATTTAAATAAGATTAGAATTGTTCTAATTGATTTATTCACAAGGTTTAATATGGAGAATCTAAAGGGTCACACCATAAAAGGAAGAATAATTATTTAAGAAGTTAATGGCATAATCGTAATAATATGTTAAGTATATTTAATTTAATCTATGGTGATAGAATAAATTAAATAGCTTAATATTATTATTTAATATTTTAGAAATATTAAATATAAATTAATAAGATGAGTCTTATTAATATTATTACAATTATTATTATTTTAATTTCTAAAAGAGTTTAGGAATTAATTTAATATAAGTACTTCTCATTTATTCCTAATTGGATTAGGAAGGAAAATTAGTTAAAGGAGTTTAATTAATTATCCCTAATAAGATTAGGGAGCTTAATTAATTAAAAGAATTTAATTAATTAAATAAAACCCAATTCCTTAATTGTTAAGATGGGTTGCCCACATTTATAAATAAGAGAGTCTTATTATGGGTGGTGGGGTTGTTGATTTTTTCAATATCGACATAATTCCAATTGTTGGGAGAGTACACCCTTTCTATAGAGATAGAAAACTAGGGTTGAGCCAATACCCTTCTTCTTGAATCTTTCTTTTCCTTGGTGGATCACCTCAGAGGCCAAACATATGGGTGGCTAACGTTGATCAAAGGAAGGAACCAAACCGGTGGATTCAAGTTGAGCGCGAAAGGATTTGGAGGTGAACTTGTACCGAGGAAGCTCGATCTTCAAGGGTATGATTTTATTCTTTATCTTTTCGTTTAATTAATAATTATGCATAAAGGATGATCCGGGTTTATGGTTTGTAAATTTTTAAACTCGATTTTTACACGCTTCGCATTATTTTGCAATTTGATTGCATACATGAATATTACAAACCTAATAGATCTTGGGGCGGATTTTGAGGTTACCATTTCGTAGATATACGTACCATTTCTAGGACATGACCCTAGAGGGATTTGGAATGTCGGTAAAATCATTATGGACCGCACCATGTCCAACAAGGTACGATTTTTCATTCGGATACATCAATCAATTATTGCGTGTCGGGATGTGTCCATTATGAGAAAACCATTTGAGATGATCTAGAAACTTATTGCACAAGTATTCCTTCCTTGATCCGATCAAAGAATCCTAATACTTTGCCAATTTGTTTCACTTTTGAATTCTTTGAACCTTTGAATAATTCACACTTGTATTTCAAACAAATGCACACATTCAACTCTTTGAATGATCATCTCCTTTTCTTATACTAGTTTGTTCAATTTGCAAAATATATTTTCACGTAAGTCAAGTATACAAAATTTATTCCGATTCTATACAAAACATTATTATTATAAATAGAACAACAATTGTTCTTAATTATAATACCAAAAGATTTCATTGTCAACAATAAAATGGAAATAATATTTTTAACAAGGCTGGAATACAATAACAACTTATTGACTTAATAGATTTGCCCGTAGGCATTGTTAAATCATAAGTTTCTATGGCTAATGCAAAGAACCTTTGCTTCATTTCCACACATAGGATTACTTATATTTGTTTAGCTTTCTACTTACGCTTGGTCCTTTTCATAAATCTATATTTATGATAACCAAAGTCGGTATCCAATACCCAAGTAGAACCTTGACTTAAAGAAAAATTTATTTTAAATCATGAACAAATTTGTATTTAGCAGAAACTTCACTAAGCTTCTTTGGTTACCTCTCGCAAGATGCTTCTTGCGCTTTCTTTCGATGTCGAGCTTATTGTAGTGGAAGCAAACTCCTTTGCTATCCATATCGATTTTGTTCTTATTATCCTTTGTTTATGCCTTCTATTTACCTTCTTTGAATCGTTCTTTATTTCGGAAGATCCTTTGGCCCCTACCGGTAAGACTTGATCTTTCTTGGTTGGAAAGTGACTCTCAACATTTTTCAACATGTTAAGCAAATCGGCCAAAGGCGATATCTAGCTTGTTCATATGAAAATTCACAACAATTGTGAAAGGAGTCCGGAGTGAGTGCAAGATCAAATCTTGACTCAACTCTCCATCCATGACAAAACCGGTTGTCTAATTGATCAATCAAATTGATTATGTTAAGAACTTTTTATGCGTACTATAGTGCCATTGGCCATTCTAGATCGGAAGAGCTCCTTAGATATCTGATATCTATCAATCCTACTTTCCTCACCATCAACTACTTGATGTGCAGGAATATAGTAGAAGCATCCATAGTTTCATGCTGACGTTGAAGCTCGTTACTCATAGATGCGAGCATGATGCATTGAGCCAACTGTGCATCATCTTGCCACTTTCTAAAAGTAGCAATATCTTCCTCAGAGGCATTGTCTGCAACCATTGCAGGGATAGGCGTATTAAGGACATAAGATAGTTTTTCATCTATGAGAACTATTCTCAAATTCCTTAACCAATCCGTTTAATTCGGTCTGATTAATTTAGCATCTAATATGCTTTGCAGTGATAGTAATTTTAGACATTGTAAAATTCTGTAAATGAATTTGTAATTAACAACATTTTAACATACATTCTATTATTAATTACCAAAATAAATTAGGTCTTGTTTTAAATTGGTATCTCCCACTATTTTCTTCAAACTATATTACCTTCACTTATATAGTTCGGCAAAATCTAATTAAAGATTTGCTAGTGAGAATAAGGATCCCATTTCAAATGTATATAGCCTTGTGGTGACACAACAAACTATATATAAATAAATAGGTAGACAACTTTTGTCAATTACATCAACTATCAACTCCTTTTCTTTTGCCTCTTAGATTATTTTGATCAGTGGTGGCACATCCAAGAATCAAAATTATCCAAGTTAAGTCCGACCTAGCACTCCATATATTCAAAAAAGAAAAATATCATCCTTGTGGTGACACAACAAAATAATATTGTTCAATTTTCTTTATAAGCATCAAATGTGATAAATTAACATCTTAAATACTTAATACTTGCCTTGTGGTGACACAACAAACTCATATTAAATATTTAATACTCTATTAATTTTATCATGCTAGAAGGCGACGTTCGATATTCCAAATATCTTTGAACGCTTAGGACTTAATATAAAAAATTGAGGGGTTTGTTATTAATTTGTCTCATCTTGTTTAGCGCGCATGCACATATATATATAAAATACGCGTCATATTAATGAACATGAGAAGCATGTTTGCATAATATATAATATATATAGTATAAGCATGCACATATAGAATACTATATTCTACCCGGATTGATTATGGACTTTTATTCTAGTTTGGTTCACTAGAGCCACCAAATGAACCAAAAGGTCAAACCCTAGGGGTGCAAGAAATAATATTTAAATATAACTATTACATTTAAACCCGGGCTCCATTACAAACGGGTCTTCAAGCGCTCCTTGCTCCTTGATCTCCAATTTTTTTTTTTTTTTTTTAAATTAATTTTAACTATTCCTATTACAAAACTATTTAAAATAAATAGAAACCTTGATCAGCAGTCAAGGGGAAGTACATAGGAGGGAATAGAATTTACATTTAGAAAAATTAGAGAAGACGAGGTACGCAGACCCCATTTAATAAAACCCATACATTCATGCATCCAACTAAAATAAAATCCAATCACATTGGTCAATAGTCCATAATCAATCCCATTTATTATCATACACATCATCATATGCATCAATAAATAACATTCATCCTATGAATAATAAACATAACCGAGGTCCCGAGATCGAAAACACGGCTCGATACCTTATTAGGTTTGTAATATTCACGTATCATGCAATCAAATTGCATAAAAGTGTGAAGCGTGTAAAAATCAGAGTTTAAAAATTTTACAAACCATATACCCGGATCATCCTTTATGCATAATTATTAATTAAACGAAAAGATAAAGAATAAATCATACCCTTGAAGATCGAGCTTCCTCAGGTACAAGTTCACCTCCAAATCCTTTCGCGTTCAATCTTGAATCCACCGGGTTTGGTTCCTTCCTTTGATCAATGTTAGCCACCCAAATGTTTGGCCTCTAGAGGTGATCCACCAAGGAAGAAGAAAATTCAAGAAGAAGGTGTATTGGCTCAAACCCTAGTTTTTCCTATCTCTATAGAAAAAGGGCGTACTCTCCAATAAATTGGAATTATTACGTTGTAAAAGTCAACAACCCCCACCCATAATAAGACTCCTCTTATTTATAGATGTGGGCAACCCACCTTAACAATTAAGGAATTGGGTTTTATTTAATTAATTAAATTCTTTTAATTAATTAAGCTCCCTGATCTTATTAGGGATAATTAATTAAACTCCTTTAACTAATTTTCCTTCCTAATCCAATTAGGAATAAATGAGAGTACTTATATTAAATTAATTCCTAAACTCTTTTAGAAATTAAAATAATAATAATTGTAATAATATTAATAAGACTCCTCTTATTAATTTATATTTAATATTTCTAAAATATTAAATAATAAATATTAAGCTATTTAATTTATTCTATCACCATAGATTAAATTAAATATACTTAACATATTATTACGATTATGCCATTAACTTCTTAAATAATTATTCTTCCTTTTATGGTGTGACACTTTAGGTTCTCCATATTAAACCGGTTGTGAATAAATCAATTAGAACAATTCTAATCTTATTTAAATAAATAAATTAAACAATTAATTTATTTAAATAAATAATATTTATTCTACAATAGGGATAAGCCTCCCTAGCGATCAACGACTTTCCAGATAATATAGATTTCAACATTAATCATAAAAGAACCTTTGAGTAAATAGTTACCGTACAATTCAATCCTTCCACCATACAATGTCCCAATTAAATATAAGATATGGAATTTCTGTCAAGTCTTATTTTATTTAATTATATGTATTTCGATCCTTAAATGCACAACTCCAAATAATGCAAATTAGAAACTCCTTTCTAATTTCATTACGCCTTGCCAAGGACTCTTTGGGTTGTCATTTATCGAATCACATAGGACATTTCTCTTCTTTTATTAGAAGTGGTAGATTATTTATTGATCATACATTATCTCCATGTACAACTTATTATACCCAAGCATACCCTTTGATATACCCTAAGGGTCTTAAGGAATAAGTCAAAGTATAACTCATCATACACAAGATACTATGATGATCTCAAGTCCAAGGATCACTTGTACTACTATCACTACTGAGAATTCCTAATGACGTGCAAATAAAACTCCATTAGGTATTCCTTAGCGAGCCAGCGTTCAAATGAACTTATTCTCTAATAAGCACCTACATACTTGCTTTAGTGTCTCCACACAAATGATCATGAGATCAATCATCCTCATCCAATGAGCAACAACGTATGTACCAATCTATCCGGATTCACTAATCCCCAATTTAGTAATCAATGATTGGGAACTATTTTAGTTTTAAGCTTTCTAAGAATTTAGATCTCATTAGAATGATCATCATCATTATTCTAAAAGCATTGCTTAAAACTATGGGTTTATCACATATTATAAAAAGCGATCATGTAGATAATTAAAAGCCTTTAATAAATTAGTACTTTTTATTAAGAAATGAATAAGATTGTTACAAAGTATATGCTTTATCATCAAACATGATTGGCTTGTGTGCATACTACTTTCAATCTCCCACTGCACTAAAGCCAATCGTCATGGTATCTTATACTCTTCTTCTCTAAGTAGCGATTATCCTCTTGTTGGATAAGCTTTAGTTAATGGATATGTAATGTTGTTCATGAGAGTCCACTATCTCTATAGTGATTTCCCATCTTTCAATGATTCTAATAATCAAATGAAAGTGCCACAACACATGTTTAGATCCAAGATGAGACTTAGGAACTATTCTAGTTACGTAATGAACTTTTAATCCAAACAATCAACTTGCGACTTCATTTATAGCTATTTACTTTGTCTTTATCACTAAACCAAAGCAACTCTTTCATTGTTTGGAACCTTTCAATTCAACTTCGCACCATTGTTCAAGGTAACACTTTACCTTAAAGTGGATTTTACGTAGTCTTGGTGCATACGAAAAACTTAAGTCTGTTAAGCCCTCTAGTTTTAATTAAGACCCACCATGAATATGATCACATCCTTAGTGCTTAGGTTAAGCACTTAAAGATGTTTTTCAACGACTCATAGTGAACTTCTCCATAATATGGTGATCAACATCAAGTCTCGTATATTTTCATTGCATACATGATTGTCACTCATGCGACCTCTCTTTTCGAGAGTCCGTGGGGACTATTAAGAGAGATACACTCCATGGCTCATCAATATGAAACATCTCTTGGAGCTTGCCATGCTAAACGACTTTAGCATCAAATGAATATACATTCCTTGGGTTAAGTCGAGCATCCTCTTGAATCTATCTATATAGATTTTATCCCCAATTAAGATACTTTCCCAAACCATTCATGGAGGAATGTTTAGACAACTTTATCATTACTGATTGTAGCATTAGTATGTCATTCCTTATCCGTAGTATATCAACATACAATTACTAGGAATGTCACGATGCTCCCTAATCTTTTTTGTACACACTAGGTTCATTCTTACCTCATCGTATGTAATTGGATCATCATCTTCTATGATGTGTACCTCATCATCATCATCCATGATGAATCCATACCTCCTAGGTATCTTGGTACTATTCAGATTTACGATTCGGTTTGTGGTACAATAGGTTTATCTCTGAGTTCCTCTTATTTGACTTATAGTGTTTTGTGGTTCTTGAACTCTTCAAGATCTATTATCCTCCCACTAGCCCTTTCAATGATAAACACCTTTATCTTAGAAGGAAGCGTGTTTCGCAACAAACACCTTTTGCTAAGTAGGATTACAGAACATATGCCCTAAATTTACTTTAAGATGTCCCACAAATCTGTACTTGTCAAATTTTGTCCCAAGCTTATCCTTTGAAACCTTTTCACATAAGTTGGACAACCCCTTATCTTAACATACTTAAGATTAGGAATCCTCCCCGTCCATAACTTTTATGGAGTCTTGAAATGGATTTTGAGGTTACCATTTTCGTAGATATGTCGACCATTTCTAGGACATTATCCCGGAAGGATCTTTGGAATGTCGTTAAAATCATTATGGACCGCACCATGTCCAACAAGGTACGATTTTTCATTCAGATACATCAATCAATTATTGCGTATCAGGATGTGTCCATTATGAGAAAACCATTTGAGATGATCTAGAAACTTATTGCACAAGTATTTATTCATTGATCTAATCAAAGAATCTTAATACATTGTCAATTTGTTTCGCTTTTGAATTCTTTGAACCTTTCAAATAATTCACACTTGTATTTTAGCAAATACACACATTCAACTCTTTGAATGATCATCTCCTTTTCTTATACTAATTTATTCAACATGCAAAATTATTTTTCATGTAAGTCAAGTATACAAAATTTATTAAGTAATATTCCAGTTCTATACAAAATATTATTATTATAAATAGAACAACAATTGTTCTTAATTATAATACCAAAAAATTTTATTGTCCAACAATAAAATGGAAATAATGTTTCTAACAAGAATTGGAATACAATAACAACTTATTGACTTAATAGATTTGCCCGTAGGCATTGCTAAACTATAAGTTTCTATGGCTAATATGCAGCAACCTTTGCTTCATTTCCCACACATAGGATTACTTACTTTGTTTAATTTCTACTTCTGCTTGGTCCCTTCATAAATCTATATTTATGATAACCAAAGTCGGTATCCAATACCCAAGTAGAACCTTGACTTAAAGAAAAATTTATTTCAATCATGAACAAAAACTGTATTGTAATCGAAACTTCACTAAGCTTCTTTGGTTAGCCTCTGCAAGATGCTTCTCAGCTTTCTTTCGATTGTCCGAGCTTATTGCGGTGAAGCAAACTCCTTTGCTATCCGTATCATTATTGTTCTTATTATCCTTTGTTTATGTCTTTCTATTTACCTTCTTTGAATCGTTCTTCTTTTCAGAAGATCCTTTGGCCCCTACTAGTAAGACTTGATCTTTCTTGGTTGGAAAGTGACTCTCAACATTTTTCAACATGTTAAGCAAATCAGCAAAGCTGATATCTAGCTTGTCCATATGAAAAATTCACAACAATTGTGAAAGGAGTCCGGGAGTGAGTGCAAGATCAAATCTTGGCTCAACTCTCCTCCGTGACAAAACTCGTTGTCCTAATTGATCAATCAAATTGATAATGTTAAGGACTTTTTATCCATCTTTGTAGTGTCATCTGGTCATTCTAGATCGGAAGAGCTCCTTAGATGTCGATATCTATCGGCCCTACTTTTCTCACCATCAACTACTTGATGTGGGAATATAGTAGAAGCATCCATAGTTTCATCATGTCGTGGCTGAAGCTCGTTACTCATGGATGCGAGCATGATGCATTGAGCCAATCTGTGCATCATCTTGCCACTTTCTAAAATTAGCAATCTCTTCCTCGGAGGCATTATGCGCAACCATTGCGAGGATAAAGGTATTAAGGACATAAGATAGCTTTTCAACTATGAGAACTATTCTCAAATTCCTTAACCAATCCGTTTAATTGATTGATTAATTTAGCATCTAATATGCTTCGCGATGATAGTAATTTTAGACATTGTAAAATTTCGTAAATGAATATGTAATTAACAACATTTTAACATACATTCTTTTATTAATTACCAAAATAAATTAGGTCTTGTTTTAAATTGGTATCTCCCACTATTTTCTTCAAACTATATTACCCTCACTTATATAGTTCTAAGCAAAATCTAATTAAAGATTTGCTAGTGAGAATAAGGATCCCATTTCAAATGTATATAGCCTTGTGGTGACACAACAAACTATATATAAATAAATAGGTAGACAACTTTTGTCAATTACATCAACTATGCAACTCCTTGTATTTTGCCTCTTAGATTATTTTGATCAGTGGTGGCACATCAAGAATCAAAATTATCCAAGTTAAGTCCAACCTAGCACTCCATATATTCAAAAAAGAAAAATATCATCCTTGTGGTGACACAACAAAACAATATTGTTCAATTTTCTTTATAAGCATCAAATGTGATAAATTAACATCTTAAATACTTAATACTTGCCTTGTGGTGACACAACAAACTCATATTAAATATTTAATACTCTATTAATTTTATCATGCTAGAAGGCGACGTTCGATATTCCAAATATCTTTGAACGCTTGGGACTTAATATAAAAATTGAGGGGTTTGTTATTAATTATCTCATCTTGTTTAGTGCGCATGCACATATATATATAAAATACGCGTCATATTAATGATCATGCGAAGCATGTTTGCATAATATATAATATATATAGTATAAGCATGCACATATAGAATACTATATTCTACCCGGATTGATTATGGACTTTTATTCTAGTTTGGTTCACTAGAGCCACCAAGTGAACCAAAAGGTCAAACCCTAGGGGTGCAAGAAATAATATTTAAATATAACTATTACATTTAAACCCGGGCTCCATTACAAACGGGTCTTCAAGCGCTTCTTGTCCCTTGATCTCTAATTTTTCAAAATAATTCTAAATATTCCTATTACAAAACTATTTAAAATAAATAGAAACCTTGATCTGCAGTCAAGGGGAAGTACATAGGAGGGAGCTAGAATTTACATTAAGAAAAAATTAGAGAAGACGAGGTACGCAGACCCCATTTAATAAAACCCATACATTCATGCATCCAACTAAAATAAAATCCAATCATATTGGTGATAGTCCATAATCAATCCCATTTATTATCATACACATCATCATATGCATCAATAAATAACATTCATCTCATGAATAATAAACATTTAATATATATATTGATATCATTTAATGGGCATAATTTTATTGTATAAAATTTAAATAAAAAAAAACGTGAACTCTTGATTTCCGTGCCCACAGACTCGGCAATATAAAAGGAGCATGCAAACTGAATTTTTTTTTTTGATTCAAGGCATGTACGGAATTTTTTAAAGGAATCATGAAATTGGAGTGGGCCACGTGAATTAGTTAGCAGGTCATGCACGAAAGAAAAAAAAATAAAAAAATAAAACGCATGCACGGAAATTGACATGCACGGAAAGAAAAGTCAATAGGAAATTTTGAAGCAGTACTGCACTTAGTTATATTATATATGATATAATATATATGTAAATTACCATACTATATATATATATAATATATATACCGTATTATATATATATAATATATATATACCGTACTATATATATATATATTATTATATATACGGTTAATATATATATATATATATATATTATTCTCAATAATTTTATAACTAAAATAAAAGGTTTATTTTAATTTTAAATAAAAGTTTATTTTAATTTTAAAATAATAAGTTTATTTTAATTTTAAAATTGAATTTTATGCTAACTAATTAGAGTTGGAATTGGATTCCATGATAACTAATTGGAGTTGAAATTGGATTTTATTTTCCTAAAATAAAGGAATTTATTTGTGAATAGGGATGTAAATCCATCTTTCCTTAAATAAAGGAGTTTATTTAGATATGAAATAGATTTCATATTATTCAAAATAAAAGAGTTTATTTGTGAATAGGAAAGAGAATCCATGGTTCCTTAAATAAAGGAGTTTATTTAGATATGAAATAAGATTTCATATTATTCAAAATAAAAGAGTTTATTTGTGAATAGGAAAGAATAACCGTATTTCCTTTAATATTTTTTTTACATGGAATTGGATTCCATAATTAATTAAAATAAAAGAGTTTATTTTAATTAAAGATTTTTTACGTGGAATTGGATTCCATAATTAATTAAAATAAAGGAGTTTATTTTCATTAAAATTTTGATTAAAATAAAATAGTTTATTTTATTCAAAATTAGATAAATTAAAATAAAATAGTTTTATTTTGATTTAAATATTATATATATATAATCGATATATATATATATATATATATATATATATATATATAGAATGTTCTAAAAAAAAATACTTCCAAGGATCACGTGGCCTTAAATTCGAATATACATATATTATATATATATAATAAAAACTTGGTAATATATATATATATATATATATATATATATATATATTACATTAGAATCCTGCCATTTAAGTTTCTTGATTTCCGTGCATGGCTGGTGGCCTTAAAATCGAACAGACCATTTTTTTTTTTTTTTTTTTAAATTTTATACATTAAAATTATGCCCAATTAAATTGTTCTAAACACATATCAATATACATATCAAATTAAAATAATTAATAATTTGCATAAAGGTTTGGCTCTGATGCCACTGTAAGGTTTGTAATATTCAAGAACGCAATCCAATTGCATAAATGTGCGGAAACGTGGAAAAATCAGAGTTTAAAAAAAATTTACAAACCATATACCCGGATTACCCTTTATGCATAATTATTAATTAAACGAAAAGATAAAGAATAAAATCATACCCTTGAAGATCGAGCTTCCTCAGGTACAAGTTCACCTCCAAATCCTTTCGCGTTCAACTTGAATCCACCGGGGTTTTGTTCCTTCATTTGATCAACGTTAGCTACCCATATGTTTGGCCTCTAGAGGTGATCCACCAAGGAATAATAATGATTCAAGAAAAAGGGTGGTTGGCTAAACCCTAGTTTTTCTATCTCTATAGAAAAGGTGTACTCTCCCAACAATTGGAATTATGTCGTATGTTGAAAAAGTCAACAACCCCCATCACCCATAATAAGACTCCTCTTATTTATAGATGTGGACAACCCACCTTAACAATTAAGGAATTGGGTTTTATTTAATTAATTAAATTCTTTTAATTAATTAAGCTCCCTAATCTTATTAGGGATAATTAATTAAACTCCTTTAACTAATTTTCCCTCCTAATCCTATTAGGAATAAATGAGAGTACTTATATTAAATTAATTCCTAAACTCTTTTAAAAATTAAAATAATAATAATTGTAATAATATTAATAAGACTCCTCTTATTAATTTATATTTAATATTTCTAAAATATTAAATAATAAATATTAAGCTATTTAATTTATTCTATCACCATAGATTAAATTAAATATACTTAACATATATTATTACGATTATGCCATTAACTTCTTAAATAATTATTCTTCCTTTTATGGTGTGACCCTTTAGGTTCTCCATATTAAACCAGGTTGTGAATAAATCAATTAGAACAATTCTAATCTTATTTAAATAAATAAATTAAACAATTAATTTATTTAAATAAATAATATTTATTCTCAATAGGGATAAGCTTTCTAGCGATCAACGACTTTCGAGATAATATAGATTTCAACATTAATCATTAAAGAACCTTTGAGTAAATAGTTAAATGACAATTCAATCCTTCCACCATACAATGTCCCAATTAAATATAAGACATGGAATTCTTTGTCAAGTCTTATTTTATTTAATTATATGTATTTCGATCCTTAAATGCACAACTCCAAATAATGCAAATTAGAAACTCCTTTCTAATTTCATTACGCCTTAACCGCCAAGGACTATTGGGTTGTCATTTATCGAATCACATAGGACATTCTCTTCTTTTATTAGAAGTGGTAGATTCTTTATTGATCATACATTATCTCTATGTACAACTTATTATACCCAAGCATACCCTTTGATATACCCTAAGGGTCTTAAGGAATAAGTCAAAAGTATAATTCATCATACACAAGATACTATGATGATCTCAAGTCCAAGGATTACTTGTCTACTATCACTCACTACAGGAATTCCTATTGACAGGCAAATAAAACTCCATTAGGTATTCCTTAGCGAGCCACGTTCAGTGAACTTATTCTCTAATAAGCACCTACATACTTGCTTTAGTGTCTCCACACAAATGATCATGAGATCAATCATCCTCATCTAATGAGCAAGCAACGTATGTACTAATCTATCCGGATTCACTAATCCCCAATTTAGTAATCCAATGATTGGGAACTATTTTAGTTTTAAGCTTTCTAAGAATTTAGATCTCATTAGAATGATCATCATCATTATTCTAAAAGCATTGCTTAAAACTATGGGTTTATCACATATTATAAAACAGCATCATGTAGATAATTAAAAGCCTTTAATAAATTAATACTTTTTATTAATAAATGAATAAGATTGTTACAAAGTATATGCTTTATCATCAAACATGATTGGCTTGTGTGCATACTACTTTCACTAGGGTCAAACCCTAAGGGTTAAAACCTAATAGGTGTGAGAAGTTACCAAAGTACCATTCACTTTATGAGCCAAATGACCAAAATGCCCTTTTAGCATTATTTAATAAGATAACTTGTGTAGGTTGCCATAACTTTAGTTGGTGACCAACCTTTGCTAGACATGTGGTCTAAGTACTAGCCTTTAATCAATCAACATGCTCACATGATCAGCCCTTTGCATATGATCACTATATAAATAGATCAAAGAGAGGAGAAGTTACAAAACCAAGCTCAATTACCTCATAACACTCAACCATTTCCTCTCTACTCTCTAACCCACGAAATTATAAGACAAACTAGTTCCAATACCAGCCCCACGAACAACCTCATTAAAATCAGAAGCTTAGAATCAGAGATTGTTCATCAAAGGTATAAAACCCTAGTTTGAATTTCTGTCCATAATCTGTTGTTAGATTTTGTGTTTAAGTGTTAGAATATGTTTATTATAGTGTCTTATGACGATCTGGGTTGCTAGATGTTAGATCCATAACATCTAGAGGCTCAGATTTGAGTTTTAAAGAAATCTGGAAAAACTGTGTTTTGAGGTCTGACAATGAATGTCAGAGCTTCTAGATCTCTCTGTGTTATGTATTTTGTGTGTTTGATGTTTTACACTTGTATTATGCTATATGGACTTTGCTCTAGACTTGAAATCAGGCTTAGATCATGACCATAAAAAAATTTATTCAAGGTCAAACTCAGTTGACCGAGCATGACCAAGAGTTTCTGGGCACCCCGAAACTCAAGAACAGTGTCTGACAACACTTCCCAAGGCCTATAACTGTCAGGTGTTAAATTTTTTATTGATGTTATTGTATCTAGCTTGTAGCCTGTTAGTTTTACTCCAGATCCATGCCTTTAAATCCCTTAAACAATCAATATATTGTAAGTAGTGGATGGTCAAAGTAGGTCTCTCGGCATTGACTTACAGTTTCTGGGTAACCCAGAATCTGTTCTTCAGCGTCTGACAAGATGTTCATGAACCCAGATCTTGCTTGTGTTTGTCAATTAGATTGTGTTGTTGTGGCAAAGTTATAGTATTGTAGATGGAATATAGAATGTTGCCTTTATATCACCTAGATAACAAAGAGACTGAAAGATATTGGTAGTCAAACTAGCCTTCTTGATCACGGTAGCAGTTTTCTGAAAAACCCAGAAAACCGTATGAATATTATTTCTGACATGCTTTGACCTATTGCTAGCAGATGATTTTGATGTTTTTTGACTGACCTGATGATTTATAATTGAACCTTGTCATGTATACTACAACCTTGAGCCATTAGATCACATTAACACTAACCAGAACCGATAGAAATTGGAGCATCAAAAGGGACCTAGAAGCTGTCTGGGATTTCTGGAAAACCCAGAAAGTTCTGACAACACATTTGGAGGCTCCGATCTCGTTGGTTATAGGTTGTATGAACTTGTTTTCTGTTGGATCTTGTTGTCGTGCATTAGTACTACAATATGTGACCAAGAACTTGCCTAGAAACACATCACACACTGTTATAATTTTGGTCAAAGTAGTCCTCTCGTTAACTGCCATGAATTTCTGGGTTTGCATGATGAATGCGAAGAACACCTATAGCGACGGTTCTGTCGCTATAGGCAGTCTTTAGCGACAGTTTATTCATAAAATTATTATTTTTATTTAATAATTAGTATTAAATAGTTTTTAATTATTAAAAATACAAAATAAATTCCTAAAAATTATTTTAGAGTCTAAAAATGAGTTTTTAATTATTTTGAATATATTTCATTAATAATTATTATTTTGGAATATTAATGGTATTTAATTTATTTAATTATAATATTAAATAAATTACTTAAAAATGATTTTATACTTGAAAAATCATTTAAAATTATATTATGTTATAAGAAAATATTTTAAGTTATTTAGTGATGATTTTCATTAATTTAAATAATATTAATGTTATTGATTTAATTTTTAATATTAAGGTAATTATTTTAAAATGATTTTAAATGTTTTAAAAATCATTTAAGGGTAAGATAAATGTTTTAAAAATATTACGAGTTATTATTAATAACTTTAATATTTTGGCAATGGTTTATTAATAATTTGATATTATTTAGATATTATTGATGGTAGAATTATTTGATATTTAAATCATTTTATAATGATTCCAGTGTTTGAAAATTTGTGATAAATTATAATAATTATTTGAAAATTTTTATGAGGCTATGAAAAATAGTATGACTGATATTTAGGTTGTCCAGAATAATATTAAGGGTATTGAATAGAGTTTTAGACTCGATAAGTACCTGATACGCCGTCGGTACACCAACATGTCCTTGAAATTAATACAGACTTAGATAGTTTGACTGTATATGTGTTTATTTGTGATTTAATGACTGTAAAACATGTGTGCCAGTGTGATTAGGTTATGTACTGACTGCAATAAGCAGTGCTATGAGTTATAGTATGTTATTCTAATCGATCGAATGATCTTATTAATGATAGGTTGTTGAATTAGAGATAAACTTAGTTGCGTATTGTAAGCAGCAGACCAGGCAAGTATCCTACCTTTGCATTTCCTTTATGCAATGGACATGAGTAAGAAGTTTCAGAATTATATTATTATTATGCTATATTATTAACCCTATTATGATATTTTCTATATCCGATCATTGTTCATCAACATGTTAGTATATGGTAATTCAGATATATATTTTGTTCGTTAATATGGTTATACAAGTGTCCCCACTTGGATGATCATTGAATTCAATCACATGTTGATATATAAATATATATACGCCTAAGCTATTTGTTCAGGTAGACACAGATTCAGAAATATCGTTGAATATGATAAACATTTTTGTATCCAATCAAATTGCTTTGGTTTGGATTCCAGACTATGCATGAACATCCCGAACATGGGAAAATTTTTATGCGCTCAAAGCGGCCAGAGTGAACGATAATATCGTTCTTGCATGTAGTATTGATCAATACAGGGCACATTGGGCAGATCACCCTCGTGTCTAAAAGTAAGTTTATGACGGTTTGCGAGATGAAGTTACATTAAACCTATTAGAAAATGAAAAATAATGTTCATAGTATGTCACCTTAACCCTACTTATAGTCAGTACGCAGTTTCAGAAATGTGATAGAGAGTTGTTATGTTATTGTTATCGGTTCAGATTACTTCACAACTTTCGATTTGTTGTAGAAGGGAAGTACAAAGAAAACATTTAATTCTTTCAGCTAATATTTATAATTGTTATTACTTGCTGGGCACTCAAATGCTCATCCTTGTTTAATTTAAATGTTTTCAGTTTAGTATGATCGATCAGAGGGCTCAGCCAAGAACAAAAGGAGAAGAAAGCTACCCGAATAAGTTTGTGTTATCTTATGTAATAGCTAGACCTAAATAAGATGATTATATTTATTATCTATCATGTAATGAAATATTTTAAGGTCGCGTACTTGGGATTTAGAAAACTCTGATATGTAAATTAAGTTTGATATTTATGATAATTTATTACTTCCGCTCATAGAAATGGTATCGTAATGCACTGAATTCGGGTTTCAAGTATCCAAATTTGAGGGCGTTACATTAACAATACTGTAATGATCTTCAATAAAGTGGGATATACCCAGATTTCATGTTGAGTGATCACAGAGGATCATGAACTAATAGAGGAATCATTTTGTTATTAAAACTAAATTACCACAAGAATATAAATTAGTTATAAAAACTAAACTATACTCTTCTGCAAGTACCTGGAGTGGCCAACTCCTTTGTACCCTATATTATGCATAATACTCAACAATAGCACATAGGTCGATTTACGACTTTAAAATTTGTTCATCTCAGTCTTACATCACGAGTCCGTACCACAACAATATGGTTTGGATTACTTTCAAAGAAACACTATGATTTCAATAATTAATAACAACACTAATCTAGCCGAAATCGATGGCATAGATCTTTCGATAACAATTTTTTTCATAATATTTCATGCTTTAACAAGTATTAGTCTCGCCAAAACAATTGGCTAAGACAGGATTTATAAATAGTTCAAATAATACAACATTATTAAATTTCACTACGTACGAATTACAACAATCATTATAGATGTGAATAACTATCAATAATTATTCACTACCATGCTTGAAAAATAGTAACTCATAGTTGAGTTAGGAAACTTGTAATGCCCCGAATTTTATGAAATTAAAGTATTCAATTTTTCTTATAATTACTATTCAGTAAATGGTTAAATTGATAAAAGTTAAAGTTAAGGGTGATATATATAATTTTTTTCAAAATAAGCAAGTGGTTATAAAATATTCATTGTTGTCGGGGAATATTCGTTTGGTCGTGGAATATTCTTCTTTGTTGGGAGTATTAAATATTTACTGCGTAGCAATCTTTAATGGGTCCCATAACGGAAAGAGATTGGATGAAGAAAGCGACAAATATAAGTTGTTTAAAAATAACTTGGCGTAGTTATTACAGATTATCTTTGTTAAAATACTCGGTGGTTAAAACACGATGAGCACACGGTATTGCACCAATTATTGATTCTTACGTAAGAAAACACTACTCGATAATTATTACGTAATTCTTTATTCAATATTATATTTTATTGATTCAATAATTGCTGCGTTGATATTTTATATTACTGTTGTTTTAATAATTGTCACTACATAGTATTTTCTATTATCGAAGCAATAATTCATATTATCTGAATAATATTATTAGAAAACATTATTGGCAATGTCTAGAAAGTTCTGTCTAAGGAGAGGTTTGGTCACCTAATTGCCGCTTGAGAAGGAGAAATCTTTATCGAAAGCCCCCTTTTCCGAGGAAGCACTTTGGTTGTCATTATTGTGATTTTGTAATATTATTTGTGAATAATTAATTATTGATTAATATGATAATGAAAATATTCATTTTATGTGGATATAGATGGAGAAAATTTTTAAAGTGACAATTGTTGAAAATTAATATTTTATCTTTTTCTGATAAAATAATTCATTTAAATATATTATTTTAATAATATATTAATAGTGATATTTTTATAATGAATGTGCGATATGTGAGTATATGAGGAGGAAGAGTATTTTTTTGGCATTAAATGATTAACACATGTTTTGTGTGTCGGTGGACCACATTTCTTGACTGAAATTTGATTATAGCTTGTAAAATCGTCCGTTTGTGGATTTCGGTCAATTTTTGTTTGGAATTTGGAAAAACTTTCTTCTGTAAAGTTGTAGAGAATTGAATTTCCTATAAAAACACGCGAGATTCGAATTTTCGGACAAAAGAGCTATTTATTATGAATTATTGAAGTTCCGAAGCTCCGAAATAATTATTTTTCAAAAGTTTTAAATTTGTTTTAAAAGAATAACGTTTTTAACAAGGTAGGTGTGCCCACTAGCATGGAAAAAGAGCTGAGATCAGATTGTCCAAGGTGTGCGTGAAGATTATATATATATATATATATATTAATATTTTAATAAATTTTCTACTTTGGTGTTCTAAGCATTTTCCTATAAATAGGGTGCTTAGGTTAGAATTGAAAATCACACCAGAAACTGAAGTTTTATCTCTCTATATTATCGAGCGTATTCTTGTGAGTATTTTGAGTATACTTTGAGTGTTTCTATACGGTGCAAGTTCGTTCAGCGTTATTCTAATTAGAAGTACTGCTCTTTTGAGGTAAGGGATAGTAAGGGATTTTAAGGATTATTATGTTTTTAGTTTCAAAATTTTTCTGAACCTTCAAAAATTCTGGAAATATTTGAAATGATATTTTGATGAGTTTTGTAGATTGTGTCCAAAAATGGCGATTTTTGGATGTATAGATTAGGAGTTATGGATTTTATGAGAAAAGACTATTTTAAAAGTAACTGTTTATAACTCCTTGTGAGTAACTCCAAAATTGATGAAATTTTTATTGGGAATACATCTATATATTATCAGTATGCCGTGTAAATTTTAGAATTTTTGGATAAAAGTATAATTTATGATAAATGTTTAAATATTCGGTGGTTTTGGCCATATGAAAAATAGTAAATGAATTTTTAAAATTTCGAGAAAAAATATATGTTCAATATGGGACTATATTATGCTAAATCCCAGAAAAGAAATATTTTGGAACTGATTTGGTATTTTTCATGAAAATGTTCTAGTTATGAATAAATGAATTAAATATGTTATGTGAAGTAAGAAAATTGGAAAATATGATTTTATGGCTTGAGAATCATATATGAGGTATATCAGATTTTTGATGAGGGTTTTGGTTATTGGTGATGAAATCTTATGAGTTTGGCATTTTATGATGATTAAATGCATTAATTAGTAAAGTGTAAATAATTTAATTAAATTGTTTATAAGTTTTAGAAATGATTAAAATATTATTGTAATATTAATAATATTAGATTATGAGATTTCTAAGTGATTTATAACATTTGGATTAAGGTGTTATAAATATGGATATGAATTTTATTATGAAATTTTATCTTTCGGTATCGAGGTTCTATGTACGTGTATCACAGACTTATCTACGAATACGGGGTACTATTCAAGACAAATTGGTTTCTTCTCTAACCAAATTATCGTTGATTTATGAATCTTACTCTTGAAATTAAAACCATGTTTTGATTATATTATTTTTATATAACATTATTATAACCCTAATGATAATATTTCTCTTTGACTTGAGTGTAAAGATGGGTAGATTATTGGTATGATCGTGACTATAGGTTCTCTTTGGCCAGTAGTGTAAAAGTTGAATTGTTGACTGGTATGATCATGACCATTGAATTTACAATTGAATATTTTTAGCTTAAGTGCAAAGGTGAATTGATCAACATGGTTATAATTATTGTTATATAACTTCTGAAATGATTATGTATTTCTTTGATATATGAATATCTTTGGCTCGTAGTGCAAAGATGACTTGTTGATGAATATCTTAGCTTGTAGTGCAAAGATGAATTATTGATGAATATCTTTTGCTCGTAATGCAAAGATGACCTGTTGTTGAATATCTTTAGCATGTAGTGCAAAGATGAATTATTGATTAATATCCTTGGCTCGTAATGCAAAGATGACCTGTTGTTGAATATCTTTAGCCTGTAGTGTAAAGATGAACTGTTGATGAATATCTTTGGCCCGTGGTGTAAAGATGAATTTATTAGTATGATTATGAACAGGAACTATGATTTGGTATAACCATGATATTTGATGTTTCAGGTAAAGACAGGTGATGCAAATTATCTTCGTCCTGGATGAGAAGAGGAATTTAGAATCACAATTATGATTATGAGTTATTCATATGATTGTGGAAAGGAACTGTTGATTGATGTTACAGGGATAAAACATTGTTGGTGGACTTTTAACGTGGAGAAGACAATAGACTTTATAGTCTATTTGACTCTTTTAATGGATTGCTTCGTTCACGCAACTATGGTTGAAAAGTTTTATCATCTACCATATATTTCTAAATCTATGATTTATTATTGATGAAGGCTAATAATAATTTAATTATCTTTAGTCATGATATTCTTTACTGGGCTATTTGTGCTCACCCTTTTGCTTCACAATTCCTTTCAGGTAATAAAAGTGTATTTGGGTCGAGCGGGGATATGAGGGAATAGAATGGTGGTCTATAGATGTTGAGGTGAGGTAAATTTAACTTGGAAGGGTGTTTTGCCACTATCATACAAGATGTCTAATAATGACTACAACCTCGTGTCATCATAAGACATGGTTGTGCTCATCCACTTCTTTGAGTATATTCTGAGCACTACCTATATAATCTTGGTGTTTGTTTGGAGTATAATACCCAATTAGAGACGGTGGAGATAATGATATGTCAAAAAAGACTCACCATTGGGAAGAATATGATAGTAATCTTCTCATTTTTCTTTGGGGTCTATTAGGTTGACCGAGGATAATTACGTGGCCATATGATATCTACCATAACCTAAAAGCATGGCCTCCCATGTACGAAGGTTTCCTTGAGCACTTCCCAAAGATTCTAATTTCTAAAAGCAGTTTTGACTATACCTTTATGTAAGGTGTCATTGTGACGTACTCTGATTGGTATATATTTGTATCCAAACTCACAGCATATGTGTTGTTGTATTTTGCACGACAATTATTGTAATAAAGTTGTAGTTGTTTTTCGTACCATATATTTGGCGACTCAGAATGGGTTGGATGGAATGGACCTATTTTGGGGTCGTTACAAAACTTTCCTTTCGCGTTAATTATACCTACACAATAAACTTATCTGCGTTTGAAAGGCCTATAACCAATAATATCGGTCTCACAATTAGCACAATATTTCATAACACACAACACTGTAATTCTCAGTAAATCTTCTCCTAGACACATTACCACATAGTCACATCAGTGTTTATAACCTATATAAACACTTAACAAATCTAACTAGTTTGGTCTGGTTAGACTTCGGTCCATTCTCGTTGTTCTGGTCACCCTATTCGACACAGTGATTATCGATTAAACTTAGTCTCTAAGCTTCAATATTATATTAGATAAGTCAAATATCGATTATAATATTTTTCGGAAGCTTTTAATAATTTATAAACAATTATTATTATTTATAATAAATTTTCAAACACTTAAATCATTTTTAAATGATTTAATTATCAAATAATCTTATTATCATTAATATTTAATAATATAAAAATATTAATGTTATACTTGTCAAAATATTAAAGTTATTATTAATAACTTAAAATATTTTAAATCATCAATATTCTACTTAAATGATTTTTAAATTAATTAAAATCATTTTTAAATCATCACCCTTAATATTTAAATATTAATGAAATTATTATCCAAATATTAAAAGTCATTAATTATAACTTAAAATATTTTTAAATCGTTTTTCTCATTTTAAATAATTTTTAAATCAACAAAACCATTTTTAATTCATTTATTTAATATAATAATTAAATAAATCCAACATCATTAATACTAATTTATTAATGATAATTCTAAAAAAATATTGAAAATTATATTTATAATTTAAAATATTTTCTAACACTTTATTCTCATTTAAAATGATTTTCAAATTAATAAAACCATTTTTATCTTATTTATTTAATTTAATAATTAAATAAATCTAATATCATTAATATTGATTTATTAATGAAAATTCTCTAAAAATATTAAAATTTGTATTTTATAACTCAAAATATTTTTAAATACATTATTCTTATTTAAAATGATTTTTCATAATATTAAATCATTTTCCTCTAATTTATTTAATATACTAATTAAATAAATTAAATATAATTTTATTCAAATAATTATAATTATTAAAGAAAAATATCCCAAATAATTAAAAGTTATTTTTCAGAATTTAAAATGATTTTTAAAACCATTTTTAGTAATTTTTAGAATTTATTTCTATTTTTAAATAATTTCTGAAATATTCAGAAAATAAAATAAATAAAACTGTCGCTATAGCCCTTTAGTGACACTTAGCTGTCGTCTTAGGTGTTCTTGGCTCAAGAACACTGATAGTCCACCAGGGTCAACGTTTGACCGTTCATAGCTTTTAATCCAGTGCGTTTTTGTGCTTTCTTTTGCATCTAATTTGTAGTAAATATGTAGTACTACAAGTTAGAATCATGACCCGAGTCAATTAATCACATATCATGAAGATCTAAGCTCACAAAAGTACTGTCAGACCAAGTTCTGGGTTTTCTAGGCAACCAAGAAACCCAGCAGCTTCGAGGGTCTACCTTTGGGCTTAATTATTTCTATGTTCTGGTCTTACAAGTAGTTATGTTATGGTCCAAATATGTAGTACTAGTGTCAAGGTACATTTACATCACAACAGAGCAGTTAAACCACATCTAAATCTCCAGATACGATCCAGTCAAACTATGTCAGAACGGTTGTTTATAGAGTTTCTGGGTTTTCCAAAAACAGCACTTCGTGCTCGATTGGTCAGGTTTGACCAATCACTACACTTTCTTTGTTGATTCTATAAATGATCTAAAACCATGGATCGATAGTACACATAACAATCTATAACCTAGATACAAACACAGAATCAAAATATCATAAAACCTGTTAGATCCGGCCTTCCAAAATGTTGTCAGACACTGTTTCTTACTTTCTGGGTTACCCAAATTTCAGCCGGTCAAGCTCGGTCAATGGTGTTTGACTATAAATAAAATGATATCTAGACATCAAATGACTATACCACCACTTGCAGATGATAGACCTCATACCAGACTACCAATAAAAAACATAAAATAAGAAAAATCAAAAACAGACACGGATCTGTGGCTCCTGACATTAGCTTGTCAGACCACAAATCGTGTTCTTGACAGTTTTGGAAACACTCTATTTTAAAGCATTTTGATGCTAAGGATCTCTGTTATATCAACATAGATCATCATTAAACATCATCTAGCAAAGATCTAAACACATAAACACGAAAATTATCCAAGCATACAAGATCAAAATGTGAACTAGGGTTTATACCTTCTATTTTCCAATTCTTGATCTATGCTCTCCAATCTATTTTTGGGTGTTCTAGTAAATGATTATATGACTGAGAGACTTGCAAAATTCAGAAGGTTAGAGAAAGAAAGAGTTGTTGGGAGCTAGAAATAAAATGAGACAAATACAAACACTTTCTCTCTCTTAGATCTCTTAAATAATGTGCTATGTTGCTAGATCTGATCTTGCTGTCAATTGTAGGTTGTTTTTCTGAGATTTTTGTGTCACCAAGTCAAATGGTTAGGTCACCCACTAAAGTCTTGGACAATTTACAAGTTAAGTAAATAAAAATCCAAAAAGGGCATTTTGGTCTTTAGCAAAATAAATTTAATGGCATTCTTGTCAATTGCACAAACCCTTAGGGTTTAACCCTAAGGTTCTAGCCCTTAGGTTTTAAAACATCCAATTCTAGAATTTTCTAATTAGGGTTTAAAAGTAGAAAATTAAGAATTTCGAAAATGTAATTATGGTTTTAAATAGAAATTAATATTTCTAAAGTATAATTAGGGTTTCCTAATTATATTATCACATACTAATCACTTTAGGCTTGCTAATTAGGATTAGGGTTTCCTAATTAGGGTTTAGGATTTTTTGAATTTAAAATTAGGGTCTTAATTAGAAAAATAAAATTTCCAAATTACAATTAGGTTTGTAAAATAGAAATTAAAATAACTAAAATATAATTATGGTTTTCTAATCATATTTTAAGTTTAATAAACGCCTTATACTTGCCCATTAGTATTAGGTTTCCTAATTTAGGGTTTAGGAATCCTAACTTTCGATTAGGGTTTCTAACTGCGCGTTAGGGTTTCTAATCTTGAGATTAGGGTTTCTAATTTCTTATTAGAGTTTATAAATTTTAAACCTTATCCGATCAATCAGTGATCAAAATTTCTATACAGTACGAACACATACATATTAATATAATTATTTTAATTATATTTTTTATCGAATCTCGTTCCAAAAATTAGGGTTAGGATTTCTATTTTCCGTTAAGCACAACTCTACTCTAAAATTATTTGTCAATACACAAATTGACCTTCTCGAGACTCGTATCACAGAAACTTTCACCAAATTAATAATCAATATTAATATTAAAATAAAAAAAATCTATTCGTAAATTTTGGATTGTTCGAAATCCCGGTTTATCACATTCACCCTTCCTTAAAAGGATTCTGTCCTCGGAATCACCGCTTTCTTATTCTCTTCAATCTTTTAAAGTCGTATCATCAATTTATTTTTATCAACACAATATTCATTTGTGTCTCCAATTTTAACCTGTGACTTGAATCTATTAAAGAAAACAATTCATAGTAATTATCTAACTCAATATTACTCGCGTAATTTAAGTATTAAGCGAAATCGTTACCTGTTGCCACCTCCCGAATGACTCATCGCATCTTTCCGCCATATTGAATGTACGAGTTAGTTCGGTCTTCCGGCTTAGCTTGAGTCCTTTGATCGCCAAGTGTTCCTTCTTTGTTTCCTTTATTGTTGTTTCTCTCTTTCGCATTCTTCTTTGGGCGATTCTGAATTTGATGTTCTAGCGATCCACATGAAAAACAACTTTGATATTTTCTTTGGACTTGGACAATTTGGAGAGATGTGTCCCTCTTGTCCACAGTTAAAACACACTCCTTTCCCCTTCAAACATATTCCCGGATGCTTTTTACCGCAACTTGAACATAGCTCACCTCTTTTTCTATTATCTCCTGTCTTATTACCCGACTGGGTATTCTCGCTCCATTTCCTCTTATTCGGATTACTACCACCACTGCTCCCACCATCATTTGTCTTCTTCTTCTTATCCTGATGAAATTGAGACGCAGCTTCGCTCCCTCCTTGAAGATTAACGCTTTCTCCGATAAAAGCCCGCGCCAGACGTATTGATCTGCAATACTGCTACCTTGGTGAATATCCCTGGCTTCAGCCCATTCTCGAATCTTCTCGCTTTCCGTAATTTTGTATCCACCTGATGAGGTGCAAATCTTGCTAATTTGGTGAATTTAGCAGCGTATTCAGAAACAGACATATTCTCCTGCTTTAGTTCTAGAAACTTGACTTCCATTCGAGCTTGCATACTCGTTGAAAAGTAATTCTCAAAGAATAATTCCTTGAATCATGTCCAAGTCACTATGGCTGTACCAGCTCTCGCTTGGTTTGTCTCCCACCAATAATTTGCTTTTCCCTTCATTAAGTATGTTGCAAAGGCCGTCTTCTGCTCTTCTGCCACTCGCGCAACGACGAATGCTTTCTCCATCTCATGTACCCAAGTTTAGGCTTCAATCGGATCTGTGGTCCCTTTGAATTTAGGTGGTCCTACCGCTTTAAAGTCTTTAAAGTTAGCCAATCTATCGGCTGGTTGATTTCTTGCTCTTCCTCTTGCTGGAGCCTTATTTTCCATAGCTTCGGCTATCATATCCGCAAAGTTTTGCATCAGGTCAGCTTGACCTCCTTCATTATTCACCAATTGCTCTTCTCTTTGATTTCGATTACGTAAATGCAAGGCATGATCTGATTTAAATAAAAATCTTATATTAATTCTCTTTCTTTACACAAACTCTTAACACAATAAGAATTCAATACATAATTCTCATATAATTGCATATTTATTCAAATAGCACATAGTATATATAGTACTTACCACATTTTACTATCCCTTTTAAAATCATATCAGGATTAACAACACAACTTTACACAAAAAGTTGTTATTCTCCATTCACATAGTTATTCCTAGTTCGTCAAACTTACCACACTTATGAGTTCAGGAACTTGCCACAATTATATGAGTGTATGAACTTATCCTAGCCAGACCTTTGGCGTCCATTCGTTGAGGGGTTCAAAATATTTCATATAATTACGAGTCATGAACTTACCATAAGTATGAGTTTTAAGAACGTACAAAGTAATTTTAATCTTATATTCATATAGAAAATAAAGATTTCATTCATACAAACATATTATTGCATTTATATTCATGCAAATAATACATAGTACTTTTCAGTACATTGCACATACAACTACAAACGGTTACTATCCCATTGTGACAAAAGTCGGGATTCATTACTACAACTTTACACAAAACGTGGAGGCATACAAAAGTTATCTCATATTCCTACCAAAGCGAATATTATACTCCAAAAGATAATACTCCTCACACTTAATCTTTCTTCCGTCCACTTCCTCCACCTTTCTTCCTTTTAGGACAATTCTTAACCCTATGACTCGTTCCACCACATGCAAAACATCCTCCTTTCTTTGGCTCAGGACAATTTGGTGATAGATGTCCTTCCTGACCACAATTGTAACACACATTCTTACCCCCACATACATTTCCCCAAATGGTTCTTTCCACACTTGCCACATACTAGTTTCTTCTTTGAATGCGAATTCTCTGTGTTGTTGTCGCTATCGTAGTTCTTTTTCCTTTTATTGCTCTTCTTTTTCTTACCTACCTCTTTAGATAATACACTACACTTAACCCTCATTCTATCGACTTGTGCCTTCAAATTATTTTGTTCTTCTGTCATCTCGCGTAATGCTGTTTCTGTCTTCCATAATTCCTCCAGAAGAAGTACTTTAGTCCTTGAGTCTTGAACTTCTGCAGATGCTTAACCTTCTTCGATTGCTATTTTTCTTTCTTCCCCATCTTTGATCTTTATTTCTGGCTCCACTTTTATCTCTTTGGAATATACTTCTTCTTCTTCATCCAGCTCCATCTCAAGGTACTCGTCATGATCGCTTGCTAGATTTACCACAGGTTCGTTTCTTAAAACTTCCTCAATTGACTCACTCTGAGTTGGCACCTCGGCTAATGGCATTGGTGCAACAGCCGCGGGCATCTCCATACTCATCTTATCTTCTCCCGACATCCTACAATCAGTTTAAACAACTTGATTATTACTTCACCAGTACAAACTTCTCACACTAAGTGTTCTCATATCTCACTATCAATACATTTTATCAATCTCTCACTTAATACTCTAAATGAGTATTCTCTATCACGTTTATGGTTATAATCCTAGGGTTTTCCCCACCCCACTTAAGGTTTATAACCTATAGCTTTGATACCAACCTGTGACGCCCCCAAATCCGAGTTACATGAACCTCGAGTTTGGTGCTCACGATCCATAATATAATAACATCTAACTACCCATTCATTAATGAATATAAACGTACATAAAGTTAATTAATAGGTTAACAACATTATCCTAAGTCATCTAACCTTAACATTTCAAATTTACCCTTTAGATATACAAAAAGGGTTTACAAAACATCATAGTAAATATGCTTAACATAAAACTACTCCAGCACTATGCCTTTGCCTTTGTTTTGCTTAGCCCCGCTGGCCTTGTGACGAACGAGATTTTTGTAATTTAATCTTAATATTTATTGAATTAAATAAATATTTTTCAATGATTTAATTATTAGATTAAATAATTATTTGATGCAATTGTGGTAGATTAATTTAATTATATGTGTTACATTTATTAAATTAATGTGGAGAATAATTATTATTCAAGTATGTAATTAATTGAGCTTATTGAATTAAATGAAATATTTAATTAAGCATGATGTTATTTAATTAATTTAATTATTAATTAGAGAGTTAATAATTTGACATTATTTATTAATGAGAAAATTAATTATGTGACTATGTGAATTTATGAGATATTATTAAAATAAATTAAATAAGATATTGATTTATTTTATGAAGGAGTGTGACATTGATTTAAACTATATGATAAAAGAGTTAGTAAATTAAATGAGAATAAGCCTTTTAAGGCTAGCCAAACATGGCACTAGTAAAGGTTGAAGGCAGTTAACCAATGATGGGTAACTGACCTCAATGCGCCAGTTTATTATTACAATGTATTCTCTTTTCTTTCTTCATTTTTCCTAAGTCTATAAACTATTCACAGAGAGAAAATCAGAGAGGGTTATCAGAGAGAAATTGTGAGTCTGTGAAAGAGATTTGAGAGTGAGGAATCTAAGCCTACTAATTTATACTCTACAGGGTAATCTCCTCCTTCCCAAATTCTATTTTTTTACGCTATTTGAGTTTTATGAAAATGGCTTTCATTCATACTGTAAAATCTTTGTAATTGAGAAAGGGTTTGATTATGAGTTTATATATGGGTTAAGATGTATCAAATCGTATTTGATTATAATCATCAGTTTCATAATACTATGAATTGTTATTTCAAAAATTTACAGAGTATGGGTTTTGGCCTTATGGCCTTATACATGATATTTTATGTATTGATCGTATATTATCCCTAAATTTTACACTCGTATATTATTATGCATGTTGATATGAAGAGACCAAGCCTTAAAAGCGAGCGGATTGATTGTTATAACGAATCCGTAGTGTTAAATCTTATGTTTTTGTTCAAAATCTTCAAGAACATCAAGAACAGTACAATTTTCATAATTTAATTTTGTGATTATGTGTTTTAAATGGTTAAAGTCGTTATATAAATGTTGGGTTATGTTTATGCATGAATTACACCATATGGGTATGTCTAATTTTGAGTAGAAAATAAGAAATTGGAAGAAATTGGCATGTTTCTGCGATTTTTCATGAATCGCCGCCATTCTACATCTGTATGCCAAAGCAAGACCGGCCACTGCATATTTCACTTTTATCATGCATGACAATTGTGATGCATGACAATGTACGCCATATCTCTCAGCAAATACTATGAGAGTCGTGGCAGTATCGGCATGCTATGCAATGTGAAGACTAAGTAATATAATGATGGCCGCATGATACCACTCTCTAGAAAGTTCAGAAATGAGATTTTTAAATTGATTAAGTCTAACAATGTGTTAGTAAATTAATTTAATGATTATGTAAACATGTTAGAAGTATAATGTGAAGATAAAATAGATGTTTATCATGTAAATAACATAATTACATATGGATGGAGTTATTAAGTACATAATTAGTTTGTTATCCATGAAGTACAAATTATGTGACAATGTGATAATTTGACTAAGTATAGTCATAACCAAAGTTTAGACAAAAGAATGATCATTGATGATTAGTTAAGTTATAATTAACTGGTATTGTGAATGTGAATGGTATATAGGATTAAATTCAAAGAACGTGCTTAGTTAAAGTGTAATCTCACTTACGAGGCAAGTTTCTAACCTACTTGTCATTATTGTTCAAGTTTATTATTTACCTCGAGTAAATTATCATTACTATTATTCATGTTCAAATGTTATATTAAAGATTGATTATCTTTTCAAAGCATGATTCAGGTTATACAATAATTGTCTATTGTATACTTCTTGAGATTATTATTCAATTTGAATATCATTATTATTGAACCTTATTAGACTAGCGAACCCTTATTGATTCGACTAGTCCATAGTTGATAAGCGTTCTAAATTTTAGAACCCTTGATGAATTATCAAACCAAACTTCCTTTTGGTGTGGACTCGAATGTCAAGCCGAGATGAACAACCCCGCAAAAGGATTTACTTATCGGTTAACGTTAAGATATTGTGCGCGATATGGTACTAAGGGTTGATCCCCCTAAGTACGAGTAGAAAGGTCCATAGTCTTATGACTGTTAAAGGTTTCAAGTATAACCCTTGATAACATAGGACATAGTTCAAGGTCTTATGACCCTCAGAATTCTTTTGATTCTTGTTATTCATTCTTGATTCAAAAGTTGAGCTTTTATTCAGATGTCTTTGATTTATTCGCATGTTATTATACTGTTATATCATTATTATACTTGTGGGCAATAATGCTCACTCTTGCTTAGTAATAACATTGCAGTTAAGAACGAAAGAACTGATGAACCTTCCACTAGTAAGGGCAAGGGCAAAGTTAGCAAGTGATGAAGACTTGTTGTTTATATGATGATGTATTTTGTTTAAGACTTGAGTTAATGATGTTGTTTAAGACTAAATTGTTTATATTTTCCACAGAGATGTTTAAGGTTAGTTTAACTTTGGGATTATTATTATTATTAGGATGTTGTAACCTATAAGGGGAAGATTTTTTTCTATCTATTGCATGGTTTGAATTTATTATGGGTAGATAAATAGATGATATTTATCTGATGAACACCAAATCCCGTGGAATCGGAAGTACCGAATTTGGGGTGTCACAAGTTAGTATCAAAGCGTAGGTTATGAACCTTAGGTGGGGAACAACCTTAGGTAGTAGCCTTATAGAAAAAAGATAGTGATGGAAAACTCTTATCGAGTTATAAGAAATGAATTTATGTAATTCATTTAAAGATAATAAAAGAACTTATGTGTTTATGTGTTAAAGTATGCATTAGATGATACGACTTAGTAACTAAAACTTAAAATTTTGTTGTCGGGATGTCGAATGTTGGAGAAGCTAGTCAAGTGAGGAAGAACCTCGTGTACCTATAGTACTCTTGAAGAGGAACCCCGTGTACCTATAAAGTGCAAGCGGAGGAGGAGCCCCGAGACATTCATGTCGTTAGGGAAGCGATTAGTGCAGAGGGAATCATCTCCATTGATCACCGTTGTTGGTCGGGAGCATGAGCTGAGGCCCGATCCCGAGGAGGATCCGAGGAGGAATTTGTTGAGGAAGAGGAAGAGGAAGAAGAGAGTTACCACGGTACACCGATTGATCTTTGAGATGTATGACACGTTATCTGATAAGTAATGTGGAATTACGAGATGAGGTGCGAGGATTTGGACCGAAATGTGGCGGTTATTGACATATTACTCTAGAAGCGAAGGAGAGGAGATTTCGACTCTTCACTCTCGATTGGCAAATGTAGAATGGGATTTGGTCCATGAGAAGGGTCAACCGAAGATAAGACCAGGGAGATAGAGAAGCGAAGAATGAACTGAAGGAAACCTCCGAAAGGTGAACATAGCAAGAGGAAATTTGGGTAAGAGAATCGCGTCGAGTGATCGTCGTGCGAGAGGATGATAGTCGTGCAAAGAAGAAAGAAGATTGAGGAAGCGTACTCTACACTTAACAAGGAAATGAATGAGACCCAAGATCGAGTTTTGAGGTACCCAATCCGAGTTCGAGGACTACCATTGTACATGATGGATCGCGGAGACGATGCATCGCATTTTTGAGAAGAAAGGCGTAGCAAGGCTAATCGATACCTTGGCCAAGCGGTGATATGATTTGTTTAGTTATGTGAAGAACTTAAATTAGTTTTAGATGTAAATTCGATGTGTTTATGAGCGAAAGAATATTTTAATGTTTTAAAATCCGTGGATTCTTTATTCCGAGATAGTTGATGTAAATAGCGGTGATCTTTATAGTTTGATGTTAAAACTTTGATTGAATGAATATATATCAAGTTGTTTGAGATAATGTGTTAATTGATATGTTAAATTGTTGAGTAATGCCTTAACTATTTAGAGAAATAAATAAAGTTCTAATAAGCGTTTATTTAACGAGAAAAATGCCGCGAGGAGAAGACAACAACGTCAATGGCTACTCATGAAGAGTCAACCAATAATAATAATAATGCTAGCGCTAATCCGATGCGGCGGTTGGTTAACTTCTTATTTGGAGCCATGAATAATCAACCGCAAGCTCCACCAAACAGAACGTTTAAAGACTTCAAGGCGTTGGGACCGCCAGAGTTCAAAGGTTCCATGAACCCAATCGAGGCTCAAATGTGGGTTATGGAAATGGAGAAGGTTTTCGACGTTGCTAGGGTTAGAGAAGATCAGAAGACTGCTTTTGCAACGTTTATGCTGAAGTCTGAGGCTAGCTACTGGCCGCAAGCAAACAAAGTGCGAGGAGGTGAAGGTGTAATTACATGGGAAAGATTTAAAGAGATGTTCTTTGAGATGTACTTCCCAACTAGTTCACAAAATTAGATGGAAGTTCAATTTCTGGAACTAAAGCAGGGAAACATGAGCGTACCTGACTACGCGGCTAAATTCAACAAGTTGGCAAGGTTCGCCTCGTACCAAGTACACACTGACGAGAGAAAGGCCAGAAGATTTGAACAAGGACTAAAGCCTTGGGTTTACAGTAAAGTATCAATGTTTCAGATAAACACATTTGTTGGAGTATTGGAAAAGGCCATCCTCGCTGAAGGAGGAAGCGATGCGGTGACCAAGTACAATCAAGATCAGAAGAAGAAGAAGAGTGAAGCTGAAATTAATAACAAGGCCAGTGGAAGTGGCACATGAGGTGGAAATTTCAATCAGAAGAAAAGGTGGAACGATAGCTCATCATCGGGGAATCAGCAAGGTAAACAGAAGAAAAGAATCGAAGCATGCCCGACTTGCAGGAAAGCCCATCTAGTAGTTTGTATGAAAGGAAAGAGAGTGTGCTACAATTGTGATCAAGAAGGCCACATAGCACCAAACTGTCCAAACCCAAAGAAGGGTGCTTGTTTTACTTGTGGTTCGAAGGACCATCTGGCAAGAGATTGTCCCAAGAAGGGATCGGGAAGGTCAGGATCAGGAGGAAATCAGGGAAATAACAGTGGAAATACCTTAACCATTACCGGACCAACCGCAACAAACCGACCGACTACCCGGACTTTCAACATGACGGTGCAAAATGCAGTTCAATCCCGTGATGTGGTGTCAGGTATCATTCTGATCAATAAAGCTAATGCTTACGTATTATTTGATTCGGGTGCTACTTGTTCCTTTATATCCGATGATTTTGCCAAGAATTTAGATTTGCCAAAGAATGAATTGGATTACCCCATGAACATTGAAATTGCGAATAGAGAGATAATCCCTGTTAAGTACGTACATAAGAACTGTAGAGTGGATATTAAGGGTAATATCATGAACGTAGATCTTATTCCTATTCGACTTGGGAAATTTGACGTTATTTTGGGAATGGATTGGTTATTCAATTACGGTGCTGTAATTGATTGCCAAAAGAAGCGTATTAACCTTATGACTCCATCAAAGATTGTGTTTTACGGTAGCAAGTCGCCTAGACAAGCGAGTTGTCGGCGATGATGCGAGCCGGGGAAGTTGTTGAAGACAATTTGTGTAGGATACTTAGCTTACATAGTCGACAGTCGAAAAGAGAATCCAAAGGTAGAAGAGATACCGATTGTGAAGGACTTAGTCGACGTATTTCCAGACGATTTACCAGGACTTCCACCAGATAGAGAGGTAGATTTCGTGATCGATTTGGTGCCAGGAACTGCTCCAATATCGAAGGCACCATACCGAATGGCACTAGTAGAGATGAAGGAATTAATGGTACAACTACAAGAATTGCCGGACAAGAAGTACATTCAACCGAGCATATCGCCGTGGGGAGCGCCGGTGTTGTTTGTGAAAAAGAAGGATGGATCGATGTGGCTCTGCATTGACTACAGAGAACTGAATAAGGTCACGATTAAGAACAGATATCCATTATCGAGGATCGATGATCTGTTTGATCAGTTGAAGGGAGCAAGATACTTTTCCAAGATAGACTTGAGAAGCGGTTATCATCAACTGAAAGTGAGGCGGAGGATGTCTAGAAGATAGCGCGTTCGAGAGCGATACGGTCACTATGAATTTTTAGTAATGTGTCGTTTGGTCTAACGAATGCTCCTGCAACATTTATGGGACTAATGAATGGTGTATTCAAGCCGTTTTTGGACAAATTAAGTAGTGGTATTTATAGATGACATTTGGTATATTAAAAAACCAAAGAAGAACACGAAGAACATTTGAGGTTAACGTTGGAAGTATTTAGAAGGGAGAAGTTATACGCTAAATTTTTGAAATGTGAATTCTGGATTGAACGAGTACAATTTCTTGGTCACGTGATCGATAAAAACAGAATTTTGGTAGATCCATCTAAAAGTGAAAGCCGTGATTAAACTAGGATCGGTAGAGAACGCCGTCAAAAGTAAGAAGTTTTTTGGATTTGGCGAGGATATTATAGAAGGTTCATTCAAGACTTTTTCAAAATTGCAACTCCATTAACGAATTTAACTCGAAAAAGTTGTGAAATTTATTTGGACGGAGAAGTGTGAGGAAAGTTTTCAAGAATTGAAGAAGAGGTTGAGTACGACACTGTGTTATCTCTTTAGGATGATACAAGAAATTTTGTTGTTTATAGTGATCGTCGCATAAAGGACTTGGTTGTGTCTTGATGCAAAATGGTAAAAGTCATTATGTATGCATCATGATAATTGAAGGATTACGAGAAGGGATACCCGATCCATGATTTGGAGTTAGCTGCAGTTGTTTTTGCTTTAAAATTTTGGAGGCACTACCTCTACGGGGAGAAGTGTGAAATATATACGGATCATAAGAGTCTGAAATATATTTTCACGCAAAAGGATTTGAATATGCGTCAAAGAAGATGGTTGGAATTAATTAAAGACTACGACTGTGAGATTTTATACCATCCGGGTAAGGCGAATGTAGTTGTCGACGCCTTAAGTAGAAAGGGTCGTGAGAAATTGATGATGTTGACTGCTCAGGAGGAGCTAATTGTGGAAATGGAGAAACTGGAATTAAAAGTGAAGTATCCAATGGATATTGATGAGAAGCTATTTCAGATGCAATCTGGTACAACTCTACTAGATAAAGTGAAGGAGGCTCAGCTTCAGGATGATGAATGCAAAAAGGTGACAAAGAAGATATCTGAAGGAACCGAACCGAGATTTAAGATGGATAAGGAAGGAATATTGAGATTTGAGAGTAGAATTTGGGTACCACCAGTCACAGAGATTAAGGAAGATATTTTAAGTGAGGCTCATAGTTCGCGATATTCGATTCACCCTGGTAGTACTAAGATGTACCAAGATCTTAGACAACATTTCTGGTGGCCGAATTTGAAACGTGATGTTACAGAATGTGTTGCCAAGTGTCTGACCTGTCAGAAAGTGAAAGCGGAACATCAGAGACCAAGTGGATTGCTACAACCGTTAGAGATCGCAGAATGGAAATGGGAACATATTACAATGGACTTCGTGGTTGGTCTTCCGATGACTCAGAAAGGCTACGACGCAGTATGGGTTATCGTTGACCGACTGACGAAATCTACACACTTCCTTCCGATCAAAATAAGATTCAACTTAGATTAGTTGGCGAGGCTATACGTAAAAGAGATTGTTTCGAGGCACAGAGTTTCGGTATTAATTGTTTCAGATAGGGATCCGCACTTCACATCAAATTTCTAGAAACGTCTTCAGGAATGCATTGGTACGCAATTGCAAATGAGTACAGGTTATCACCCTCAAACAGACGAACAGAGCGACGAACAATTCAAACGTTAGAAGATATGCTAAGAGCCTGTGTGATGGACTTCAAAGGAAATTGGGATGATCACCTACCGTTAGTAGAGTTTGGCTACAATAACAGTTACAACGCTAGTATTGGCATGCCGCCTTACGAAGCGTTATACGACAGAAAGTGCAGAACTCCGCTTTACTGGGATGAAGTTAGTGAAAGACAATTGCTAGGGCCAGAATTGGTACAGCAGACGGCAGAAATAGTCAAAGTTATCCGAGCACGACTGGTAGCGGCTCAAGATAGACAGAAGAAATACGCTGATCCACATCGTAAAAATATCGAGTTTGAATCAGGTAATTATGATTTCTTGAAAGTCTCTCCCTGGAAGGGGAAGATCAGGTTCGGAAAGAAAGGGAAATTGAGCCCAAGATTTATTGGACCCTTTGAAGTATTGCATAGAATCGGAGAAGTCGCGTACGAGGTAGCCTTACCTCCGGCACTCTAGAATGTCCACAACGTCTTCAATGTTTCTGTATTACGACCATACAAAGCCGATTACAAACATGTAATTGAATACGAACCCCTGCATTTTGAGAAAGACTTATTTTACGAAGAAATTCCTGTTCAAATTGTCGACCGAAAAGAACAAATTCTCAGAAATAAAGTTATACCTTCTGTTAAGGTAATTTGGAGGAACCACAACGCTGAAGAAGCTACGTGGGAACTCGAAGAGAATATGATGAAGAACTACCCTCATTTATTTACTTAATTATGTGTAAGTGATTACGGGATGTAATCTTTGTAAGGGGGAGAATGTAATGGAATCGAATTTATTGAGTTGTGATTTCGGGGACGAGAATCCTTTTAAGGGGGAAAGATGTGATGACGAGATTTTTGTAATTTAATCTTAATATTTATTAAATTAAATAAATATTTTTTGATGATTTAATTATTGGATTAAATAATTATTTGATGCAATTGTGGTATTTTAATTTAATTATATGTGTTACATTTATTAAATTAATGTAGAGAATAATTATTATTCAAGTATGTAATTAATTGAGCTTATTGAATTAAATGAAATATTTAATTAAGCATGATGTTATTTAATTAATTTAATTATTAATTAGAGAGTTAATAATTTGACATTATTTATTAATGAAAAAATTAATTATATGACTATGTGTATTTATGAGAAATTATTATATTTTATTTAAAATAAATTAAATAAGATATTGATTTATTTTATGAAGGAGTGTGACATTGATTTAAACTATATGATAAAAGAGTTATTAAATTAAATGAGAATAAGCCTTTTAAGGCTAGCCAAACATGGCACTAGTAGAGGTTGAGGGCAGTTAACCCATGATGGGTAAGCCCGACCTCAAATCGCTCGATTTATTATTATTACGACGTATTCTCTTTTCTTTCTTCATTTTTCCTAAGTCTATAAACTATTCACAGAGAGAAAATCAGAGAGGGTTATCAGAGAGAAATTGTCAGTCTGTGAAAGAGATTTGAGAGTGAGGAATCTAAGCCTACTAATTTATACTCTACAGGGTAATCTCCTCCTTCCCAAATTCTATTTTTACGCTATTTGAGTTTTATGAAAATGGCTTTCATTCATACTGTAAAATCTCTGTAATTGAGAAAGGGTTTGATTATGAGTTTATATATGGGTTAAGATGTATCAAATCGTATTTGATTATATATATATTATGTGAATTATCATGTCATCAGTTTCATAATACTATGAATTATTATTTCAAAAATTTACAGAGTATGGGTTTTGGCCTTATGGCCTTATACGTGATATTTTATGTATTGATCGTATATTATCCCTAAATTTTACACTCGTATATTATTATGCATGTTGATACGAAGAGACCAAGTTTAAAGCGAATGGATTCGGTGTTATAACGAATCAAGTAGTGTTAAATTTTATGTTTTTGTTCAAAATCTTCAAGAACATCAAAATAAAGTACAATTTTCATAATTTAATTTTGTGATTATGTGTTTTAAATGGTTAAAGTCGTTATATAAATGTTGGGTTATGTTTATGCATGAATTATACCATATGGGTATGTCTAATTTCGAGTAGAAAATAAGAATTTGGAAGAAATTGGCATGTTCGCGATTTTTATGACCGCCATTTTATCAGTGTATGCACGTGCAGCTTGCTCACGGCACTGCGCTTATTTGCTTGACATGTGCCATATGCATAAGCTGCTATATCTCGAAGTTGTGCCGCATACTTATGACGTTAGCCGCTAAAGATTCCGCGGCGCCATCGCGCCCACAAATCACGAAGACTAGAGTGTAATGTGGCATAACGCCCACTCTCTAGAAAAGTTCAAAAATGAGATTTTTAAATTAATTAAGTCTAACAATGTGTTAGTAAATTAATTTAATGATTATGTAAACATGTTAGAAGTATAATGTGAAGATAAAATAGATGTTTATCATGTAAATAACATAATTACATGTGGATTGAGTTATTGATTACATAATTAGTTTATTATCCATGAAGTATAAATTATGTGACAATGTGATAATTTGACTAAGTATAGTTAATAACCAAAGTTTAGACAAAAAGAATGATCATTGATGATTAGTTAAGTTATAATTAATTGGTATTGTGAATGTGAATGGTATATAGGATTAAATTCAAAGAACGCGTGCTTAGTTAAAGTGTAATCTACGTGCGAGGCAAGTTTCCTAACCCTACTTGTCATTATTGTTCAAGTTTATTATTTACCTCGAGTAAATTATCATTACTATTATTCATGTTCAAATGTTATATTAAAGATTGATTATCTTTTCAAAGCATGATTCAGTTATACAATAATTGTCCTATTGTATACTTCTTGAGATTATTATTCAATTTGAATATCATTATTATTGAACCTTATTAGACTAGCGAACCCTTATTGATTCGACTAGTCCATAGTTGATGAGCGTTCTAAATTTTAGAACCCTTGATGAATTATCCAAACCAAACTTCCTTTGGTGCGGACTCGAATGTCAAACTGAGATGAACAACCCTGCAAAGGGATTTACTTATGCGTTAGTGTTAAGATATTGTGCGATATGGTACTAAAGGGTGATCCCCTAAGCACGAGTAGAAAGGTCCATAGTCTTATGGTCATTAAAGGTTTCAAGTATAACCCTTGATAACCTAGGACATAGTTCAAGGTCTTATGACCCTCTAATTCTTTTGATTCTTGTTATTCATTCTTGATTCAAAAGTTGAGCTTTTATTGAGATGTCTTTGATTTATTCATGTTATTATATTGTTATTTCATTATTATACTTGTGGGCAATAGTGCTCACTCTTGCTTAATAATAACATTGCGATTAAGAACGAAAAGAAGCGATGAACCTTCCACTAGTAAGGGCAAGGGCAAAGTTAGCAAGTGATGAAGACTTGTTGTTTATATGATGATGTATTTTGTTTAAGACTTGAGTTAATGATGTTGTTTAAGACTAAATTGTTTATGATTTCATACGGATGTTTAAGGTTAGTTTAACTTTGGGATTATGTTTATTATTCGGATGTTGTAACCCTATAAGGGGAAGATTTTATTTCTATCTATTGCATGGTTTGCATTTATTATGGGTAGATAGATAGATAGATGATATTTGTACAGTGAACACCAAATTTCGTGGAATCGAAGTACCCGGATTTGGGGGTGTCACAGGCCTCATCGTTCCTAGCTGAAATATTTTATTTAGCAAGGGTGAGCAACAAGTTTGCCCCGCAAGTTAAGATATACAATAAATGAATATATATATATATATATATATATATATATATATCTTGATTTCGAGATAGTGGAATAATAATTCAATCTCAATAATAAAACTTTCTACTATTTCATACCTTGAATAACATATCCGATATGAAAGAGTATAATTCTTTCAAAGATTCAATAATATTCAATTGAATAAAAGGAATTAACAATAATTTGCAATGATCTTCAATAAAGTGGGATATACCCAGATTTCATCTTTGAGTGATCACAAGAGGATCATGAACTAATAGAGGAATCATTTAGTTATTAAAACTAAATTACCACAAGAATATAAATTAGTTATAAAAACTAAACTATACTCTTTTTTGCAAGTACGGAGTGGCCTCTTTGTAAGGCCCCGAATTTTATGAAATAAAAGTATTCAATTTTTCTTATAATTACTATTCAAGTAAATGGTTAAATTGATAAAAGTTAAAGTTAAGGGTGATATATATAATTTTTCAAAATAAGCAAGTGGTTATAAAATATTCATTATTATTGTCTGGGAATATTCGTTTGGTCGTGGAATATATTCTTTTGTCGGGAATATTAAATGCGACGGTATGATCTTTTGTGGGCCCCATAACGGAAAGAGATTGGATGAAGAAAACGACAAATATAAGTTGTTTAAAAATAACGGCGTAGTTGTTACCGTTAATACTCTTAAAATACTCGGTGGTTAAAACACAGTAGCACACGGTATTGCACCAATTATTGATTCTTACGTAAGACAGCACTACTCAATATTTTATTGATTCAATAATTGCTGCGTTGATATTTTATATTACTGTTGTTTTAATAATTGTCACTACATAGTATTTTCCATTATCGAAGCAATAATTCATATTATCTGAATAATATTATTAGAAAAAATTATTGGCAATGTCTAGAAAGTTACATCTAAGGAGAGGTTTGGTCACCTAATCAAGGCGCCCGAGAAGGAGAAATCTTTATTGGAAAGCCCCTCTTTCACAGGAGGCCGCACTGGTTGTCATTATTGTGATTCTGTAATATTATTTGTGAATAATTAATTATTGATCAATATGATAAGGAAAATATTCATTTTATGTGGATATAGATGGAGAAAATTTTTAAAGTGACAATTGTTGAAAATTAATATTTTATCTTTTTTCTGATAAAATAATTCATTTAAATATATTATTTTAATAATATATTAATAGTGATATTTTTATAATGAATGTGCGATATGTGAGTATATGAGGAGGAAGAGTATTTTTGTGGCATTAAATGATTAACACATGTTTTGTGTGTCGGTGGACCCCATTTCTTGACTGAAATTTGATTATAGCTTGTAAAATCGTTCGTTTGTGGATTTCGGTCAATTTCTGTTTGGAATTTGGAAAAACTTTCTTCTGCAAAGTTGTAGAGAATTGAATTTCCTATTCAAAAACGTGAGATTCGAATTTTTGGACAAAAGGGCTATTTATTATGAATTATTGAAGTTCCAAAGCTGCGAAATAATTATTTTTCAAAAGTTTTAAATTTGTTTTAAAAGAAAAACGTTTTTAACAAGGTAGGTGTGCCCACTAGCATGGAAAAAGAGCTGAGATCAGATTTTCCAAGGTGTGCGTGAAGATTATATATATATATTAATATTTTAATAAATTTTCTACTTTTGTGTTCTAAGCATTTTCCTATAAATAGGGTGCTTAGGTTAGAATTGAAAATCACACCAGAAATTAAAGTTTTCTCTCTCTATATTATCGAGCGTATTCTTGTGAGTATTTTGACTATACTTTGAGTATTGCTATACGGTGCAAGTTCGTTCAGCGTTATATCTGACATTCTAGTACTGCTCTTTTGAGGTAAGGGATAGTAAGGGATTTTTAAGGGTGATTATGTTTTTTTAATTTTGTATTTTTTCGGACCTTAAAAAATTTTGGAAAAATTTGAAATAATAATTTGATGAGTTTTGTTGATTGTGTCCAAAAATGGTGATTTTTGGATGTATAGATTAGGAGTTATGGATTTTATGAGAATAGACTATTTGAAAAGTAACTGTTTATAACTCCTTGTGATTAACTCCAAAATTGATGAAATTTTTATTGGGAATACATCTATATAATATCAGTATACCGTGTAAATTTCAGAATTTTTGGATAAAAGTATAATTTATGATAAATGTTTAAATATTCGGTGGTTTTGGCCATATAAAAAATAGTAAATGAATTTTTAAAATTTCGAGAAAAATATATGTTCAATATGGGACTATGTTATGCTAAATCCCAGAAAAGAAATATTTTTGGAACTGATTTGGTATTTTCATGAAAATGTTCTAGTTATGAGTAAATGAATTAAATATGTTATGTGAAGTAAGAAAATTGAAAAATATGATTTTATGGCTTGAGAATCATATATGAGGTATATGCTGATTTTTGATGAGGGTTTTGGTTATTGGTGATGAAATCTTATGAGTTTGGCATTTTATGATGATTAAATGCATTAATTAGTAAAGTGTAAACAATTTAATTAAATTGTTTATAAGTTTTAGAAATTATTAAATATTGTTGTAATATTAAGAATATTAAGATTTTGATATTATTAAGTGATTTTATAACATTTGGATTAATGTGTTATAAATATTGATATGGATTTTATTATGAAACTTTATCTTTTCGTATCGAGTTCTTTATGCGTATCAGGTACTATGTCACGAATCATGAAGTACTATTCACGACAAATTGGTTTCTTCTCTGACCAAATTATCGTTGATTTTGGAATCATACTCTTGAAATGAAAACCATGTTTTGATTATATTATTTTTATATAACATTCTTATAACCCTAATGATGATATTTCTCTTTGACTTGAGTGTAAACTTGGGTAGATTATTGGTATGATCGTGACTATAAGTTCTCTTTGGCCAGTAGTGCAAAAGTTGAATTTTTGAATGGTATGATCATGACCATTGAATTTACAATTGAATATTTTTAGCTTAAGTGCAAAGGTGAATTGATCAACATGGTTATAATTATTGTTATATAACTTCTGAAATGATTATGTATTTCTTTGATATATGAATATCTTTGGCTCGTAGTGCAAAGATGACTTATTGATGAATATCTTAGCTTGTAGTGCAAAGATGAATTATTGATGAATATCTTTTGCTCGTAATGCAAAGATGACCTGTTGTTGAATATCTTTAGCCTGTAGTGCAAAGATGAATTATTGATGAATATCTTTGGCTCGTAATGCAAAGATGACCTGTTGTTGAATATCTTTAGCCTGTAGTGTAAATATGAACTGTTGATGAATATCTTTGGCCCGTGGTGCAAAGCTGAATTTATTAGTATGATTATGAACATGAACTGTGATTTGGTATAACCATGATCTTTGATGTTTCAGGTAAAGACAAGTGATGAAAATTATCTTTGTCTTGGATGAGGAAAGGAATTTAGAACTACAATTACGATTATGAGTTATACACGTGATTGTGAACATGAATTGTTGATTGATGTTACAGGGATAAAACATTATTGGTGGACTTTTAACATGGAGAAGATAATAGATTTTATTGTCTATTTGACTCTTTTAATAGATTGCTCGTTCCACTGCAACTATGGTTGAAAAGTTTTATCATCTATCATATGTTCTAAATCTCTGATTTATTACTGATGAAGACTGTTGATAATTTATTTATCATTAGTCATAATATTCTTTACTGAGCTAGTTGTGCTCACCCTTTTGTTTCACAATTCCTTTCGTGTAATAAAAGTGTATTTGGGTTGGCGGGGATAGCGAGGAATAGAATGGTGGTCTATAAATGTTGAGGTGAGGTGAATTTAACTTGGAAGGTGTTTTGCCACTATCATACAAGATGTCTAATGACATACAACCTCGTGACATCATAAGACATGGTTGTGCTCATCCACTTCTTTGAGTATATTTACAAGCACTACCTATATAATCTTGGTGTTTGTTTGGAGTATAATACCCAATTAGAGGCAGTGGAGATAATGATATGTCAAGAGAAGACTCACCATTGGGAAGAATATGATAGTAATCTTCTCGTTTTTCTTTGGGGTCTATTAGATCAACCAAGGATAATTTTGTGGCCATATGATATCTACCATAACCTAAAAGCATGGCCTCCCATGTATACGAAGGTTTCCTTGAGCACTTCCCAAAGATTCTAATTTCTAAAAGCAGGTTTTTGACTATACCTTTATGTAAGGTGTCATTGTGACGTGCTCTGAGTTGGTATATATTTGTATCCAAACTCACAAAAGATATGTGTTGTTGTATTTTGCACGACAATTGTTGTAATAAAGTTGTAGTTGTTTTCCGTACCATATATTTGGCGACTCAAGATTGGGTTGGATGGAATGGACCTATTTTGGGGTTGTTACATTTGGTATCGAGCTTAGGGATATGATCTCTGGCAGAGATCGGGATTAGAACTAGGAAGGCAGAGATGAGTAAATCATTCGCTAGTGTGTCCTACCTAAGCTTATTTGTTGGTCAGTCATAATATCGGGATATTATGGGATATGTTAATTTGTTAAATTAACCCTTGTTTTGAAGCTGTATTCTAGAATGATATCTGAAATATAAGAGATGAGCAATGGAGAAATCATGATGATGAGGAAGAGGAGATAGAAATGAAAGCGAAATGAAAGCTCTTTGAAATACCAAGTACGTAAATTTCGGGGACGAAATTTCATAAGGAGGGGAGATTGTAAGGCCCCAATTTTATGAAATAAAAGTAATCAATTTTTCTTATAAATACTAATCCAGTAAATGGTTAAATTGATAAAAGTTAAAGTTAAGGGTGATATATATAATTTTTTCAAAATAAGCAAGTGGTTATAAAATATTCATTATTGCCGGGGGAATATTCGTTTGGTCATGGAATATTCTTGTCTTGTGGGAATATTAAATGCGATGGCGTAGTCTTTTGTGGGCCCATAACGGAAAAGAGATTGGATGAAGAAAAGCGACAAATATAAGTTGTTTTAAAATAACGGCGTAGTTATTACAATTAATATTCTTAAAATACTCGGTGGTTAAAACACACGTTGTTGCACTGCACGGTATTGCACCAATTATTGATTCTTTCTTACGTGAAAGCACTACTCAATAATTATTACGATAATTCTTTATTCAATATTATATTTTATTGATTCAATAATTCTCACTGCGTTGATATTTTATATTCTTGTTGTTTTAATAATTGTCATTACATAGTATTTTCCATTATCGAAGCAATAATTCATATTATCTGAATAATATTATTAGAAAAAATTATTGGCAATGTCTAGAAAGTTACATACAGGAGAGGTTTGGTCACCTAATCTTGGCGCCGATAAGGAGAAATCTTTATTGGAAAGCCCCTCTTTCACAGGAAGCACTGGTTGTCATTATTGTGATTACGTAATATTATTTGTGAATAATTAATTATTGATTAATATGATAAGGAAAATATTCATTTTATGTGGATATAGATGGAGAAAATTTTTAAAGTGACAATTGTTGAAAATTAATATTTTATCTTTTTTACGATAAAATAATTCATTTAAATATATTATTTTAATAATATATTAATAGTGATATTTTATAATGAATGTGCGATATGTGAGTATATGAGGAGGAAGAGTATTTTTGTGGCATTAAATGATTAACACATGTTTTGTGTGTCGGTGGACCCCATTTCTTATTTGAAATTTGATTATAGCTTGTAAAATCGTCCAGTTTGTGGGATTTTGGTCAATTTACATTTGGAATTGGGAAAAACTTTCTTCTGCAAAGTTGTAGAGAATTGAATTTCCTATTCAAAAACGTGAGATTCGAATTTTCGGACAAAAGGGCTATTTATTATGAATTATTGAAGTTCCGAAGCTCTGAAATAATTATTTTTCAAAAGTTTTAAATTTGTTTTAAAAGAAAAACATTTTTAACAAGGTAGGTGTGCCCACTAGCATGGAAAAAGAGCTGAGATCAGATTTTCCAAGGTGTGCGTGAAGATTATATATATATATATTAATATTTTAATAAATTTTCTACTTTTGTGTTCTAAGCATTTTCCTATAAATAGGGTGTTTAGGTTAGAATTGAAAATCACACCAGAAATTGAAGTTTTCTCTCTCTATATTATCGAGCGTATTCTTGTGAGTATTTTGAGTATACTTTGAGTATTGCTATACGGTGCAAGTTAGATTTCGTTATATCGACATTCGAAAGATCTTTCTTTTGAGGTAAGGGATAGTAAAGGGATTTTTAAGGGTGATTATGTTTTTTCAGTTTTGTATTTTTCGGACCTTCAAAAATTTTGGAAAAATTTGAAATGATAATTTGATGAGTTTTGTTGATTGTGTCCAAAAATGGTGATTTTTGGATGTATAGATTAGGAGTTATAGATTTTATGAGAATAGACTATTTTAAAAGTAACTATTTATAACTCCTTGTGATTAACTCCAAAATTGATGAAATTTTTATTGGGAATACATCTATATAATATCATTATATACGTGTAAATTTCAAAATTTTTGGATAAAAGTATAATTTATGATAAATGTTTAAATATTAAATTGGTTTTGGCCATATGAAAAAAATAGTAAATGAATTTTTTAAAATTTAGAGAAAAATATATGTTCAATATGGGACTATGTTATGCTAAATCCAGAAAAGAAATATTTTTGGAACTGATTTGGTATTTTCATGAAAATGTTCTAGTTATGAGTAAATGAATTAAATATGTTATGTGAAGTAAGAAAATTGAAAAATATGATTTTATGGCTTGAAAATCATATATGAGGTATATCTGATTTTTGATGAGGGTTTTGGTTATTGGTGATGAAATCTTATGAGTTTGGCATTTTATGATGATTAAATGCATTAATTAGTAAAGTGTAAACAATTTAATTAAATTGTTTATAAGTTTTAGAAATTATTAAATATTGTTGTAATATTAAGAATATTAAGATTTTGATATTATTAAGTGATTTTATAACATTTGGATTAATGTGTTATAAATATTAATATGGATTTTATTATGAAACTTTATCTTTTCGTGTCGAGGTTACTATGCACGTATACGGTACTATGTACGAATACGGGGTACTATTCACGACAAATTAGTTTTTCTTCTCGACCAAATTATCGTTGATTTAGGAATCTTACTCTTGAAATTAAAACCATGTTTTGATTATATTGTTTTTATATAACATTCTTATAACCCTAATGATGATATTTCTCTTTGACTTGAGTGTAAAGATGGGTAGATTATTGGTATGATCGTGACTATAGGTTCTCTTTGGCGATGGTGCAAAAGTTGAATTTTTGGTGGTATGATCATGACCATTGAATTTATAATTGAATATTTTTAGCTTAAGTGCAAAGGTGAATTGATCAACATGGTTATAATTATTGTTTTATAACTTACGAAATGATTATGTATTTCTTTGATATATGAATATCTTTGGCTCGTAGTGCAAAGATGACTTGTTGATGAATATCTTAGCTTTGTAGTGCAAAGATGAATTATTGATGAATATCTTTTTTGCTCGTAATGCAAAGATGACTTTGTTGTTGAATATCTTTAGCTTTATAGTGGAAAGATGAATTATTGATGAATATCTTTGGTTCGTAATGCAAAGATGACTGTTGTTGAATATCTTTAGCTTTGTGTAGTGTAAATATGAATCATTGATGAATATCTTTGGCCGTGGTGCAAAGATGAATTTATTAGTATGATTATGAACATGAAGCTGTGATTTGGTATAACCATGATCTTTGATGTTTCGGGTAAAGACAAGTGATGAAAATTATCTTTGTCTTGGATGAGAAAGAATTTAGAACTACAAATTATGATTATGAGTTATACACGTGATTGTGGAATGGAATTGTTGATTGATGTTCTGAGAGATAAAACATTGTTGGTGGACTTTTAACATGGAGAAGATAATAGATTTTATGGTCTATTTGACTCTTTTAATGGATTACTCGTTCATCATGCAACTATGGTTGAAAAGTTTTATCATATATCATATGTTCTAAATCTACGATTTATTCTTGATGAAGACTATTGATAATTTTATTATCTTTAGTCATAATATTCTTTATTGAGCTAGTTGTGCTCACCCTTTTGTTTCACAATTCCTTTCGGGTAATAAAAAAGTGTATTTGGGTCGGCGGGGATAGCGAGGAATAGAATGGTGGTCTATAAATGTTGAGGTGAGGTGAATTTAACTTGGAAGGGTGTTTTGCCACTATCATACAAGATGTCTAATGACATACAACCTCGTGTCATCATAAGACATGGTTGTGCTCATCCACTTCTTTGAGTATATTTACAAGCACTACCTATATAATCTTGGTGTTTGTTTGGAGTATAATACCCAATTAGAGACAGTGGAGATAATGATATGTCAAGAGAAGACTCACCATTGGGAAGAATATGATAGTAATCTTCTCGTTTTTCTTTGGGGTCTATTAGATTGACCAAGGATAATTACGTGGCCATATGATATCTACCATAACCTAAAAGCATGGCCTCCCATGTATACGAAGGTTTCCTTGAGCACTTCCCAAAGATTCTAATTTCTAAAAGCAGTTTTTGACTATACCTTTATGTAAGGTGTCATTGTGACGTCTTCACTGGTTGGTATATATTTGTATCCAAACTCACGACATATGTGTTGTTGTATTTTGCACGACAATTGTTGTAATAAAGTTGTAGTTGTTTTTTCCGTACCATATATTTGGCGACTCGAGAATGGGTTGGATGGAATGGACCTATTTTGGGGTCGTTACATTTGGTATCGAGCTTAGGGATATGATCTCTGGCGGAGATCGGGGATTAGAACTAGGAAGGAGAAATGAGTAAATCCTTCGCTAGTGTGTCCTACCTAAGCTTATTTGTTGGTCGATCATAATATCGGGATATTATGTGATATGTTAATTTGTTAAATTAACCCTTGTTTTTTGAAGTTGTATTCTAGAATGATATCTGAAATACGAGGAGATGAGCAATGGAGAAATCATGATGATGACGGGGAGATAGAATCAAATTGAAAGCTCTTTGAAATACAGTGCACGTAAATTTCGGGGACGAAATTTCATAAGGAGGGAGATTGTAAGGCCCGAATTTTATGAAATAAAAGTATTCAATTTTTCTTATAATTACTATTCAAGTAAATGGTTAAATTGATAAAAGTTAAAGTTAAGGGTGATATATATAATTTTTTCAAAATAAGCAAGTGGTTATAAAATATTCATTGTTGTGGGAATATTCGTTTGGTCGTGGAATATTCTTCTTTGTGGGGAATATTAAATGCGACGGTGCTTGATCTTTTGTGGGCCCCATAACGGAAAGAGATTGGATGAGAAAAGCGACAAATATAAGTTGTTTAAAAATAGCGGCGTAGTTATTCAGATTAATACTCTTAAAATACCGGTGGTTAAAAACAAGTAGCGTTGTTGACGATGCACGGTATTGCACCAATTATTGATTCTTACGTAAGAAAGCACTACTCAATAATTATTTACGATAATTCTTATTCGATATTATATTTTATTGATTCAAATATTCTGCTGCGTTGATATTTTATATTATTGTTGTTTTAATAATTGTCACTACATAGTATTTTCCATTATCGAGCAATAATTCATATTATCTGAATAATATTATTAGAAAAAATTATTGGCAATGTCTAGAAAGTTACGTCTAAGGAGAGGTTTGGTCACCAATTTAATTGCTGCGCGATGAAGGAGAAATCTTTATTGAAAGCCCCTCTTTCCTAGAAGGCGCTGGTTGTCATTATTGTGATTCTGTAATATTATTTGTGAATAATTAATTATTGATTAATATGATAAGGAAAATATTCATTTTATGTGGATATAGATGGAGAAAATTTTAAAGTGACAATTGTTGAAAATTAATATTTTATCTTTTTACGATAAAATAATTCATTTAAATATATTATTTTAATAATATATTAATAGTGATATTTTATAATGAATGTGCGATATGTGAGTATATGAGGAGGAAGAGTATTTTGTGGCATTAAATGATTAACACATGTTTTTTGTGTGTCGGTGGACCCCATTTCTTGATTGAAATTTGATTATAGCTTGTAAAATCGTAGTTTGTGGATTTTGGTCAATTTCATTTGAAATTTGGAAAAACTTTCTTACTAAAAGTTGTAGAGAATTGAATTTCCTATTCAAAAACGTGAGATTGAATTTTCGGACAAAAAGGGCTATTATTATGAATTATTGAAGTTAGAAACTCAAAATAATTATTTTTCAAAAGTTTTAAATTTGTTTTAAAAGAAAAACGTTTTTAAAAAGGTAGGTGTGCTTCACTAGCATGGAAAAAGAGTTGAGATCAGATTTTCCAAGGTGTGCGTGAAGATTATATATATATATATTAATATTTTAATAAATTTTCTACTTTTGTGTTCTAAGCATTTTCCATAAATAGGGTGTTTAGGTTAGAATTGAAAATCACACGAAATTGAAGTTTTTCTCTCTATATTATCGGCGTATTCTTGTGAGTATTTTGAGTATACTTTGAGTATTGCTATACGGTGCAAGTTCGATTCGGCGTTATTATATCGACATTCCGATCTTCGCTCTTTTGAGGTAAGGGATAGTAAAAGGATTTTTAAGGGTGATTATGTTTTTTCAGTTTTGTATATTTTTCGGACCTTCAAAAATTTTGGAAAAATTTGAAATGATAATTTGATGAGTTTTGTTGATTGTGTCCAAAATGGTGATTTTGGATGTATAGATTAGGAGTTATAGATTTTATGAGAATAGACTATTTTAAAAGTAACTATTTATAACTCCTTGTGATTAACTCAAAATTGATGAAATTTTTATTGGGAATACATCTATATAATATCAGTATACCGTGTAAATTTCAGAATTTTTGGATAAAAGTATAATTTATGATAAATGTTTAAATATTAAATTGGTTTTGGCCATATGAAAAATAGTAAATGAATTTTTAAAATTTCGAGAAAAATATATGTTCAATATGGGACTATGTTATGCTAAATCCCAGAAAAGAAATATTTTTGGAACTGCTTTGGTATTTTTCATGAAAATGTTCTAGTTATGAGTAAATGAATTAAATATGTTATGTGAAGTAAGAAAATTGAAAAATATGATTTTATGGCTTGAGAATCATATATGAGGTATATGCAGATTTTTGATGAGGGTTTTGGTTATTGGTGATGAAATCTTATGAGTTTGGCATTTTATGATGATTAAATGCATTAATTAGTAAAGTGTAAACAATTTAATTAAATTGTTTATAAGTTTTAGAAATTATTAAATATTGTTGTAATATTAAGAATATTAAGATTTTGATATTATTAAGTGATTTTATAACATTTGGATTAATGTGTTATAAATATTGATATGGATTTTATTATGAAACTTTATCTTTTAGGTATCGAGGTTACTATGCACGATACGGTAGATATGTATGAATCACGTGGTACTATTCACGACAAATTGGTTTCTTCTTCTCGACCAAATTATCGTTGATTTAGGAATCATACTCTTGAAATTAAAATCATGTTTTGATTATATTGTTTTTATATAACATTCTTATAACCCTAATGATGATATTTCTCTTTGACTTGAGAGTAAAGATGGGTAGATTATTGGTATGATCGTGACTATAGGTTCTCTTTGGCGATGGTGCAAAAGTTGAATTTTTGATTTGGTATGATCATGACCATTGAATTTAGAATTGAATATTTTTAGCTTAAGTAACAAAGGTGAATTGATCAACATGGTTATAATTATTGTTATATAACTTACGAAATGATTATGTATTTCTTTTGATATATGAATATCTTTGGCTCGTAGTGCAAAGATGACTTGTTGATGAATATCTTAGCTTTGTAGTGCAAAGATGAATTATTGATGAATATCTTTTTGCTCGTAATGCAAAGATGACTGTTGTTGAATATCTTTAGCTTTTGTAGTGCAAAAGATGAATTATTGATGAATATCTTTGGTTCGCAATGCAAAGATGACCTGTTGTTGAATATCTTTAGCCTGTAGTGTAAATATGAACTGTTGATGAATATCTTTGGCCCGTGGTGCAAAGCTGAATTTATTAGTATGATTATGAACATGAACTGTGATTTGGTATAACCATGATCTTTGATGTTTCAGGTAAAGATAAGTGATGAAAATTATCTTTGTCTTGGATGAGGAAAGGAATTTAGAACTACAATTACGATTATGAGTTATACACGTGATTGTGGACAGGAATTGTTGATTGATGTTACAAAGATAAAACATTGTTGGTGGACTTTTAACATGGAGAAGATAATAGATTTTATGGTCTATTTGACTCTTTTAATGGATTACTCGTTCCGCTGCAACTATGGTTGAAAAGTTTTATCATCTATCATATGTTCTAAATCTCTGATTTATTACTGATGAAGACTATTGATAATTTATTTATCTTTAGTCATAATATTCTTTATTGAGCTAGTTGTGCTCACCCTTTTGTTTTCACAATTCCTTTCGGTAATAAAAAAGTGTATTTGGGTCGGCCGGGGGATAGCGAGGGAATAGAATGGTGGTCTATAAATGTTGAGGGTGAGGTGAATTTAACTTGGAAGGGTGTTACGCCACTATCATACAAGATGTCTAATGACATACAACCTCGTGTCATCATAAGACATGGTTGTGCTCATCCACTTCTTTGAGTATATTTACAAGCACTACCTATATAATCTTGGTGTTTGTTTGGAGTATAATACCCAATTAGAGACAGTGGAGATAATGATATGTCAAGAGAAGACTTACCATTAGGAAGAATATGATAGTAATCTTCTCGTTTTTTCTTTGGGGTCTATTAGGTCAACCAAGGATAATTACGTGGCCATATGATATCTACCATAACCTAAAAGCATGGCCTCCCATGTATACGAAGGTTTCCTTGAGCACTTCCCAAAGATTCTAATTTCTAAAAGCAGGTTTTTGACTATACCTTTATGTAAGGTGTCATTGTGACGTGCTACAGTTGGTATATATTTGTATCCAAACTCACAGCATATGTGTTGTTGTATTTTGCACGACAATTGTTGTAATAAAGTTTTAGTTGTTTTTCGTACCATATATTTGGCGACTCAGAATGGGTTGGATGGAATGGACCTATTTTGGGGTCGTTACATTTGGTATCAGAGCTTAGGGATATGATCTCTGCCGGAGATCAGGTTTAGAACTAGGAAGGGAGAGATGAGTAAATCCTTCGCTAGTGTGTCCTACCTAAGCTTATTTGTTGGTCAGTCATAATATCGGGATATTATGTGATATGTTAATTTGTTAAATTAACCCTTGTTTTGAAGCTGTATTCTAGAATGATATCTGAAATACAGTAGATGAGCAATGGAGAAATCATGATGACAGGGAGATAGAATCTGAAATGAAAGTTCTTTGAAATACCAGGTACGAAAATTTCGGGGACGAAATTTCATAAGGAGGGGAGATTGTAAGGCCCCGAATTTTATGAAATAAAAGTATTTAATTTTTCTTATAATTACTATTCAGTAAATGGTTAAATTGATAAAAGTTAAAGTTAAGGGTGATATATATAATTTTTTCAAAATAAGCAAGTGGTTATAAAATATTCATTGTTGTCGGGGAATATTCGTTTGGTCGTGGAATATTCTCATGCGTTTGGGAATATTAAATGCGACGGCCTTGATCTTTTGTGGGCCCCTATAACGGAAAGAGATTGGATGAAGAAAAGCGACAAATATAAGTTGTTTAAAAATACTTGGCGTAGTTATGTTACCAATTAATACTCTTAAAATACCCTGGTGGTTAAAACACACTAAAGAGCACACCGATTGCACCAATTATTGATTCTTACGTGAAGACAAAGACTACTCAATATTTTATTGATTCAATAATTCATTGCGTTGATATTTTATATTTGTTGTTTTAATAATTGTCACTACATAGTATTTTCCATTATCGAAGCAATAATTTATATTATCCGAATAATATTATTAGAAAAATTATTGGCAATGTCTAGAAAGTTCGTCTCTAAGAGAGGTTTGGTCACCTAATTCTTGGCGAAGAAAGAGAAATCTTTATTGGAAAGCCCCCTCTTTCCTAGGATATGCCTGGTTGTCATTATTGTGATTCTGTAATATTATTTATGAATAATTAATTATTGATTAATATGATAAGGAAAATATTCATTTTATGTGGATATAGATGGAGAAAATTTTTAAAGTGACAATTGTTGAAAATTAATATTTTATCTTCTTCTGATAAAATAATTCATTTAAATATATTATTTTAATAATATATTAATAGTGATATTTTTATAATGAATGTGCGATATGTGAGTATATGAGGAGGAAGAGTATTTTTGTGGCATTAAATGATTAACACATGTTTTGTGTGTCGGTGGACCCCATTTCTTGACTGAAATTTGATTATAGCTTGTAAAATCGTCCGTTTGTAGATTTCGGTCAATTTCTGTTTGAAATTTGGAAAAACTTTCTTCTGCAAAGTTGTAGAGAATTGAATTTCCTATTCAAAAAATGTGAGATTTGAATTTTCGGACAAAAGGGCTATTTATTATGAATTATTGAAGTTCCGAAGCTCCGAAATAATTATTTTTCAAAAGTTTTAAATTTGTTTTAAAAGAAAAACGTTTTTAACAAGGTAGGTGTGCCCACTAGCATGGAAAAAGAGCTGAGATCAGATTTTCCAAGGTGTGCGTGAAGATTATATATATATTAATATTTTAATAAATTTTCTACTTTTGTGTTCTAAGCATTTTCCTATAAATAGGGTGCTTAGGTTAGAATTGAAAATCACACCAGAAATTAAAGTTTTCTCTCTCTATATTATCGAGCGTATTCTTGTGAGTATTTTGAGTATTGCTATACTATCTCGGTGCAAGTTCGATTCATATTATATCGACATTCCAAAGATCGCTCTTTTGAGGTAAGGGATAGTAAGGGATTTTTAAGGGTGATTATGTTTTTTCAGTTTTGTATTTTTCCGGACTTTAAAAAATTTTGGAAAAATTTGAAATGATAATTTGATGAGATTTGTTGATTGTGTCCAAAAATGGTGATTTTTGGACGTATAGATTAGGAGTTATGGATTTTATAAGAATAGACTATTTGAAAAGTAACTGTTTATAACTCCTTGTGATTAACTCCAAAATTGATGAAATTTTTATTGGGAATACATCTATATAATATCAGTATACCGTGTAAATTTCAGAATTTTTGGATAAAAGTATAATTTATGATAAATGTTTAAATATTCGGTTGTTTTGGCCATATGAAAAATAGTAAATGAAATTTTTAAAATTTGAGAAAAATATATGTTCAATATGGGACTATGTTATGCTAAATCCCAGAAAAGAAATATTTTTGGAACTGCTTTGGTATTTTTCATGAAAATGTTCTAGTTATGAGTAAATGAATTAAATATGTTATGTGAAGTAAGAAATTGAAAAATATGATTTTATGGCTTGAGAATCATATATGAGGTATATATAAATTTTTGATGAGGGTTTTGGTTATTGGTGATGAAATCTTATGAGTTTGGCATTTTATGATGATTAAATGTATTAATTAGTAAAGTGTAAACAATTTAATTAAATTGTTTATAAGTTTTAGAAATTATTAAATATTGTTGTAATATTAAGAATATTAAGATTTTGATATTATTAAGTGATTTTATAACATTTGGATTAAGGTGTTATAAATATTGATATGGATTTTATTATGAAACTTTATCTTTTCGTGTCGAGGTTACTATGCACGTATACGGTACTATGTATGAATACGGGGTACTATTCACGACAAATTGGTTTCTTCTCTGACCAAATTATCGTTGATTTAGGAATCTTACTCTTGAAATTAAAACTATGTTTTGATTATATTATTTTTATATAACATTCTTATAACCCTAATGATGATATTTCTCTTTGACTTGAGTATAAAGATGGGTAGATTATTGGTATGATCGTGACTATAGGTTCTCTTTGGCCAGTAGTGCAAAAGTTGAATTGTTGACTAGTATGATCATGACCATTGAATTTACAATTGAATATTTTTAGCTTAAGTGCAAAGGTGAATTGATCAACATGGTTATAATTATTTTTATATAACTTCTGAAATGATTATGTATTTCTTTGATATATGAATATCTTTGGCTCGTAGTGCAAAGATGACTTGTTGATGAATATCTTAGCCTGTAGTGCAAAGATGAATTATTGATGAATATCTTTTTGCTCGTAATGCAAAAAGATGACTGTTGTTGAATATCTTTAGCCTGTAGTGCAAAGATGAATTATTGATGAATATCTTTGGCTCGTAATGCAAAGATGACCTGTTGTTGAATATCTTTAGCCTGTAGTGTAAATATGATCTGTTGATGAATATCTTTGGCCCATGGTGCAAAGATGAATTTATTAGTATGATTATGAACATGAACTGTGATTTGGTATAACCATGATCTTTGATGTTTCAGGTAAAGACAAGTGATGAAAATTATCTTTGTCTTGGATGAGGAAAGGAATTTAGAACTACAATTACGATTATGAGTTATACACGTGATTGTGGACAAGAATTGTTGATTGATGTTACAGGGATAAAACATTGTTGGTGGACTTTTAACATGGAGAAGATAATAGATTTTATGGTCTATTTGACTCTTTTAATGGATCGCTCGTTCACCGCAACTATGGTTGAAAAGTTTTATCATCTATCATATGTTCTAAATCTCGATTTATTCTTCGATGAAGACTATTGATAATTTTTTATCTTTAGTCATAATATTTTTCTCGAGCTAGCTAGTTGTGCTCACCCTTTTGTTTCACAATTCTTTTCGTGTAATAAAAGTGTAGTTGGGTTTGAGCGGGGGATAGCGAGGAATAGAATGGTGGTCTATAAATGTTGAGGGTGAGGTGAATTTAACTTGGAAGGGTGTTTTGTCGCATTATCATACAAGATGTCTAATGACATACAACCTCGTGTCATCATAAGACATGGTTGTGCTCATCCACTTCTTTGAGTATATTTACAAGCACTACCTATATAATCTTGGTGTTTGTTTGGAGTATAATACCCAATTAGAGACAAGTGGAGATAATGATATGTCAAGAGAAGACTCACCATTGGGAAGAATATGATAGTAATCTTCTCGTTTTTCTTTTGGGGTCTATTAGGTCAACCAAGGATAATTCTGTGGCCATATGATATCTACCATAACCTAAAAGCATGGCCTCCCATGTATGAAGGTTTCTTGAGCACTTCCCAAAGATTCTAATTTCTAAAAACAGCTTTTTGACTATACCTTTTATGTAAGGTGTCATTGTGGACGTACTTCTAGCTTGGTATATATTTGTATCCAAACTCACAAAGACATGTGTTGTTGTATTTTGCACGACAATTGTTGTAATAAAGTTTTAGTTGTTTTTCGTACCATATATTTGGCGACTCAGAATGGGTTGGATGGAATGGACCTATTTTGGGGTCGTTACACCAACACCTTTGTACCCTATATTATGCATAATACTCAACAATAGCACATAGGTTGATTTACGACATTAAAATTTGTTATTCTCAGTCTTCCTTCACGAGTCCGTACCACAACAATATGGTTTGGATTACTTTCAAAGAAACACTATGATTTTAATAATTAATAACAATTCTAATCTAGCCGAAATCGATGACATAGATCTTCCGATAACAATTTTGTTCATAATATTTCATGCTTTAACAAGTATTAGTCTCGCCAAAACAATTGGCTAAGACAGGATTTATAAATAGTTCAAATAATAGAACATTATTAAATTTCACTACGTACGAATTACAACAATCATTATAGATGTGAATAACTACCAATAATTATTCACTACCATGCTTGAAAAATAGTATCTCAAGTTGAGTTAGGAAACTTGCCTTTCGCGTTGATTACAGCTACACAATAAACTTATCTGCGTTTGGAAGACCTATAACCAATAATATCGGTCTCACAATTAGTACAATATTTCATAACACACAACACTGTAATTCTCAGTAAATCTTCTCCTAGACACATTACCACATAGTCACATCAGTGTTTATAACCTATATAAACACTTAACAAATCTAACTAGTTTGGTCTGGTTGGACTTCGGTCCATTCTCGGTGTTCTGGTCACCCTATCCGACAATTAACACAGTGATTGTCAATTAAACTTAGAGTCTAAGCTTCAATATTATATTAGATAAGTCAAATATCGATTATAATATTTTTCGAAAGCTTTTAATAATTTATAAACAATTATTATTATTTATAATAACTTTTCAAACACTTAAATCATTTTTAAATGATTTAATTATCAAATAATCTTATTATCATTAATATTTAATAATATAAAAAATATTAATGTTATACTTGTCAAAATATTAAAGTTATTATTAATAACTTAAAATATTTTTAAATCATCAATATTCTACTTAAATGATTTTAAAATTAATTAAAATCATTTTAAATCATCACCATTAATATTTAAATATTAATGAAATTATTATCCAAATATTAAAAGTCATTAATTATAAATTAAAATATTTTTAAATAATTTTCTCATTTTTAAATCAACATAACCATTTTTAATTCATTTATTTAATATAATAATTAAATAAATCCAACATCATTAATACTAATTTATTAATGAGAATTCTCCAAAAATATTTAAAATTATATTTTATAATTTAAAATATTTTCTAACACTTTATTCTCATTTAAAATGATTTTCAAATTAATAAAATCATTTTATCTTATTTATTTAATTTAATAATTAAATAAATCTAATATCATTAATATTAATTTATTAATGAAAATTCTCTAAAAATATTAAAAGTTGTATTTTATAACTCAAAATATTTTTAAATACATTATTCTTATTTAAAATGATTTTTCATAATATTAAATCATTTTCCTCTAATTTATTTAATATACTAATTAAATAAATTAAATATCATTTTTTTCAAATAATTATAATTATTAAAGAAAAATATCCCAAATAATTAAAAATTATTTTTAGAATTTAAAATGATTTTTAAAACCATTTTTAGTAATTTTTAGAATTTATTTCTATTTTTAAATAATTTCTTAAATATTCAGAAAATAAAATAAATAAAATCGTCGCTATAGCCCTTTAGCGACACTTAGTTGTCGTCTTTGGTGTTCTTGGCTTAAGAACAACCGACAATACCAAGGTGTCAACGTCAATTGATTCATAGCTTTTTTAATCGGTGCGTTTTTGTGCTTTCTTTTGCATCTAATTTGTAGTAAATATGTAGTACTACAAGTTAGAATCATCACCCGAGTCAATTAATCACATATCACGAAGATCTAAGCTCACAAAAGTACTGTCAGACCAAGTTCTGGGTTTTCTGGGCAACCCAGAAACCCAGAAGCTTCGAGGGTCTACCTTTGGGCTTAATTATTTCTATGTTCTGGTCTTACAAGTAGTTATGTTATGGTCCAAATATGTAGTACTAGTGTCAAGGTACATTTACATCACAACAGAGCAGTTAAACCAGATCTAAATCTCTAGATACGATCCAGACAAACTATGTCAAAATGGTTGTTCATAGAGTTTTTGGGTTTTCCAGAAATAGCACTTCGTGCTCGATTGGTCAGGTTTGACCACTCACTACACTTTCTCTGTTGATTCTATAAATGATCTAAAACTATGGATCGATAGTACACATAACATACTATAACCTAGATATAAACACAAAATCAAAATATCATAAAACCTGTTAGATCCGGCCTTCCAAAATGTTGTCAGACATTGTTTCTTACTTTCTGGGTTACCCAAATTTCAGTCGGCCTCAAGCCCAGTCAACGGTGTTTGACTATGAATAAAATGATATCTAGACATCAAATGACTATACCACCACTTGCAGATAAAAGACCTCATACCAGACTACCAATAAAAAACATAAAATAAGAAAAATCAAAAACAGACACGGATCTGTGGCTCCTGACATTAGCTTGTCAGACCACAAATCGTGTTCTTGACAGTTTTGGAAAAACTCTATTTTAAAGCATTTTGATGCTATAGATCTATGTTATATCAACATTGATCATCATTAAACATCATCTAGCAAAGATCTAAACACATAAACACGAAAATTATCTAAGCATACAAGATCAAAATGTGAACTAGGGTTTATACCTTCTATTTTCCAATTCTTGATCTATGCTCTCCAATCTATTTTTGGGTGTTCTAGTAAATGATTATATGACTGAGAGATTTGCAAAATTCTGAGGGTTAGAGAAAGAAAGAGTTGTTGGGAGCTAGAAATAAAATGAGACAAATACATACACTTTCTCTCTCTTAAATCTCTTAAATAATGTGCTATGTTGCTAGATCTGATGTTCTTTGTCAATTGAGGTTGTTTTCTTTGAGATTTTTGTGTCACCAAGTCAAATGGTTAGGTCACCCACTAAAGGTCTTGGACAATTTACAAGTTAACTAAATAAAAATCCAAAAAGGGCATTTTGGTCTTTAGCAAAATAAATTTAATGGCATTCTTGTCAATTGCACAAACCCTTAGGTTTTAACCCTTAGGGTTTAACCCTAAGGTTCTAACCCTTAGGTTTTAAAACATCTAATTCTAGAATTTTTTAATTAGGGTTTAAAAATAGAAAATTAAGAATTTCGAAAATGTAATTATGGTTTTAAATAGAAATTAATATTTCTAAAGTATAATTAGGGTTTTCTAATTATATTATCACATGCTAATCACTTTAGGCTTGCTAATTAGGATTAGGGTTTCCTAATTAGGGTTTAGGATTTTCCGAATTTAAAATTAGGGTTTTAATTAGAAAAATAAAATTTCCAAATTACAATTAGGTTTGTAAAATAGAAATTAAAATAACTAAAATATAATTAGGGTTTTCTAATCATATTTTAAGTTTAATAAATGCCTTATACTTGCCCATTAGGATTAGGGTTTCCTAATATAGGGTTTAGGAATCCCAACTTTCGATTAGGGTTTTTAACTGCGCGTTAGGGTTTCTAATCCTGAGATTAGGGTTTCTAATCTCTTATTAGAGTTTATAAATTTTAAACCTTATCCGATCAATCATTGATCAAAATTTCAATACATTACGAACACATACATATTAATATAATTATTTTAATTATATTTTCTATCGAATCCCGTTCCAGAAATTAGGGTTTGGATTTCTATTCTCCGTTAAGCACAACTCTACTCTAAAATTATTAGTCAATACATAAATTGACCTTCTCGAGACTCGTATCACAGAAACTTGTCACCAAATTAATAATCAATATTAATATTAAAATAAAAAAAAATTATTCGTAAATTTTGGATTGTTCGAAATCCCGGTTTATCACATTCACCCCTCCTTAAAAGGATTCTGTCATCGGAATCACCGCTTTCTTATTCTCTTCAATCTTTTAAAGTCGTATCATTAATTCATTTTTATCAACATAATATTCATTTGTGTCTCCAATTCTAACCTGTGACTTAAATCTATTAAAGAAAACAATTCACAGTAATTATTTAACTCAATATTACTCGCGTAATTTAAGTATTGCTTAAATCAATTACTGTTGCCACCTCACGAATAGCTCTTGATCTTGCGCCATCATATTGAATGTACGAGTTGTCGGTCTTCCCGGCTGAGCAGGTCCTTTGATCGCCAGTGTTCCACTGCTGTTTCCTTTATTGTTGTTTCCTCTTTCTGCATTCTTCTTTGGACAGTTACGAATTTGATGTTCTAGCGATCCACATGAAAAATAACCTGATATCTTCTTTGGACTTGGACAATTTGGAGAGATGTGTCCCTCTTGTCCACAGTTAAAACACACTCCTTTCCCCTTCAAACATATTCCCGGATGCTTTTTACTGCAACTTGAACATGGCTCACCTCTTTTTCTATTATCTCCTATCTTATTACCCGACTAGGTATTCTCGCTCCATTTCCTCTTATTCGGATTACTACCACCACTGCTCCCACCATCATTTGTCTTCTTCTTCTTATCCTGATGAAATCGAGACGCAGCTTCGCTCCCTCCTTCAGCAATTAACGCTTTCTCAAAGAAAAAAGCAGACGACGTATTGATCTCCGCAATACCGCTACCTTGGTGAATATCCACAGCTTGGCCCATTCTCGAATCTTTCGCGCCAGAATTCCGTATCCACCTGATGAGGTGCAAATCTTGCTAAGTCGTTGAATTTAGCAGCGTATTCAGAAACAGACATATTCTCCTGCTTTAGTTCTAGAAACTTGACTTCCATTCGAGCTTGCATACTCGTTGAAAAGTAATTCTCAAAGAATAATTCCTTGAATCTTGTCCAAGTCACTATGGTTGTACCAGCTCTCTCTTGGTTTGTCTCCCACCAATAATTTGCTTTTCCCTTCATTAAGTATGTTGCAAAGGCCGTCTTCTGCTCTTCTGCCACTCACGCAACGATGAATGCTTTCTCTATCTCCTTTACCCAAGTTTAGGCTTCAATCGGATCTGTGGTCCCTTTGAATTCAGGTGGTCCTACCGCTTTAAAGTCTTTAAAGTTAGCCAATCTATCGGCTGGTTGATTTCTCGCTCTTCCTGTTCCTGGAGCCTTATTTTCCATAGCTTCGGCAATCATATCCGCAAAGTTTTGCATCAGGTCAGCTTGACCTCCTTCATTATTCACCAATTGCTCTTCTCTTTGATTTCGATTCTGTCGTCTAGGCGACATGATCTGATTTAAATAAAAATCTTATATTAATTCTCTTTGTTTACACAAACTCTTAACACAATAAGAATTCAATACATAATTTTCATATAATTGCATATTTATTCAAATAGCACATAGTATATATAGTACTTACCACATTTTACTATCCTTTTTTAAATCATATCAAGATTAACAACACAACTTTACACAAAAAGTTGTTATTCTCCATTCAAAAAGTTATTCCCAGTTCGTCAAACTTACCGCACTTATGAGTTCAGGAACTTGCCACAATTATATGAGTGTATGAACTTATCCTAGTCAGACCTTTGGCGTCCATTCGCTGAGGGGTTCAAAATATTTCATATAATTATGAGTCATGAACTTACCATAAGTAATTTTAATCTTATATTCATATAGAAAATAAAGATTTCATTCATACAAACATATTATTGCATTTATATTCATGCAAATAATACATTGTACTTTTCAGTACACTGCACATACAACTACAAACGGTTACTATCCCATTGTGACAAAAGTCGGGATTCATTACTACAACTTTACATAAAACGTGGAGGCATACAAAAGTTATCTCATATTCCTACCAAAGCGAATATTATACTCCAAAAGATAATACTCCTCACACTTAATCTTTCTTTTGTCCACTTCCTCCACCTTTCTTCATTTTAGGACAATTCTTAACCCTATGACTCGTTCCACCACATGTAAAACATCCTCCTTTCTTTGGTTTAGGACAATTTGGTGATAGATGTCCTTCCTGACCACAATTGTAACACACATTCTTACCTCACATACATTCCCCCAAATGATTCTTTCCACACTTGCCACATACTAGTTTCTTCTTTGAATGCGAATTCTCTGTGTTGTTGTCGCTGTCGTAGTTCTTTTTCCTTTTATTGCTCTTCTTTTTCTTACCTACCTCTTTAGATAATACACTACACTTAACCCTCATTATATCGACTTGTGCTTTCAAATTATTTTGTTCTTCTCTCATCTCGCGTAATGCTCTTTTGGTCTTCCATAATTCCTCCAGAAGAAGTACTTTAGTCCTTGAGTCTTGAACTTCTGCAGATGCTTGACCTTCTTCGATTGCTACTTTTCTTTCTTCCCCGTCTTTGATCTTTATTTCTGGCTCCACTTTTGTCTCTTTGGAATATACTTCTTCTTCTTCATCCAGCTCCATCTCAGGGTACTCGTCATGATCGCTTGCTAGATTTACCGCAGGTTCGTCTCTTAAAACTTCCTCAACTGACTCACTCTGAGTTGGCACCTCGGCTAATGGCATTGGTGCAACAAATGGCAGCATCTCCATACTCATCTTATCTTTCCCAGACATCCTACAATCAGTTTAAACAACTTGATTAGTACTTCACCAGTACAAACTTCTCACACTAAGTGTTCTCATATCTCACTATCAATACATTTTATCAATCTCTCACTTAATACTTTAAATGAGTATTCTCTATCACGCTTATGGTTATAATCCTAGGGTTTTCCCCACCCCACTTAAGGTTTATAACCTACAGCTTTGATACCAACCTATGACGCCCCCAAATCTGAGTTACCTGACCCTCGAGTTTGGTGCTCACAATCCATAATATAATAACATCGAACTACCCATTCATTAATGAATATAAACGTACATAAAGTTAATTAATAGGTTAACAACATTATCCTAGGTCATCTTACCTTAACATTACAAATTTACCCTTTAGATATACAAAAAGGGTTTACAAAACATCATAGTAAATATGCTTAACATAAAACTACTCCAGCACTATGCCTTTAACTTTGTTCTGTTTAGCCCCGTTGGCCTCATCGTTCCTAGCTGAAATATTTTATTTAGCAAGGGTGAGCAACAAGTTTGCCCTGTAAGTTAAGATATACAATAAATGACATATATATCATGAATAGAAGAGTCTAGCTTGTATAGAACTTTAGCAACAATCAAATGATTTCGAGATAGCGGAATAATAATTCAATCTCAATAATAAAACTTTCTACTATTTCATACTGAATAACATATCTGATATGAAAGAGTATAATTATTTCAAAGATTCAATAATATTCAATTGAATAGAAGGAATTAACAATACTGCAATGATCTTCAATAAAGTGGGATATACCCAGATTTCATGCTAAGTGATCACAGAGGATCATGAACTAATAGAGGAATCATTTAGTTATTAAAACTAAATTACCACAAAAATATAAATTAGTTATAAAAACTAAACTATACTCTTCTGCAAGTACCTGGAGTGGCCAACTCCTTTGTACCCTATATTATGCATAATACTCAACAATAGCACATAGGTCGATTTACGACATTAAAATTTGTTCATTTCAGTCTTACTTCACGAGTCCGTACCACAACAATATGGTTTGGATTACTTTCAAAGAAACACTATGATTTCAATAATTAATAACAATACTAATCTAGCCGAAATCGATGGCATAGATCTTCCGATAACAATTTTGTTCATAATATTTCATGCTTTAACAAGTATTAGTCTCGCGAAAATAATTGGCTAAGACAGGATTTATAAATAGTTCAAATAATAGAACATTATTAAATTTCACTACGTACGAATTACAACAATCATTATCACTACAACAAAAAGGCTTATCAATGATCAAGACATCAATCGATGACGATACGGTCCGCAGATGGCTATCTATGACCGTGTCACGGTCACCGACACGAAGTCATGAGATAATCCGTCATTGGAAGGACATCACGACCAACAATAGCGACCAAATTATTAGCAACCGCAATTAGCGACCGATACCGTCGCTATTATGACTTATGCTAAGTCATTTGTCATGCGTGACGTTTCACACGCGTGTCAATGATCGATAATAGCGACCCATTGCGGTCGCTAGATTCAAAGAAGTCAAGCTGTCACGATCGATACATTTTAGCGATCGTGACGCGATCATTGATGCTTTTTTTTAAATTTTTTTGCCTATTTTATTGATTTCCCAAAATAACCCGCTTTGTACGCTTTCAATCCCAACACAAAGACAATATATATATATATATATATATATATATATATATATATATATATATACAAGCATCCATATTAACATCCATCCAATACAATACAAAACATTCATCCAATACAATACAAAACATTCATCCAACACAATATAATCGATATCATAAACATCCATATAAACTAATACAATTGTCCAAAGAATGAATCTAAAAGAGTACAAGGCTTTAAAAATCTAAAAAAAAATAAGTCCAGGCGCTCTTCATGGATCATCCAAATTAGGATCCTGTAATTATCAAAGTAATAAAACATATATGTTACATATAAGTAAGACATTAACTCAGAGACTATAAACATATAAGACAATGTAGCTAAACAATAAATGATATATATATATATACTGCGCCTCTGTTGTTGTCAGGCCGCATTGCCTCGCCTCCTCGCCGCCGCCGCCATCGCCTCCGCCAACTCATCAGGACTCAGAGACTGCAGATGCCCGCCTAATATACTGAAAAAGATCACGATGTCGACAGATCGCTCTCACACGATCGGCCAGGAGTATGATAGGGTGGATAACTTTGATGATTGTGTAGATGGGTGGTGGCCGCCTGTGCCTTTTGATGATGGTCTCAAGCGTCGTCTTTGTCCTTGGCCTTTGACATAATTTTTCTTCACGATGGACGCCCTCTCCCATAATTCTTGATCAATCGACGGACGCGGGGTGCCTTCAGGATAGCGCTCGTTCATTAAGCCCTTATAAGTGTCCTGTCAGAAGATGAACAATTAAATAGTTAAAAAAAAATAAAATAAAAAGAAGGTCGTTATAATTTATAAACAACATATTAGGATAAAGTGAACTTATTACCGCTTATCTCGAGCGACTTCGGTGTAGACCATCGCGGGTGGCCACATACACATCCAACCAATTGATAGGTTGACCTTGAGACTGAGACTCCTATAGTTCATTTTCTCATATTATTATGTAAACATATGATATTTTAGCTACAAAAGATGACTGTAAACATAACATACGTACCCTGGCAGCAATGAATCTGTCAGTATTTGTGATATATGCCGCCCCGATCGTGCGTTTTTTGCCTTCTCGTCATCGATACACCTAAGGATCTGTTTCGAGGCGGCGGTCTTCGCCTCTTGACCAAAGACTCACTCTCCACTGGTCACACATCTCGCACCCATATGGGTTTGGCGCACCACTCAGGCCTATGCATTCGTGCATATCTTGCTCACCCATCTGGATGGTCAATCTCGGCATTGTGCGAGGGGCTTTTTGTCGTTCCTTGTTCAAATTATCTTTAGTTAAATGCAGACATACGCGAATAGTGTTTGAATAAGCGATGCACTGTGCGTCGTCCCATCTATATCGTTTACTCGCAAATAAAATAACAATAATAATATTAAAAGCTGTTATAATACTAAACAATATTATTTGATTAACTATGTATTATCTATCGAGTGATAAAAAATATACACGAAATTCAAATTAAAGCGCATCCTTATGGGGTAGAGGTGTGTCTTTCATACGTAATAATCAGCGTAGGCGATTACAGAAGTATAATTGTGAAATGCACTTCACAATTTTACTATCTTGAAAATCACTACAATATACAATAATTTATATTAAAACCCTTACATTTAAATCACTACTATAGTTATAAAAATGAAAATATTAAACCCTTATATATATATATACACGGTGTTTAACTTACGTGCTATCTGGAGGAGGACGGATCTGTATAAAAATGCGATCATCCGGATTAGTCGGGGCCTTCGACACATGATTAGGGCCCCGACCCAACCCAAGCTTTTCGTCTTTGTAGGTTGAGAAGACATCTATAAATAAAAATTTAGGATGTTAGTATGAGTTTTAAATGAAAGGTACATGTAAACTAATACAATTGTCCAAATGAAATGGCCTCGAATAAATACTCGAGACACTAGAACTTAATTAAATCGGTCTCTTTATTAACCAAGTGTGTCTAGTTACCTTCTCTGTTACACTAATGGTTTCCTCAAGATCGCCTATTTTGGCTTAACAACCCCCAATAGCTTACCATGTCGACAACCAAGCTTGGCTTGGCCCCGTGTGAGGCTTTGGCTAAGCTTGGCGGTAACCTCGTGTGGCCTCCCCAATCCCAAATTTCACCCATCGACTCAGCGGCCCTTAATAGGCTCTAGTGGATCACCAATATATTTATATCCAATTGATAAGCAGCACCCAAGCTCTCTATATAAACAAAACCCAATTTACTGAGAATTACTAAAATTAAGCTACTCGCATATTCAAACAATTCAATTTCTCATATTATTTCAATAATGGGCATAGCTTTCCTATAACCAAAAGTTATTATATATTTTAAACCTAAAAATGTTCACAATAAAAGAGGTAAAAAAATTCAACTACAAACTTATACTTATAATACTTACGAACATTTTTCAAACTTATACTTATAATACTTCAAAAAAATTTGCCAGAGTCTCCCCTACAATATGGACTAGCCACATGCACGACGACATGCATATATGGACATTTCTAGGCACCCAAGACACAAACCAAGAATAAAATAAGAAGAAAAGAAGGCAAAAGAATTTATTAAGAAAATTATAAAATAAAAAAAAATTAAATAAACTTGCACAAAGATGTGTGAATGAGAATGGAGGAAAAAATAATTTGTAAATTGATTGTGAGTGAAAAATGGAGTGACGGAGAAAAAATAGGAAAAGAGATCGTACAATTATGAGAGAAAAAAAGGAGATACTTAAACATGGGAAAAAAAATAAGGAAAGAGAGAAAAGTAAATAAAATTCTTAGTGATCAAGTATATGTGACACAAAATCACGAAAAAGTTATTAGTACAACTAAATTTTGTTAGTAGATGCTCACAATTTATTTTGAAAATTAATATTTTTATAAGGCTCTCCTAACATGAATACTAAATTAGACTCAATCTGAAGGATTAGAAACTAACGGTATTGGGAGACTTTACAATTATACAGCCAACATTTGCGGTTGCAGAAATCTTTGATGGGATGGGATGGGACTTTACAATTGTACACCCATCAAAACAAAAAAGATCACTTCTCATTAATTTAAACTCAACTTGGGAATTTTACTCCATTTTGGAGTTTGAAGTTCGAGTAAATTATACTACAAGTACAATCGACGGTGTGCCATTTTAGTATCCCAATTCCAAATCAGATCCGTAAGCACAATGATTACCATCATCATTTCATTTGATTTGATTTTGGCAGGTATCCGTCAAAATGGTAAAAGATCACCTAGAAGAGGGAGCCTCAACATAAAAATCCACTCACCAATTTATTATTCTGATTTAAACAAATGAATAAGGTATATATGCAAAACAAGCAAATATAAAAAGGACCCATATACATTACCAATATAATATCAATCAAAACATTACCAATATACAATTATACATGAATTTTAGTTTTAACAAACATACATTATAAATAAATTTTATAATTAACATCAATTAGCATAGTTGATGTGAATTATGGATAAACTTCTTTGAACCTTCTTCTTGATTGAATTATGGATAAACTTAATTCCTAGTTATGTTTTATGTCATACTCATGTTCATGATATTGGATTGGTATAAGTATAATCATATATTGCAACCAAGGTTTTGGGTTAAGCCCTAATATTTAAGATCATGTTTATAGGCCTAATATTTAAGATTATGGTTAAGCCCTAAAAGTTAAGCCCTAATATTTAAGATAATCATATATATTATTAATTATTTTTGTTGTTTTTAAAATATGAATAGAATTAAATCAATTTTGAATTTTAAGTTTTCATAAATCTGAATTTAAAAAGTTAAAATGTATCTCTAATTTTAAAACGAAAATAGTAAAAATTACAAGGGTAAATTGAGATTTATACGCTCTCTCACATCACCATCCGAGTTTCAAAAAATGACAAATTAACACTTGTAGTTGTGAGGTGAAGTGGAAAATACTTTTCTGTTCCAACACTGTTAACCAATGTGGCTAAAAGCAATTATGCCCTTTTTTGTTCTTTTTTTCTAATCCCTTTTCTTCTCTTCTCTTCTCCTCTCTTCTCTTTCTTCAACCTTCATCACTCCGTTAGAACACAATGCCTTCACCAGCTCCATTATTCAGCCAAAAATTCATCACTTTCTAGACCAAACTAGATGCAAGACTGTTGCAAATCTTTTGAGTTTCCTTGTGATGAACAAATCATCCCATAAACATCACTAAAATCATCAAATAAACTCAGATAATCCATGGTTCATTCCTTGATTTCTAGAATAGGATATTTCTAACAAAAATCCATTAAACATCATGTCTAATCCCTTCTTCTGGGCATAAAAACCTCTGGGCTTTATCCCTCACCAAATTCAAACATAATCAATCAGCCATAACCAAACCAAGTAACCCCAAATCTCACCCCCCAAAAAAAAACCACACCAACAAAATCATTCACATATTCTGTCCGCACAACGATTTAATAAGAAAAATTAAGCATTAGGTCTTTACATCAAAGCAAAGCACTTACACACCACATTCAATAAATAAAAATTACACAATGAATAAGAATTAGGTCTTTACATCAAAGCAATTACACACCACATTCAGCAATAAAAATTGTAAAATTTGGAAACCCAATCAAATCGAACAACTACTTGAAGAATTTAATATAATCTAACCAATATAAATATATACCCGGTGTTTGGTGGAAGGGGCGGTTGTAATGGCGGTACAATGGTCTTGATCGACTTCTTCTTCTTCTTCTTCTCTCTTCTCCCCTTTCTCACTCTTGTCTCTATCGCCGAAGCCTCTTCTTTTTTTCTTCCGTTTACGTCGTCGGCGAATCTTCGGTAATCGATAACATTTAGTTTGATCAATGACATATCAATAATCGATCGTGATCGCGGTCGCTGATTTTTAATGACATGGACTAATCAGCGACCGCATGCGGTCGCTGATTTCAAGTGGTCGCATAAAAAATTGGCGCCAACATTTCCAGCCAAAATTTTGGTGGCAAATTTGTAGTTAACAATGATCAATCGTGACGCGTGCGGTCATTTGTTAAAACATTAGCGACTAGATTACGTTTCAGTCGCAGATGACGGTCGCTGTGACTAATATCAGCGACCGATGATGCGGTCGCTGATACTTCTGGTCGCTGATAGACCTTTTTCTTATAGTGTATAGATGTGAATAACTATCAATAATTATTCACTACCATGATTGAAAAATAGTAACTCAAGTTGAGTTAGGAAACTTGCCTTCCGCGTTGATTATAGCTACACAATAAACTTATCTACGTTTGAAAGACCTATAACCAATAATATCGGTCTCACAATTAGCACAATATTTCATAACACACAACACTGTAATTCTCAATAAATCTTCTCCTAGACACATGACCACATAGTCACATCAGTGTTTATAGCCTATATAAACACTTAACAAATCTAACTAGTTTGGTCTAGTTGGACTTCGGTCCATTCTCAGTGTTCTGGTCACCCTATCCGATAATTAACACAGTGATTGTCAATTAAACTTAGTCTCTAAGCTTCAAAATTATATTAGATAAATCGAATATCGATTATAATATTTTTCGAAAGCTTTTAATAATTTATAAACAATTATTATTATTTATAATAAATTTTCAAACACTTAAATTATTTTTAAATGATTTAATTATCAAATAATCTTATTATCATTAATATTTAATAATATAAAAATATTAATGTTATACTTGTCAAAATATTAAAGTTATTATTAATAACTTAAAATATTTTTAAATCATCAATATTCAACTTAAATGATTTTTAAATTAATTAAAATCATTTTTAAATCATCACCATTAATATTTAAATATTAATGAAATTATTATCCAAATATTAAAAGTCATTAATTATAAATTAAAATATTTTTAAATAATTTTTCTCATTTTTAAATCAACATAACCATTTTTAATTCATTTATTTAATATAATAATTAAATAAATCCAACATCATTAATACTAATTTATTAATGAGAATTCTCCAAAAATATTTAAAATTATATTTTATAATTTAAAATATTTTCTAACACTTTATTCTCATTTAAAATGATTTTCAAATTAATAAAATCATTTTTATCTTATTTATTTAATTTAATAATTAAATAAATCTAATATCATTAATATTAATTTATTAATGAAAATTCTTTAAAAATATTAAAAGTTGTATTTTATAACTCAAAATATTTTTAAATACATTATTCTTATTTAAAATGATTTTTCATAATATTAAATCATTTTCCTCTAATTTATTTAATATACTAATTAAATAAATTAAATATCATTTTTATTCAAATAATTATAATTATTAAAGAAAAATATCCCAAATAATTAAAAGTTATTTTTTAGAATTTAAAATGATTTTTAAAACCATTTTTAGTAATTTTTAGAATTTATTTTTTACTTTTAAATAATTTCCTGAATACTCAGAAAATAAAAAAATTAAAACCGTCGCTATAGCCCTTTAGCGACACTTAGCTGTCGTCTTAGGTGTTCTTGGCTCAAAGAACTAACTTTAATGATCGACAAGCGAGGTTAACGTTCAATTGTTTATAACTTTTTAATCCAAATGCGTTTACATGCTTTCTTTTGCATCTAATTTGTAGTAAATATGTAGTACTACAAGTTAGAATCATCACCCGTGTCAATTAATCACATATCACGAAGATCTAAGCTCACTAAAGTACTGTCAGACCAAGTTCTAGGTTTTCTGGGCAACCCAAAAACCCAACAGCTTCGAGGGTCTACCTTTGGGCTTAATTATTTCTATGTTCTGGTCTTACAAGTAGTTATGTTATGGTCCAAATATGTAGTACTAGTGTCAAGGTACATTTACATCACAATAGAGCAGTTAAACCACATCTAAATCTCCAGATACAATCCAGTCAAACTATGTCAGAACGGTTGTTCATAGAGTTTCTAGGTTTTCCAGAAACAGCACTTCGTGCTCGATTGGTCAGGTCTGACCACTCACTACACTTTCTCTGTTGATTCTATAAATGATCTAATACCATGGATCGATAGTACACATAACAGACTATAACTTAGATACAAACACAGAATCAAAATATCATAAAACCTGTTAGATCCGGCCTTCCAAAATGTTGTCAGACACTATTTCTTACTTTTTGGGTTACCCAAATTTAAGTCGGTCAAGCTCGGTCAACGGTGTTTGACTATGAATAAAATGATATCTAGACATCAAATGACTATAAAACCACTTGAAGATGAAAGACCTTATACCAGACTACCAATAAAAAATATAAAACAAGAAAAATCAAAAACAGACACGGATCTGTGGCTCTTGACATTAGCTTGTCAGACCACAAATCGTGTTCTTGACAGTTTTGGAAAAACTCGATTTTAAAGCATTTTGATGCTATGGATCTATGTTATATCAAAATAGATCATCATTAAACATCATCTAGCAAAGATCTAAACACATAAACACGAAAATTATCTAAGCATACAAGATTAAAATGTGAACTAGGGTTTATACCTTCTATTTTCCAATTCTTGATCTATATTCTCCAATCTGTTTATGGGTGTTCTAGTAAATGATTATATGACTAAGAGACTTGCTAAATTCGGAGGGTTAGAGAAAGAAAGAGTTGTTGGGAGCTAGAAATAAAATGAGACAAATACATACACTTTCTCTCTCTTAGATCTCTTAAATAATGTGTTATGTTGCTAGATCGATCTTCATTGTCAATTCAGAGGTTGTTTCTTTGAGATTTTTGTGTCACCAAGTCAAATGGTTAGGTCACCCACTAAAGGTCTTGGACAATTTACAAGTTAACTAAATAAAAATCCAAAAAGGGAATTTTGGTCTTTAGCAAAATAAATTTAATGGCATTCTTATCAATTGCACAAACTCTTAGGGTTTAACCCTTAGGTTTTAACCATAAGGTTCTAACCCTTAGGTTTTAAAACATCTAATTCTAGAATTTTCTAATTAGGGTTTAAAAATAGAAAATTAAGAATTTCGAAAATGTAATTATGGTTTTAAATAGAAATTAGTATTTCAAAAGTATAATTAGGGTTTCCTAATTATATTATCACATACTAATCACTTTAGGCTTGCTAATTAGGATTAGGGTTTCCTAATTAGGGTTTAAGATTTTCTGAATTTAAAATTAGGGTTTTAATTAGAAAAATAAAATTTCAAAATTACAATTAGGTTTGTAAAATAGAAATTAAAATAACTAAAATATAATTAGGGTTTTCTAATCATATTTTAAGTTTAATAAACGCCTTATACTTGCCCATTAGGATTAGGGTTTCCTAATTTAGGGTTTAGGAATCCCTACTTTCGATTAGGGTTTCTAACTGCGCGTTAGGGTTTCTAATCCTGAGATTAGGGTTTCTAATCTCTTATTAGAATTTATAAATTTTAAACCTTATCCGATCAATCATTGATTAAAATTTCTATACAGTACGAACACATACATATCAATATAATTATTTTAATTATATTTTCTACCGAATCCCGTTCCAGAAATTAGGGTTAGGATTTCTATTCTCCGTTAAGCACAACTCTACTCTAAAATTATTAGTCAGTACACAAATTGACCTTCTCGAGACTCGTATCACAGAAACTTGTCACCAAATTAATAATCAATATTAATATTAAAATAAAAAAAATTATTTGTAAATTTTGGATTGTTCAAAATTCCGGTTTATCATATGAGGTGGGAGAAGCAACGTTGTTGGGACCAGAGTTTGTACGAATGACTACAGAGAAGATCCAAATGATTCGACAACGTATACAAATGGCACAGGATCGACAAAAGAGTTATACGAATTTTCATCGAAAGGACGTCGAATTTAACATTGAAGATCATATATTGTTACGTATTGCTCCATGGAAGGGAGTTACAAGATTTGGGAAGAAAGGAAAGCTTAATCCAAGATTTGTTGGTCTATTTGAGATTCTTGATCGAATAGGAAATGTGGCCTATAGACTCGCATTACCTCCAAGCATGTCTCGTGTTCATAATGTTTTTCACATATTTATGCTTCGTAAATATGTGAAAGACCCAAACCACATTATTGAGTTAGAACCAGACGAGATAGCCGAAGATTTAACGTACGAGGAGGTACCTGTTAAGATCTTGGATAGGAAAGGACATGTCCTACGCACCAAGGTTATACCACAAGTTAAGGTTTTATGGAAGAACCATGCTATTGAAGAAATGACCTGGGAGTTAGAATCATAAATGAAAACGAGGTATCCTCACCTTTTTGAAACACCAGGTACGTACGTCAATTTTGAAGACGAAATTTCATAAGGAAGGGAGGTTGTAAGACCCCAACTTTTTATAAATAAAATCAAATTTCCTCTAATTATTATTGTGAATAATAAGATGTTAATTTGAGATAATACTTTGGTTATGGGTGAAATGCGCAAATTTTGCAAAATAAGCAAGTGGTTATAAAATATTCATTGTTTTCGGGGAATATTTGTTTGGTCGTGGAATATTCTTGCTATCGGGGAATATTCATACGATGACGCAACCATTTGTGGGCCCCATAACGAAAAATGGACGGATGAAGAAAATGACAAGTTTGAGTTTTTATAAATAACGGTGTAATGGTTATCGTTAACACTGTTGGAATACCCGGTGGTTAAAATATAGTAATACACGTGGTTGCATAGTACCACACAGTATTGCACAGTATTTTTTGAATTATTGATTCTTACGTAAGAAGGCACTACTCAATAATTGTTACAGTAATTACTGTTCAATATTTTTTTTATTGATTCAATAATTTCTACGTTGAAATGTTATATTATTATTGTTTCAATAATTGTCACTGCACAATATTTCTCATTATCAGATCAATAATTCATATTATTTGAATAATATTATTAGATAGCATTATTGGTAATGTCTAAGGAAGTTCTGTCCAGGAAAGGGGTTTGGTCACCTAATTACGCGCTAATAAGGAGAAATCCTTATCGGAAAGCACCCTCTTTCCTAGGAACGACATGGTTGTCATAATTGTGATTTTATAATATTATTTGTGAATAATTAATTATTTCTTTATATGATAAGGAAATATTTATTTTATGTGGATATAAATGAAGGAATAAATGCGGAGGTGTTTTATTAGTATTTTGTCGAAATAGAGGTGTTGAAAATCGTCCTTATGTGGATTTCGGTCATTTTTCGTTTGGAATTTGGAAAAACTTAAATCTATAAAGTTGTAGAGAATTTAATTTCCTATGGAATTGACATAAAATTCGTATTTTTCTGATAAAGGGCTATTTATTATGAATTATAGAAGTTTCAGATATAAATATTTTTATTAAGAATATGGGTGGGTCCCACTTTTGTTTTTTGTGAAAATCATGTGCTGAGAATTTTTCAAAGCTGGCATTCTTAGCTTGTTCAAAAGGAGTGGGCGTAGAAGAGAATATAATAATAATATTTTATTAATTTAGTCTGCTTTGGGATTCTAGTATTTTCTTATAAATAGGGTGCTTAGTTAAAATTGAAAATCACACCAGAAATAAGTTTTCTCTCTCTATATATTATCGAGCATATTTTGTGAGTATTTAGATACTTTGAGAGTTGTTATTTAGTGCAAGTTTCCTTCAGCATTACATCTGATATTCCAGTCATAAGTACTGTTCTTTTGAGGTAAGGGATGTTATTTTCTTCGTAAATAATGTTATTCTCTCAAAATCAATATACCGAAATATTGGTATAAATTTTATTGTGGAATTTCTACCTTTTTGTGTCGGGGTTACTATTCACGTATACGACACTATTCACAGAAAAATAAAATTTTCTTTTTTCGTCCAAGTTGTCTATTGTGGTTACTATCTTTGATTGTATCCATGTTTTGATCTTTATTTTTGAATTCTACTCCACAATTGATTATTATAGAGTATTTTTGAACTTGGATAAATTGTAGTACGAATCCCTAATATTTGTCCTTTTTGTCTCACTAGATTCGTTTTCTTTAAGATATTTTTCATCATCCTCAGTCCTAAATGATTATATAACTGTATAACTTTGGCCTGTAGTGCAAAGATGAATGATTACCTGATGAATATCTTTGGCCCGTAGTGCAAAGATGAACATGTGTTGAGATGAACATGACCAACTAGTGATACAAATGAATATCTTTGGCCCGTAGTGCAAAGATGAATATTTAATGCAAGATGTATATTGATTGATGTTACATGGATAAAATATTGATGATGGACTTTTAAATTCATAAATGATAGTATATTTCATTCTCTACTTAACTCTTCTAATAAATTGTTATTTCCGCTGCGAATATTGATCTAAAATTGGTTGTCCATTATATTTTATCTGATTTTTTGAAGGCTAACGATAATTTGTTGTTCATTATCATAGTCATAATATTCTTTACTGGGCTAGTTGAGCTCACCCTTTTCTTTTTTGTTCTATTTTTCTTCTTAGGAGGTGAGAATATAGCAGGAACTAGCCGGGGTATGGAGTGATGGTTCTAGAAAGTTGTTTTAGCAGTTCTCACTATTTTTGTAAAATAGTGTATCAATAATTATAATGAGGACTCCTTTTGAGTTTTAATATTGTCTATTAGACAATATTTGTATTTAAACTCACAGTATATGTGTTGTCGTATTTTGTACGACAATTGTATTAATGAAGTTGTATTTATTTATGTACCATGTATTTGACGACTCAGAATGTATGATGTATACCTATTTTGGAGGCGTCACAATTGTAGTGTATGTTCATATATAATTTGATATTTGATGACACTGTCAGTTTATTATGTGATATTTGCTATTTCCAACGGAGTCAGTTGCAAAATATGTGGGCCCTTCTTTATTTTATTTATGTATTTTAATTAGTTTCCAATATTGATATAAACTAAGTACCATTTACTTAGTTTCCTACTAATAAATTAAATTTAATAAAATAAAATAAATTTTAAAAATTAGATAATATAATACAAAATAAAATATAATATAATAAAATAGAAAATAATAATAAAATAAAATAAATTGAATAAAATAAAACAATTTAATTTAATTCAATAAAAAATTTAAACTTAATAAAAAAATTTAAAATATATAATATATTATAATAAAAAATAAAATACATTACAATACAATAAAATAAAAATAATAGTAAATTTAATAAAATAAAATAAAATAAATTTAATAAATTTACTTTAATTTAATAAAAAATAAATATATATATAATATAATACAAAGTAAAATAAAATAAAATTCAATAAAACATAATAATAAATTTAATTTAATTTAATAAAAAATTACTTTAATTTAATAAAAAATTAAAAATTATATAATATAATATAATACAAAATAAAATAAAATAAAATAATAAACTAATAAGCATTTGCTTAGTTGGGGTGCAATTAAAATAAAGCTGAATAAGTGTCTAAATAAACAACATATATACTTTGGAACTTAATTAGAAATTCGTTTGACAAGTAGGAGTGAATGTCGAACTGTAGTCCCCGTATTCAAATAATAAAATAAAATAAATTATATTTAATTAAGTAGTATACGATAATATAATACAGTTTAGAATAAAATAAAGTATAGCTAACTAAACATAAAATAATTAAAATAAACGAAGTAGCATTTGCTTAGTTTGACAATTAAAATAAATTGAATAAGTACTATATGTATATATACATATATATACTATACTTTAGAACTTAGAAACTCGTTTGATAAGTAGGAGTGAATGTCAAATAGTACAACAAAAAGGTTTATTTCCGACGGAATATTTCGTCGGTATTAAGTATATTCTGTCGAGGTTAACCTTATTTCCGACAGAATATTCGGTCGACAATTCGGTCGAAATTAAGTCCGTCGGTCTTTCAGTCGGGGATACTTAAACTCGACGGAATTATCGTCGACCGAATATTCAGTCGGGGTTAATATATTTCCGACTGCAAATAGTCTGTCGAGGATATTCGGTGGATGATAATCATGCCACGTGGAAGCCTGTTAAAAATGGAAAACATATTAAACTCGACGGAAATTCGTCGATAGTACAACTATTCTGTCTAGATTATATGTGACACGTGGTATATGACCAAAATGTTTAGGACTTATTTCCGACGGATCCGTCGAGAATAGTACTATTCCATCGAGAATATTATTTTTTTTAAAATTTTTTATTTGTTTTTGCAATATCCAGAGATTTAACTCACATCTTATACATGTACATGTACCTGTTTTCCCAACAGCACATACACAAGCTAACAATATGGTCAATAACATGAATTATAATTACCAAGGCCAACAATATGTCAAAAACCAACTAAATGAGAAGTAAAAAGGTCAAAAACATCCCATTAATCTAAACTAAACTATATCAAACATCCCATTAAGCTAAATTAAACTAAATGTCAAACCGCAACAAAACCAAAGTAATGACAAGGTTTAAACTACAATACGTCAAAAATAATGTAAACTAAAAAATAATGTAACTCAGAAGAATGTAAACTAAGTCAAAAATAATGTAAACTACAAAAGAATGTAAACTAAGTACACACACATCGCATCCCATGCTACATCTGATACTTCCGGCGGCTGATGCTCTCGCAAAGTAGTCCCGGGCGATTCTTCTACCGCCCGGACTGCCCTCTGTCGCATCTCGTACAGCCAGCCGACATAATTCTTCAAGATGTGGGCAATTATAACAACGTTACCATCCGCCTCAGTTATGTTGGCCTCGTATATGTATTATCTCTATCAAACAGACATAACATATGTATAATTAATTATTTGAACAATATGTAAATAACATAGACCTTGATTTAATATATGTGAAACTCCCACAACACTGTCACCATGAATGAAGCATAAGATCAGAGTACGCCAGATCTTGGCTAAATCATTATCTGACCCGGTGGGGAGATGCGTCAGGCAGATGGCGTGTACAGTCGCCTTAGCGACAGGATCCAGAATACTAGAATACAAAAATTTATTAAGAACATTTTAATTTATTAATCACATAATAATATCATTATAATTGAACATAAGTTATATATGTTAGTTGAAACCTACTGCAGACAGCCGACATCAATCTGGGAATGTGTCGAGCGCTCGCCGGCGGACAACCTAATCGATCGAGAGGTTGAGCCCTCGACGCCGTAAAGCGTCTAGCATCTGTATGTTTAATATAGTTATGACATTGTCAAAAAATAGTAAATGGATGTATAATATAGTTATGAAAAAAATGTTACTGAGCCAAAAAAGAAATCAACTCACTAGCATCTGAAGACGACCCGCCCCGGGAGCCGTCACCTGATCCTTAGCAGCCGCCACCACGACCACCTCCACCGCTATGTTGAGGCATATATAGTTGTACTACTGAAATAACAGACATAGATACATATAATTAATTAAATTTTATTGCAATTATTATATATAATGATTGATTTTAGTTGTATAATATTTACAAAGCACCAATTAGTGAAGAAGTAGTACGTCGTCAAACCCGTCAGAATCAAAATCATTTTCATCCTCTGATTATGTCTCTTGCTCTTCTATATCAATTTCTTCCTCAGTGTCATCTTCTACCATCACATACGGACTGACAACCACATCTTCATCCACTTTGTCAACATTAAGTACGGTAACGGCATCATCAACCAACACATCGTCATCATTTAGCATAACGTGGCTGGGATTGCTAACTTGTTCTTACAACAGGTCATCCGTTCCAGATAGATTAGTACCATCAAATGACCGAGTCTTTGTTGTCACAACTGTATACCATGGGGTTCTATAATTTACGATATTAGTGGAATAATACACTTGAGTTGCTTGGCTGGCTAACACAAATACGTCATTAGACTGTAAATTTGATTTTATATCTACTGTGACGATTCTATTACGATCAACTTAAACACCCTTTGCAGTATCAAACCAACAATACTTAAATGTAACGACCTTTTTAACCCCTGGATAATTGAGCACAATCATTTCCTTTAATCTTCCATAGTAATTGGACTCAGCATCTCCATAACAACTTCCCAACACGACAACGCCAGAGTTGACTGATGTCAATTCATTCAAGTCATCAACCTTGAATCTATACCCATTCACGATACAACCTGGAAATGAACTAATAAGTTTGTACGTGCCTAAAATGACATCTCTAAAATGCTCATACGTGTTCTCTTCTTCGACCCTTCTCTTAAACCACTGGTGAAAATTTTCATTAGTGAATGCTTCCATCTGTGATTCTGCCAACCCCGGGTTTGAAGCATGTGCTTCCAATTCGAATGAACTGCGTACAATAATATGACAATTATTTAATTGTTGATTAAGGTTAGATAAATCATTTTCAACTTGTAATAATATATACTTGATGTACGAAGATACTTCAGGCATATTTAGAAACATGTATGTAGAGACAATCTTTAAATCTTTATCGATTAGGTAAGTTTTCGTCTCATTTCCAAATGGTTTAGCTGGATAAGTGAATACAACCAACTCATCATCAGCACGACCAGACGGATCGATGACCTCATTCCGACTTAGACGGTTATGCTTCGTTGTGACTACAACGTCAAAGTACAACGAGCAGAAGTTGACAAGTTCTTCCTCCGTATAGCATTCAACAATAGAACCCTCTACGCGAGCTTTATTTTTAACTTTCTGCTTTAATTGACGCATATACCTGAAATATGAAAGTATGTAATATTACCTGATAAGTTAAATATAAAGATGACAAATATTGCACAATGTATGTGATATTACCTCTCAAATGGATACATCCATCGATATTTCATCGGTCCTCCATGCTTAAGTTCATATGGCAGATGAATAGGCAAATGCTCCATGATGTCAAAGAACCCCGGTGGTAAAATCATTTCGAGCTTGCATATTGTCAACACTATGTTTTTCTCCATCTGCTCTCAATCACTATACATTATAACAGTTTAGCAAATATCCCGAAAGAAATTTGAAATTGAGGTAAAATTATCATTAATATTCCTACGTAACACCTCACAAAATGCAATTGGCATCAACTTCTGCATGAATACATGACAGTCGTGACTTTTGAACCCAGTAATTTTCAACTGCTCAACCTTAGTACAACGAGATATGTTAGAAGCATATCCATCTGGGAGCTTCAATGCGCTAAGCCACGTGCAAATGTTTTCAACCTGTTGTTTGGTAAGATAAAATGGAGCTTTTGGTTTTATGTTGTTAGGTCGGATCCACAATTCCCGCCTGATATTCATTTCCTCCAAGTCTTTATGTGCTTTATCATTGTCTTTTATTTTACCACTCGTATCTAGTACGGTGTAAAACAAGTTCTCGAATACATTCTTTTTTGTATGCATAACATCTATACAATGCCGAAGTGCTAGTGTGACCCGGTATGGCAACTCAAACCAAATCAGCGAGTGTGTCCCGTAAGACTTTTCCCATATCTAATAACTCTCAACTTACCATGCTCCTTCCCAGACGGTGAAAATGTTAGATCATTTAGCCAACCCAATATGTCGCTGCCCGACAAGCGACCGACAACCCCCTTCTTCTCCATCTTTCTGTTAAACTGTGTAGACATCTTTCTAATAATTGTGCTCAGCAGGCAAGAATCTACGAGCAGTTCCAAAGAAACTAGTTTTCCGGCATGACGTAGTTGAGTGCCTTGCACATCCCCCATACAGACTGGACATGACAACTTACCATGAGTCGACCAACCAATAATCATCCCTAGTGTCGGAAAGTCAATGATAGTCCACAACAAGGCTACCTTCATCACAAAATTCTGCCTGACAGATTTATCAAAAGTCTGACCACCTGTTTCCCATAGCATCTTAAGTTCATCGACTAACGGCCTAAGGTACACGTTGATGTCTTTTGTAGGGCTCTTATCCTCCGGTATAAGTAAGGTCAAGAAAAGATACGAATCCCTCATGCACATTGACGAAGGAAGATTGTAAGCTACCATAATCAGTGGCCAAACATAGTAAGGTTGACTAAAATTATTAAATGGACAGAAGCCATCTGTAGCTATGCCAAGCCTGACATTCCGAACTTCGTCGAAAATTTTTGGAAAATTGGCATCAAAATTCTTCCATTCATCTCCATCTGCTGGGTGAGTCAACTGACCAGGAACGACATCCCTTGTTTTATGCCAACTCATATGCTGAGCAGTGTGCGCAGACATGAATAGCCACTGTAACCTCGGCGTAAGAAGAAAGTATGGTAAAATCTTCTTTGGAACATGTTTTTCCTTCCCCCCACATTTTGTGATCTTATATCTTGGCGAGTTGCAGATATCACACTGCACCTTATCTTTGTCATCCCCATAGTATAACATGCAATCCTGCTCACACGCATCGATCTTCTCATATCCGAGATTCAACCCCTTAACCATTTTCTTCACCTCATAGTAATTCGCAGACAGAGTATTATTCCTAGGTAAGAACTCACTGAGAATATCAAGCAAATCATTGAATCCTCTCTCACTGCAGTCATGCTCATTCTTGAAATGTAAAAACTTCGTAACTGCAGAAAGCCTGGTGTGCCTGTCATTTCCAGGATACAATGGAACACCCGATTCAGATAGCAACTTGTAGAAAACAGTTGTTGAATCATTTGGCTTTTGATGAGCACTGCTTGACGCATGCTCATTTTTATCCCAGTCAATATTGGTAGGGCCATATGCATCAACCAACATCTATACGACGTCATAGTTATCTGATTGTGAATCCCCGTGAACTAATTGGTCTACATTACTATATGTCTGTTCTCTAAACTTAGTTGATTCCCCGTGATGAATCCATACCGAATACCCATCCACAAACCCACATGAATATAAGTCAAATTTAACTTCATCGGCAGTCTTCCATATCATGTTCTTACACTTGAAACACAGGAATCTCATCTTTCCGTTCGGATCATCAACATGTTCTATTGTTTTGTTCATAAAATTGGACACCCCTTCACGGTACGCATCAACTAATCCCCTCCCATCAATCTTTATCCTATGGTACATCCAACTCCGGTCGGCTGACATCTTTAATTGAAGAAAATACCTAATTAGATCAAGAATAATCATGAATGTGGTACATACATGTATTTAGTTTACCTAGTATATATCTCCACTCTACAGGGGTAAGGCTTCTATCCCATTCCTGGATGTGTCTTGTTGGTTGATTTCGCAATCAAAGAATACGTGCAAGTATACACGATCAACAAGTAATAAAGTGATAAAATAGAGTGTCGATCCCACAGAGAATTCTAATTAATAAATTCCAACTACTAGCACTATATCAACCCAATTTTATTTAACAATGATAAATTATGTTTTCTGAAATATTGAAACTAAATTAAACAATTAAAGATATTACTCTAAAATAGACAAATAAATAAACTAAGATTTGAATGAATGATTTCCGATAAATAAGGATTAAGACTTCAATATCCCCAATTATTAACTATAACTCAATTACCCAATTATCCCAATTATTATGTCTACTGAATTGTTAACATGAATTCTCAAATGTCAAAAGTCCTTTTCCAAGTAATCAACTGACTTCTATTTAATCCAGATTAATCTTGCTATATTCTTATGCAAAACAAGTGAATTAAACTCCTTCAATTCCAATTCCTTATGTGTTACACGCGGTGAACAAATATTTCCATTCAATTCACAAACCTACTTATTCACTGTGAAAATAAATAAGTCACACGTTATCAAACCCAGTTCTAACCCTAGAATTCCTCTTTCAATTCCTTTTAGAGTAACAAGGTAACTATTGGCCAAATAATTAATCAATAGATGCAAGGCATGATAAATAATTCACTTCAACATAAATAGTTGGAATAAACTGAATAACTAATTTATAGCCATAAAAGGTTCAATTGAAATCTTAATTAAAGAATTAGTTCATAACGGAAATAAAAACCAATAATCGTTTGCAAATCATCCTTAAAGAATCACAAATTGAAAATAAGGAGAAGAAGAAGAAACTCTTTAGCCAATCCTTAGTCTTCAAGTAATCCTTTGTGTAGCCTCCAATGAATGAATGAATGAATATAATTTCAGCACTTAATCTCTTTTTATAGCTCCCCACAATCCCAATCCAATTAGGCTTCAAACAACCTTCAATTGAGTAGTCAAACGAAAAGTCAAAACTCATCTTCGGTCAACAAGAATCATGACCCAGTGCCTTGGCGCTAGGTTTAACACTGATAGTAGCGCCCCGACGCTGGTCCCAAGAAATTACCAAAATGCCATTTATTTTTCCAGTTTTCCCACTTTGTCCCTACAGCTCCCGAATCTGCAAAACAACAACTAATCACAATAAAAATGCTTATAAATAACTTGCGACTGCAATAATTTAAGTCCAAATATATCCAATTCATGGGTATATTACCCAATCATCAAATACCCCCAAACTTAAATCGTTGCATGTCCTCAAGCAACAAAACACAAACAACACGAAAAAAACTAAACAACGTGCAAATGCAAACAATCTATATGTTCTTAATTCCAGCAATTCAATAGCTCACGTATATCCATAGGCCTCAGAAAAATCACAAAAACATGCTAATACATCATGTTAAAGCAGATCAATAATATCCCTAACAACTAATAAATCTGAATCTGTTATGACTGATATTGTGAGTGTGTGTTCAACAACCATGCTAACCCATAAAAGGCAAAAATATGAAAGATAATAAATTTCTTAGTAAGCATCATACAGTGTAAACTTGAGAACTCATCAAATATACTTGTTTCAACTGAAATCAAACAATCACCCGAATTCAAGAGTCTAAATGGAATACTTATGCTTTTCTTCTCTTTTTTTTCTTTATAACGGGGGCTTTTTGCACTTTTCCCGCTTTATTAGTATTTAATTTTTTTTTCTCATGACTATGCATTGTCTTATTCCCTTAGGCTTTTCAGTGATACCTTAACGAGCTTTCGACCAACGACTCCCAGACCATTAAGACCTTAGGGCGCTAAGTGTAAAGACAATCCCCTCGGGCTTACTTACTCAAGTACCAAAGGCCACAAAACTAGACAAGCATGCCAAGGTGTTTATTCTTTTTTTTTCTTTTTTTTAAGCTTATATATTCCAAATATTTTTCCCCCAAACTTGAGTATATGTCTAACTTCAGTCTTCTCTAGCTATTCAAATTGTCCTTGCATTTCACTAGTAATCATCCTTTAGAACTCTATTATCTATCCATTTAAACTATCATAGCCAACATGGTCATTTTTCAAAGTGTTTTCCTATAATATCAGTGTCAAACAGATAAAGATTCAAATCATGTCAAGAAAATCATATCACTAACTCAATAATCCTTACTAGACTTGTTCATGCAATTCTAATTTCATCATTGGCCCCCAAATATACGTACTATCAAAAACTGGAATGAACATGCAATCCTAAATGCAATGTTTACTAACAATAACAATCCAAATCCACAAACTAATAACAAACTACAACTAAGAAATAAAAATTAACTACCCCCAAACTAATCCAAAGTAATGTCCTCATGCGAAAAATATAACAAAATAAAACAGAGGACTTCCCTGACGAGTTTATTCCTCGGGAGGTGCATCATCATCCTCGTTCATCTCTTGATCGGAAGGGGTGAATACAGGTAGAACAGGAGCAGTTGGGAACTGGCTAAGGTGAACGCCCGGATGTAATTGGACGGTCAGTGCATTCTGTGCAGCAAATTGGTCAACTAAGAATTTGAAAATCACGTCTTGACATTCAGACAAACGTACATTCTAGGACTCCATGTTGTAAAACCAGCCATCTATCTCCCGCTGGACTGCTTCGGGAACCACACCACGATAAGCTGCTGCAGATGGGCCATAAGTAGGTGGAGCCTGAGGTGGTGGGACTTGTGTAGGTTCAACTTGGGGAATTATGAAACCCAATCCCCTAGGGTGATTTTCCCCACCTGTCCACACTTTATACCTGCTGATCAACTTATGGTCCAACACGGGCATAGGCGTTTGAATCATCTCATCAGATTTCCATTTGACTCCGAACTTAGTACACAAAATGCAGATGAGAGATGGATGGGGTAAACCTCCTATGGTTCCTCCTCGAGATGCTCGAAGAATGGACTGCTGGATCACGTGACCGACATCTATTTGCAAGCCTTGAACAATGGAATATAGCAGTACCGCCCTCTCTTTGGTGACATGAATCACATGTGTGCATAGCATTAGTTTGGCGCAAATAAAGGCATACCATGCCTTCCCATATAAACTGAGATGAGAATGGGGGAAGGTCATGCTGCCACGCTCATGCACTGTCCATGTGGTGCCCGGTTGGCAAAGCTCACATATTATTTTCTCATAGTCGGGACCTTGACTCAGAAGACCGGCATACTCATCATTAAGCTCTTCCAAATCCATTTGATAGCACCCATTTATGTCCTCTTCTCCGATTTCCACGATTTTTCCCCTGACAAACACTTCATAGTGATCGTGTTCTGGAACGTTGGCATAGAATTCTTTCACGATCGCAATCGCTACTAAAGGTCAAGTTGTTGTTGGTTAGAAAACCGATTTCGCAAGAATAATCATTACCGCTATTTCCCCATCCTTTGATTGATCGGGTCTCAAACCACGTTTGGGGACTAGGGAGTGGGTAGCCATGCGGTTATAGCGTTCTTGAGCCGCGGCACTAACAAAACGTCGACTATCAAATTTTGGAGGTGGAGACGAACCGGTCCCTGATCCATCGTCGCGTTGACGCTTGGAAGACATGTTGAAAAACTGCACGAAAATCGCATAAACAGGAATAAGAATTGAATATAAAGCAAAGTGGGACATGTATGCCCATACCACGGCCCCCAAACTTCAAAGTGATCAAACCTTATGTGTTATGAATGGGAGTTTTGGGAAACACATAATAGCATGGGACACCAAGTTAACCACGTAGGCGTATTTTATAGACAACATGCACAAGTTGCAGGAGCAACACAAGTTACACGTACAAGGATATGTGTACAGTAATGTGATCCAACGTATGTCCCCAAATATTATAGCCCTTCACAAACATGATATCAAAGTTTAACAGTGAAGTTATGGTGTTGGGATGGCAAAACAACAAGTGAATTCAGTTTGGGTAGTGGTGTGTGTGCCAGACCCATAAGATTTGACGTAAAATAAGTCAATGGTAACCGTTCAGATATCTTCATTGGGTATGCACAACGATGTAGACTAAACATTTAGTAAATGCAATTACATGCAAATACAATCAGGATATTGCTTTATGTGTATTTAGCCTTGCTCAGTGAGTCAGACAAAATATCAAACACCATGTGTGCAGTTCATATATTGGTTTGGATCATTCTAATATTTCTACCAATTCAAGCCCCTTGTATGAAATCACACATATGTAGGATATTCTATCCAACAGTTGTGCATAAATCTACAGGATTCACATGCAAGCAATTCAAGAGAATCAAAAGCAAAGGGGATGAAAGTCTGCACTTAAGATGTATAGCGTGAAGATCAACCTTGCTTCTCATTGTCACAAGTCACCTGATGTAGTTCTAGCACAACTTGAATGTAATTACATACGTACCTTTGCAATAGAGATGATAGATGAAAATTGTTTTGTGAAAGGAACTCCCAATTTGCTATGTAGAGTTTCGTTTGGATTGGGAAGTTATATGCAAGTTTTAATAGCAGTTACCATAGGTGTATTGGAAATGCGTGTGGAAGGTGGAGAGCATGAAGTGGGAAACTGAGAAGTTAGACTCAATTAGGAGTCGATTACGGCGCCCTCGTTGTAGGTACGAGATTTAGCCTATATAAAGGCGTTGCCATTGTTCATCGATGGGTTGTGACAATGCTGGCCACGGGTGGTCTTTGTCCATCGAGGAGATCTTACTCATTTGCCCGGTATTTGGTATTGAGTTTTCTTGAGATCGGTAGCTTGTGGCTTGTTAGGCGAGGGAGTAGCATGAGGGGTTAGTGCCGGGGCGTTCTAGTTGTGTGTAATCCGAGCGCTGGGGCGCTGATGTCTTTCTTTCAACAACTTACTCACATCCTCTAACCTGAAATTTGAAACTTAATCAATGCTTGCATAGGACCTGTACACCTGAGAAAATTTGAGACTTCATCAACAAGAATGTTTACTAGCAATATTAAAGGAATAAATACGGGAAATAATATGAAATTAAATTGAAAAAAATAAAAAACTTAATGGGTTGCCTCCCTGTAGCGCTTGGTTTTTAGTCGTCAGCCCGACTTTTCGGTGTTGCTCATTTGGTCGCTAGATCGATGAGGTACATGGCCGTGGCTTGACGTTCGACGAGTCCACTCCAGTAATGTTTGAGTCGCTAATCGTTTACCTTAAATTTTTGTTTTGAATTCGGTTCTTCTACTTCAATGTTTCCGTGTGGAGCGACAGATAAAATCATGAACGGCCCGGACCACCGGGATTTCAATTTCCCAGGAAATAGACGCAAGCGAGAGTTGAACAGTAATACTTGTTGGCCCAGTTCAAATGTCCAATCGAGAATTTTCTTATCATGACAGGCTTTAACTTTCTCTTTGTAAAGCTTTGCGTTCTTGTAGGCATTGAAACGAAATTCGTCCATCTCGTTTAACTGCAGTAACCTTTTCTCACCCGCCGCTTCTAGATCAAAGTTCAGTTTCCAAATGGCCCAGTGTGCACTGTGTTCTAGCTCGACCGGAAGGTGACACGCCTTTAGAAATACAATTCTGTAAGGTGACATGCCGATCGGATTTTTGTAGGCTGTTTGATATGCCCATAGAGCATCGTCAAGACGCAATGACCAATCTTTTCGTGATGAATTGACCACTTTTTCTAGAATTCGTTTGACCTCCCTATTCGAGACCTCCGCTTGACCATTGGTTTGGGGATGATATGCGGCAGCAATTTTATGACGAACCCCATACTTTACAAGCAATTTAGTGAACTGCTTATTACATAAATGAGTCCCCTCGTCACTTATTATCGCCCTCGGCGTCCCAAATCGTGTGAAGATGTTTTTCTTTAAAAATTGGAGGACAACATTAGCATCATTCGTGGGTAACGCTGCGGCTTCTACCCATTTGGAAACATAATCGACTGCCAACAAAATGTACTGATTATTGAAAGATGATGGGAAAGGTCCCATAAAATCAATTCTCCATACGTCGAATAGTTCTACCTCTAAGATTGAATTGAGTGGCATTTCGTTGCGCTTGGAGATATTACCTACGCGTTGGCACCGATCGCATCTCAGCACATAGAGGTAAGCATCTTTGAATAAAGAAGGCCAGAAAAATCCCGATTGTAGCACTTTTGTTGCTATGCGATCGCCGAAATAATGACCTCCATAATCTGAGGAGTGGCAATGGCCTAATATGCTGTCCATTTCTTCATGAGGCACACAACGTCTTATCATTTGATCTACACAAGCCTTAAACAGAAACGGTTCATCCCAATAGTATTGCTTCACATCGTGGAGGAACTTCTTTCGTTGTTGTGAGGTCAGATCTGGTGGTAAGACTTTGGCAACCACGTAATTCACATAGTCAGCATACCAAGGTAATATTGTTGTTACTTGGAATAGTTGTTCATCCAGAAACTTTTCATTAATCAATATGTTGTGATCCTTCTATACCTCTGCGTTTTCCAATCGCGAAAGATGATCCGCCACTTAATTTTTGGTACCTTTTCTATCCCGGATCTCCAGATCAAATTCTTGTAACAATAGTACCCACCGTATTAATCGCAGTTTGGCATCCCTCTTCTCAATTAGATATTTAATGGCAGAATGATCTGTGTAGACAATTACCTTGGTCCCAATAAGGTATGATCTGAATTTGTCGAAGGCAAACACAACTGCAAGTAACTCCTTTTCGGTGGTTGTGTAGTTCAACTGAGCGTCCATCAACGTCTTGCTAAAGTAATAGATAGTGTGAAAAATCTTGTCGTGACGTTGACCCAACACTGCTCCGACCGCGTAATCACTGGCGTCGCACATTAATTCAAACGGTAAAGACCAATCGGGTGCTACAATGAATCGAGCAGAGACCAATTTCTTCTTTAATACCTCAAATGCCTCGATACATGACTGATCCATCTTGAAAAGCACATCTTTCTCTAAGAGTGAACATAGGGGTTTCGAAATTTTTGAAAAAAACTTTAATGAAGCGTCTATAGAAACCCACATGTCCCAAGAAGCTCCGAATGCCTTTTACAGATGATGGAGGAGGCAGTTTCTCAATTGTCTCAATCTTTGCTCTATCCACCTCTAATCCGGATACAGAAACCTTATGCCCAAGAATAATCCCCTCTTGCACCATAAAGTGACATTTTTCCCAGTTAAGCACCAGGTTAGTCTCCACGCATCGTTTCAACACTAAAATTAGATTTTGTAAACATAAGTCGAAACTATCACCAAACACAGAAAAGTCATCCATAAATAACTCCAAATTCTGTTCGACCATATCGAAGAAGATCGTCATCATACATCGTTGAAAGGTCGCCGGCGCATTACATAAACCAAAAGACATACGCCGGAATGCAAATGTACCGTATGGACATGTAAACGTGGTTTTTTCTTGATCTTCCAGAGCTATGGCAATTTGATTATACCCGGAATATCCATCCAATGAGACAAGTAGAATTGATGTCCCATTAACTTTGTCCAACATCTGATCAATGAACGGCAAGGGAAAATGATCCTTGCGTGTGGCTTTATTTAGCTTGCGGTAATCCATACATACTCTCCAGTCTGTGACAGTTCTAGTAGGGATGAGCTCATTAGCTTCATTCTTCACCACCGTCATACCCCCTTTCTTTGGTACACACTGTACAGGACTTACCCATGAACTGTTTGAGATTGGGTAAATAATACCGGCATCCAACCATTTTATAATCTCCTTTTTCACCACATCTTTCATAATGGGGTTTAGCCTTCTTTGCATCTCAATGGTTGGTTTTGACCCCTCTTCCATTAAAATCTTATGCATACAGAAAGATGGGCTAATACCTCGAATATCCGCTATAGTCCACCCAATCGCTATTTTGAACTCTCGCAAAACCCGTAGTAGTTTCTCCTTTTGCGTGTCAGTTAACTCTGTCGAAACAATCACTGGTAGAGTCGCATCTTTTCCCAGATAAGCATACTCAAGATGAGACGGTAGTGGCTTTAATTCCAACACTGGTGGCTCTTCTATTGAAGGTTTGCACTTTTTACCTTCCATTTTGGACTTATCAAGGGTATCGAATGGTTTATTATTTTTCCGGAAGAACGATGTTGTATCTAGCCATTTGATATGATCAATGTCCTCTTCAATATTGTAGTCGTCTATGCCGAATAACATGGATTCTATCGGGTCCTCTGAGTAATTGCCGCAAAACTTGTGATTAACTAACTCATCCATTAAATCCACCCGCAAACACTCACCTTTTTCCTTCGGATAAGACATTGACTTGAACACATTAAATGTGACCTGTTGATCTTCAACCCGCATCATCAATTCTCCTTTCTGTTCATCGATCAATGTTCTCCCCGTTGCTAAAAATGGTCGCCCGAGAATGATGGGAATTTCCTTATCTGCTTCACAATCCAAGATAACAAAATCTGCTGGGAAGATGAATTTATCCACCTTTACTAATATGTCTTCAACGCTACCTCGTGGATATGTAACTGATTGGTCCGCCAACAATAAACTGATGTTTGTCGGTTTTGGTGCCTTGAGTCCAAACTGACTGTAGACTGATAATGGAATCAAATTTATCATCGCCCCAAATCACACTGATACTCTCCCAAAAAGCGGTTACCAATGTCGCACGGAATATTAAAACTACCTGGATCTTTCAACTTCGGAGGCCACTTGTTCTGGATAATTGCACTGCATTCTTCAGTTAGCGCTACTATTTCAAAATCACCCAGTTCCCTTTTCTTTGACAACACATCTTTCATGAACTTAGCGTAGCTTGGCATTTGCTCTAAAGCTTCGGCAAATGGGATGTTGATATGTAATTTTTTGAAAATATCCAAAAATCTTGAAAACTACTTATCTAACTTGGATTTCTGAAACCTCTGCGGATACGGTATGGGCGGCATTGTGATAGTTGGTTCCGGTGCATTCTGCTCTACGATTTCATCTTGATCTTTCTCGGTTTCCATAACTTCTTCTATTTCAACTGTTGCGTTGTCCCCCTTTTCCTTATCCTTAACTGTTTCTTTCAAGTCCTTGCTGCGTAGAAAGTTCTGACCTTGCAATGCTCGTTTACGCCAGATTTATTTACGTATCACTTTCGGGAGTGTTCCTTGTGGACGGTTATTCAGTGCATGTGCTATTTGCCCCACTTGATTCTCCAAATTCTTTATCGATGCACCTTGGCTTTGCATATTCAGCTCTATTTGATTCAATTTTTTGTCTTGTTCCTCGTTCCTTTTGTCAGATGCTCTAATGAATTTTTCCAATGCTTCTTCCCAACTCGATTTCCTCTCTAGTTGTTGTTGAGTCTGATTTTGAAATCCGGATGTCTTTTGTTGTCTAGGTGCTTGGGCTGCTGCTTGAGTGTTACTCCATGAAAACCCTAGGTGATTTCTCCAACCTGGATTATATGCATTCTGAGTCGGGTACGGTTGAGTTGATCGATTATAGCTCCCTACGAACTGAGCTGATTCAGAATTTATGGCACATTGATCCGTGGCATGACCCCCAGCACATAATTCACAAACCATTGCTACCTGCTGTGTGGATTGTGGATGCCATGTTTCCATTTGCTTAGCCATTGCGACCACTTGTGCTGTTAATGTTGTCATCTCATCCACTTCATACTTTCCCGATGCTTTTGGATGATTAGACCTAGTCATGGGCCACTGATAGTTGTTGGTGGCCATTGTCTCTAACAACTGATATGCCTCATCAAAGCTCTTAGACATGATCGCTCCCCCTACTGCTGCATTAATACTAGACCTCGTGGATGCATGCAAACAAACACAAAATATCCCTAATTGCATCCACTACGGAATTCCATGATGAGGGCACTTACGGAGCATATCCTTAAACCTTTCCCACGCCTCATATAACGATTCTCAATCAAATTGTACGAACGTGTGGATATCGTTCCATAGTTTTGCCGATTTTACTGGTGGGAAGCACTTAGCTAAAAAATTTGAGCTAAGTTGTCCCAAGTGGTGATTGAGCCGGGAGGTAAAGAGTGTAACCAACTTCATGCTTTATTTTTCAAGGTAAACGGGAACATTCTCAACCTTGTAGCATCTTCCGATACATTGTTGAATTTGAAGGTGTCATAAACTTCCAAAAAACTTAGGATATGCTCATTAGGATAAATCATTTAATTACCCCCAAATGACATGTGATACGTAACATACGAATTGTCCCAGTTTTATCTAAAGCTATTACGCATTGATCGTAGGCCTCCTAATACTCGACTGTATATCCATGACATTCGGCATAGCGTAATCCCTAAGTGATTTTTGTTCGTTCCCTGCCATGTTAATTGGTATTTCACATGCCGCGGTTCTTCTTCCAAATGTATAACCTCACTATTCAGTATGATCTTGAAACTTCCCTTTCGATGTAAATCAGATATCTGGAAAAAGTTCCTTTTAGCTTTCGATCTAGTGTGCATACACTCACAAGAATTCCTACCAATTCCAGAAGAACAATAAGTAACGTTTAAATTAAGATCGAATTGATTATAACTAATATGAAATTGTTGGTTGATTTCGCAATCAAAGAATACGTGCAAGTATACACGGTCAACAAGTAATAAAGTGATAAAATAGAGTGTCAATCCCACAGAGAATTCTAATTAATAAATTCCAACTACTAGCACTATATCAACCCAATTTTATTTAAACAATGATAAATTATGATTTTCTAAAATATTGAAACTAAATTAAACAATTAAAGATATTACTCTAAAATAGACAAATAAATAAACTAAGATTTGAATGAATGATTTCCGATAAATAAGGATTAAGACTTCAATATCCCCAATTATGAACTATAACTCAATTACCCAATTATCCCAATTATTGTGTCTACTGAATTGTTAACAGGAATTCTCAAATGTCAAAAGTCCTTTTCCAAGTATTCAACTGACTTCTATTTAATCCAGATTAATCTTGCTATATTCCTATGCAAAACAAGTGAATTAAACTCCTTCAATTCCAATTCCTTCTGTGTTACATACGGTGAACAGATATTTCCATTCAATTCACAAACCTACTTATTCATTGTGCAAATAAATAAGTCACACGTTATCAAACCCAGTTCTAACCCTAAAATTCCTCTTTCAATTCCTTCTGGAGTAACAAGGTAATTATTGGCCAAATAATTAATCAATAGATGCAAGGCATGATAAACAATTCACTTCAACATAAATAATTGGAATAAACTGAATAACTAATTTATAGCCATAAAAGGTTCAATTGAAATCTTAATTAAAGAATTAGTTCATAACGGAAATAAAAACCAATAATCGTTTGCAAATCATCCTTAAAGAATTACAAATTGAAAATAAGGAGAAGAAGAAGAAACTCTTTAGCCAATCATTAGTCTTCAAGTAATCCTTTGTGTAGCCTCCAATGAATGAATGAATGAATATAATTTCAGCACTTAATCTCTTTTTATAGCTCCCCACAATCCCAATCCAATTAGGCTTCAAACAACCTTCAATTGAGTAGCCAAACGAAAAGTCAACACGCGTCTTCGGTCAACAAGAATCACGACCTAGTGCCCATTTTGGGTTTAACATCGATAGTAGCGCCTAAGACCTTTGGTCCCAAGAAATTACCAAAATGCCATTTGTTTTTCCAGTTTTTCCGCTTTGTCCCTACAGCTCCCGAATCTGCAAAACAACAACTAATCACAATAAAAATGCTTCTAAATAACTTGCGACTGCAATAATTTAAGTCCAAATATATCCAATTCATGGGTATATTACCTAATCATCATGTCTCCTCACATTAAGCCATTCAGAAGGTGCGTGTTTATAATATTTTAAGAAATTTTCAGCAGCACCTCCCCATGGTCTTCAAATACACGAAATAGACCAAGACAACTTAGTCTAAGTATGCACTCGAAGAAAATGTAGAGATACCAGCTAAAAAATTCTCAAAATATTATAAACACGCACTTTCTTAATTGGCACCGACCTAAGTGAGAGACATAACATCCAGTAACAGTCCCAAACTGGGGACTATTTGACATTCACTCCTACTGAGTGAATGTCAAACGGGCTTCTAAGTTCCAAAGTATCGTGCTTTATTATTGAGTGTATTGAAGATTAAAGGGAGAGTATTATTGAGTTTATCGAAAATTATAGCAAACTAAACAAATGCTACTTAGTTTATTTTGCCAATGATAAACTAAGTGGTACTTAGTTTATGAGAATTGTTATTTGGATTCTATAGAGACAACTGTTCAACATTCAATCCTACTTGTCAAACGAGTTTCTAAGTTTCGTAGCAGTTGCAGCTGTAAGAGTCAAACGGGTTTCTAAGTTTCAAATATATTATGTTTATTTAATTTATTAGCTTTGATTTTATTTAATTCGGGATATTTTTTATGTAATGGAAAACAAGCAAATGCTACTTAGTTTAAGATAATTATTGTATTTTATTTTATTTTACTATATTTTATTTTATTTTAACTTTATTTTTTATTATATTATATGATTTAAATTAATTAATTTACATTTAATGATATTAAATTAAATTTTGAAAATTTTAATTTATTCTAGTTTATTATTAAATTTATTTTATAATTAATTTATTATTATACTTTTATTTATTTATGTATTTTAATTTATTTCATTTTGTATTATTTTATTTTATTTTATATGTTTTACTTTAATTTAATTTAATTTAGTTAAATTAAATTAATTTATTATTAGATTTATTTATTTATTTTTATTTTTTATAATATTATATTAAATAATAAAGTAAATTTATTTTATTTTTAAATTTTATTTTATGTTATTAAACTTATTTTATTTTAAAGTTTATTATATTATATTAAATAATTTATTAAAGTTATTTAAATCTCCTAGTATTTTTTGTATTAATTTATTTATGTTTTCTAGTATTACTACTTAGTTTTAGTAGCAAACTAAGTCCTAATTGTCTTTTATATAGTTAATTAAATATTTATTTATTATCATCTATAAATTCCACGAATTCAAATCGAAAATTAAAATCGAAATTAATATTCAAAACCAAAATAAGAGAAGTCTTTAAGCGATTCACAAATTAAAATTCACAATCTTTGAAAAGCGAAATCGAACCTTTGCATATTATAAGTTTATCACACTGCATTTCACTTCATATGGCAACAAAAGGCATAAAAATGATATGATATAACCAAATTGAACCAAATTAATATATACAATAATTGAACCAAATTTAGATACATCAAATTCACTGGCCAAACATAACCAAATAAGATACAAATTAGACTGCTGACCCCAAATTAGAACCAAATCAGATGCAATTGCATGTACTGCTGATACCAAATTATACTACGAAACTTACCAAATAAGATGCATGCAATTGTAACTTATTAAACCCTATAACTCTATATTATGATATATATTAACACATGACACCAAATCAGATGCATTTGTAACTTATTAAACCAATTCCAGTCAAAATTAGTAGAATAAATATTAACTTAGGAATTTTAGTATATACCTTGAATTACAAGAGGAGAAATGAGGAGGGAAAGAGAGAGTCGGAGGGCCGGAGATGATGGTCGGAGGCGGTGGTTGGAATCCGGCAAGGTGGTGGTGTGGGTGGAGTGAGATGAGGGAGTTTTAGTGAGAGAGAGCTGAACTGAGAGAGAGTGAGTGACGAGGAGGCGCTAGAGAAAATAATCTGATTAGGTTTTTAATAATTATTCTCGACGGAATTCCATCGGGGTTATGTTTGTCGACTATAGGCTAATTTCGACGAACAATTCAGTCGAGGATAACACATATTCTGTCGACTTTATATTCGCGCTGGCGGGAAACCTTCGCGCCAAGGAGGAGGGCTTAATTTCGACGGATGTCCGTCGAGGATACATTAATGTCGACTGACTTAATATCGAGAAAATATTCAGTCGGTCTTAGATTAACGTCGACTGAATGTGTTCAGTTGACCTTATGTCTGTCAGAAATAACATTTTTTCTTGTAGTAATATAGTCCCCATATTCAAATAACTGTTCTCCTAAACTGAGTAGCATTTACTTAGTTTTTCATTGGTAAAATAAACAAAGTAGTATTTGCTTAATTTGACACAATCTTCAATAAACTCAATAATACTCTCTCTTTAATCTTCAATACACTCAATAGATTGTTTAGTTTGACATTATCCTCAATAAACTCAATAGTTATAATCAATTACGACTATACATTTTATAGTACATATATCATTTCATTAACTTGCAAATATATAGACCTCCTGAGTTGAGCTGGTTAGGGGTTATTCGACAATAGTTGCAAGATGCAAGAACAACTTAAGTTGGCATCAACATGGTACTATACAACTTACCAGCCAACTCATTGTGAAGAAAGCATTAATTTCCTTGGCTTTCTCCATAATTTGTCCCCACAACTGCAATTTTGGAACATTTATAAGTTCTTCTTCCCCATTTAAGCTTCCTACCTAAAAGTATTACAACTTTTATCCTTTTAAAATAGAAAGTTCATAAATTACAATGAACTATAAAGGAATGAGCAAAGAAGAGCAACTAATTAATCGGTCAATTATAGAATTTGCGGTTAGAATTCTTGGAAGTTTCAAAGGTCTTGAGTGGGAAACGAATACCTCAACGAGTGCAACGGAAGTAAGGTGAAAAATACTCTAACTCGTCGCCACATTTTATGGGTATAAGGCAACTCTTTATGTGACACGACGGATAAGAGTATTCTCTTCACCTTCCGTTCTTTGCCCTCGTTGCGGTATTAGTTGCCCGCTCAAGACCTTTGGAATATCCAACAATCCTAATCTCAAGTTCTAGAATTGAGTGGTTAATTAGTTGCTCAACTTTTCTCATTCGTATATAGTTCATTGTAATTTATTAGCTTTCTATTTTAAAAGGATAACAGTTGTAATACGTTTAAGTAGGAAGATTAAGTGGATAAAGAGAACTTATAAATGTCCTAAAAAGCGATTGCAAGGACATATTGTGAAGAAAGCCAAGGCAGCTAATGCTTTCTTAACAATGAGTTAGGTGATAAGTTGCATAATACCATGCTCATGCCAACTTAAGTTGTTTCTACACTTTGCAACTACTGTCAAACAACCCTTTGAAAGTAGTATGCACACAAGCCAATCATGTTTGATGATAAAGCATATACTTTGTAACAATCTTATTCATTTATTAATAAAAAGTATTAATTTATTAAAGGCTTTTAATTATCTACATGATGCTATTTTATAATATGTGATAAACCCATAGTTTTAAGCAATGCTTTTAGAATAATGATGATGATCATTCTAATGAGATCTAAATTCTTAGAAAGCTTAAAACTAAAATAGTTCCCAATCGTTGGATTACTAAATTGGGGATTGGTGAATCCAGGATAGATTGGTACATCATCGCTGCTTGCTTATTGGATGAGGATGATTGATCTCATGATCATTTGTGTGGAGACACTAAAGCAAGTATGTAGGTGCTTATTAGAGAATAAGTTCCTTTGAGCATTGGCTCGCTAAGGAATACCTAATGGAGTTTTACTTGTTTGACAATAGGAATTCCTGTAGTGATAGTAGTAAAAGTGATCCTTGGACTTGAGATCAACATAGTATCTTGTGTATGATGAGTTATACTTTGACTTATTCCTTAAGACCCTTAGGGTATATCAAAGGGTATGCTTGGGTATAATAAGTTGTACATGGAGATAATGTATGATCAATAAAGAATCTACCACTTCTAGTAAAAGAAGAGAAATGTCCTATGTGATTCGATAAATGACAACCCAGTAGTCCTTGGCCAAGGCAGAATAAAATTAGAAAGGAGTTTCTAATTTGTATTATTTGGTGTTGTGCATTTAAGAGTCGAAATACATATAATTAAATAAAATAAGACTTGACAGTAATTTCATGTCTTATATTTAATTGGGACATTGTATGGTGGAAGGATTGAATTGTACGGTAACTATTTACTCAAAGGTTCTTTTATGATTAATGTTGAAATCTATATTATCTGAAAAGTCGTTGATCGCTAGGGAGACTTATCCCTATTATAGAATAAATATTATTTATTTAAATAAATAAATTATTTAATTTATTTATTTAAATAAGATTAAATTATTCTAATTGATTTATTCACTGTTAGGTTTAATATGGAGAACCTAAAGGGTCACACCATAAAAGAAAAAATAATTATTTAAGAAGTTGATGGCATAATCGTAATAATATGTTAAGTATATTTAATTTAATCTGTGGTGATAGAATAAATTAAATAGCTTAATATTTAATATTTTAGAAATATTAAATATAAATTAATAAGAGGAGTCTTATTAATATTATTACAATTATTATTATTTTAATTTCTAAAAGAGTTTAGGAATTAATTTAATATAAGTACTCTCATTTATTCTAATAGAATTAGGAGGAAAAATTAGTTAAAGGAGTTTAATTAATTATCTCTAATAAGATTAGGGAGCCCATTTAATTAAAAGAGTTTAATTAAATAAATAATACCTTATTTTTAATTAAATAGGGTTACCTGATATGTTTATAAGAGGAGTCTTATATCAGATATCAATGAATGTAATTCCAACAGTTGGGAGAATACACTCTTTTTCTATGAGATATAGAAAAACTAGGGTTTAGCTAACCACTCATCTTCTTGAATCTTTTTTCTTCCTTGGTGGATCACCTCTAGAGGCCAAACATTTGGGTGGCTAACATTGATCAAAGGAAGGAACCAAACCCTGTGGATTCAAGTTGAACGCGAAAAGGATTGGAGGTGAACTTGTACCTGAGGAAGCTTGAATCTTCAAGGGTATGATTCTTATTCTTTATCTTTTCGTTTAATTAATAATTGTGCATAAAGGATGATCCGGGTATATGGTTTGTAAAATTTTAAAACTCTGATTTTCCACGTTTCCGCTTATTTTGTGAAATTTAATTGCGTTCATGAATATTAAAAAGTTTAGAATATTACTTAATGGTTTCATAGGAACTTAAATATTAAATAAAGCAAAGGTTGTTGCATTAGCAATAGGAACTTATAGTTTAGCAATGCCTATGGGTAAATCTATTAAGTCAATAAGTTGTTATTGTATTCCAGTTCTTGTTAGAAATATTATTTCCATTTTATTGTTGGACAATGAAATCTTTGGTATTATATTTAAGAACAATTATTGTTCTATTTATAATAATAATGTTTTGTATAGAGCTGGAATATTACTTAATGGATTTTGTATACTTGACTTACGTGAAAAATTATTTTACAAATTGAACAAACTAATATAAGAAAGGGAGATGATCATTCAAAGAGTTGAATGTTTGTATTTGATGAAATACATGTATGAATTATTTGAAAGGTTCAAAGAATTCAAAAGTGAAACAAATTGGCAAAGTATTAAGATTCTTTGATTAGATCAAGGAATAAATACTTATGCAATAAGTTTCTAGATCATCTCAAATAGTTTTCTCATAATGGACGCCTCCTGATACACAATAATTGATTGATGTATCTGAAAGGAAAAAATTATACCTTGTTGGACATGGTGCGGTTCATAATGATTTTGCCGACATTTCAGTATCCCTCTAGGATCATGTCCTAGAAATGGTTGCATATCTATGAAAAAGGTAACCTCAAAATCCAGTCCCAAGACTCCAAAAAAGTTATGGACATGGACGATTCCTAATCTTAAGTATGTTAAAATAAAGGGTTGTCCAACTTATATGAAAAGGTTTCAAAGGTTTCAAAGTGTAACTTACTTTGGGACAAGATTTGACAAGTGTAAATTTGTGGGACATCCTAAAGTAAGTTTAGGGTATATGTTCTATAGTCCTACTTATCAAAAGGTGTTTGTTGCAAAACGCACTGCCTTCTAAGATGAAAGTGTTTATCAATGAAGGGGCTAGTGGGAGGATAATAGATCTTGAAGAGTTCAAGAACCACAAAACACTATAAGCCAAACAAGAGGAACATATAGATAGACCTATTGTACCACAACCGAATCGTAAATCTGAAATAGTACCGAAGATACCTGGGAGGTTTGGATTCATCATAGATGATGATGATGAGGTACGCATCATAAATGATGATGAACCAGTTACATATGATGAGGTAAAAGTTGTAGACACACAGAGAAATGAATTAAAGCAAGTTTCTCAAAAATGGAACATTCGTTTTGATGAAATAATCAAAAGAGTTTGATTTTATCAAAAATAAGAATGAACCTAGTGTGTACAAAAGGGTCAGTGGGAGCGTCGTGATATTCCTAGTATTATATGTGGATATACTACGGATAAGGAATGACATACCAATGCTATAATCAGTAAAGATAAAGTTGTCTAAACATTCCTCCATGAATGATTTGGGAAGAGTATCGTAATTGGGGATAAAAATCTATATAGATAGATTTAAGAGGATGCTTGACTTAACCCAAGAAATGTATATTCATTTGATGCTAAAGTCGTTTAGCATGGAAAACTCCAAGAGATGTCTCATGTTGATGAGCCCTGTAGTATATCTCTCTTAATAGTCCCCACAGACTCCTAAAAGAGAGAGATCACATGAGTAACAATCATGTATGCAATAAAATATACGAGACCTGATGTTGATCAGTCATATTCTAGAGAAGTTCACTGTGAGCCAGTGAAAAACATCTTAAAGTACTTAACCGGCACTAAGGATGTGATCATATTCATGGTGGGTCTGAATTAAAACTAGAGGGCTTAACAGACTCAAGTTTTTCAGATAGACCAAGATGATAGAAAATCCACTTTAAGGTAAAGCGTTACCTTGAACGGTGGTGCAGTGAATTGGAAAGGTTTCAAACAGCAAATAGTTGCTAGTTTAGTGATAAAGACAAAGTATATAGCTATAAATGAAGCTACAAGTTGATTGTTTGGATGAAAAGTTCATTACAGAACTAGGAATAGTTCCTAAGTCTCGTCTTGGATCTAAACATGTGTTGTGGCACTTTCATTTGATTATAGGAATCATTGAAAGATGGGAAATCACTGTAGAGATAGTGGACTCTCAAGAACAACATTACATATCCATTAACTAAAGCTTATCCAACAGCAGGATAATCGTCACTTATAGAAGAAGGGTATGAGATACCATGGCGATTGGCTTTAGTGCAAATGGGAGATTGAAAGTAGTATGCAAGCCAATCACGTTTGATGATAAAGCATATACTTTGTAACAATCTTATTCATTTATTAATAAAAAGTATTAATTTATTAAAGGCTTTTAATTATCTACATGATGTTGTTTTATAATATGTGATAAACTCATAGTTTTAAGCAATGCTTTTAGAATAATGATGATGATCATTCTAATGAGATCTAAATTCTTAGAAAGCTTAAAACTAAAATAGTTCCCAATCGTTAGATTACTAAATTGGGGATTGGTGAATCCGGATAGATTGATACATACGTTGCTTGCTCATTGGATGAGGATGATTGATCTCATGATCATTTGTGTGGAGACACTAAAGCAAGTATGTAGGTGCTTATTAGAGAATAAGTTTATTGAACGTGGCTCGCTAAGGAATACCTAATGGAGTTTTACTTGATTGTCAATAGGAATTCCTGTAGTGATAGTAGTACAAGTGATCCTTGGACTTGAGATCATCATAGTATCTTTGTGTATGATGAGTTATACTTTGACTTATTCCTTAAGACCCTTAGGGTATATCAAAGGGTATGCTTGGGTATAATAAGTTGTACATGGAGATAATGTATGATCAATAAAGAATCTACCACTTCTAGTAAAAGAAGAGAAATGTCTATGTGATTCGATAAATGACAACCCAAAGAGTCCTTAGTTAAGCGAGAATGAAATTAGAAAGGAGTTTCTAATTTGCATTATTTGGTGTTGTGCATTTAAGAGTCGAAATACATATAATTAAATAAAATAAGACTTGACAAAGAATTCCATGTCTTATATTTAATTGAGACATTGTATGGTGGAATGATTGAATTGTCACGGTAACTATTTACTCAAAGGTTCTTTTATGATTAATGTTGAAATCTATATTATCCGGAAAGTCGTTGATCGCTGGGAGGCTTATCCCTATTGTAGAATAAATATTATTTATTTAAATAAATAAATTATTTAATTTATTTATTTAAATAAGATTAGAATTGTTCTAATTGATTTATTCACAATAGGTTTAATATGGAGAACCTACTGAGGTCACAACATAAAAGAAAAAATAATTATTTAAGAAGTTAATGGCATAATCGTAATAATATGTTAAGTATATTTAATTTAATCTATGGTGATAGAATAAATTAAATAGCTTAATATTTAATATTTTAGAAATATTAAATATAAATTAAAAAGAGGAGTCTTATTAATATTATTACAATTATTATTATTTTAATTTTTAAAAGAGTTTAGGAATTAATTTAATATAAGTACTCTCATTTATTCCTAATAGAATTAGGAGGGAAAATTAGTTAAAGGAGTTTAATTAATTATCTCTAATAAGATTAGGGAGCCCATTTAATTAAAAGAGTTTAATTAAATAAATAATACCTTATTTTTAATTAAATAGGGTTACCTGATATCTTTATAAGAGGAGTCTTATATCAGATATCAATGAATGTAATTTCAACAGTTGAGAGAGTACACTCTTTTTCTATGAGAGATAGAAAAACTAGGGTTTAGCCAACCACCCATCTCTTGAATCTTTCTTCTTCCTTGGTGGATTACCTCTAGAGGCCAAACATTTGGGTGGCTAACATTGATCAAAGGAAGGAACCAAACCCGGTGGATTCAAGTTGAACGCGAAAAGGATTGGAGGTGAACTTGTACCTGAGGAAGCTTGAATCTTCAAGGGTATGATTCTTATTCTTTATCTTTTCGTTTAATTAATAATTGTGCATAAAGGATGATCCAGGTATATGGTTTGTAAAATTTTAAAACTCTGATTTTCCACGTTTCCGCTTATTTTGTGCAATTTGATTGTGTTCATGAATATCACAAACCTAACACCCTTTGCCAGCTCAAATAAGGCGGTTAATATATTTGCAGGTTAATGGAAGGATCATATATGTACTATACTTTGGAACTTAGAAATTTGTTTGACATTCACTCATTAAGAGTGAATGTCGAATAGTCCCCAGTTTGGGACTTTTACTGGATGTTATGTCTCCCATTTAGGCCGGTGAAAATACGAAACGACATTTTTTTTTGAGAATTTTTCGGCTGTTATCTCTACATATTCTTCAAGTGCGTACTTCGATTAAGTTATCTTAGTCCATTTCGTGTACTTGGAGACCATGGGGAGGTGTTATCGAAATTTTCTTGAAACAGATGAAACCTGTGCAATGTGTTAGCACTAGTGAGGAGACACATCCAAGAATGGAATAGAAGACTTACCCCTTTCCTGTAGAGTGGAGATACTAAGAAAATATAATTCATGTATGGACCACATACATGAATATCCATGTATTGAATGTGTCTTTTATTCAGTTAAAGATTTCAGCCGACCGAAGTTGGATGTACTATATGATACCCATTGATAGGAGAGGATTAGTCTTAGCTTATCGTGATGGGGTGTCTAACTTTTTTAACAAAGCAATAGAACATGCTGATGATCCGAACGAAAAGATGAGATGCTCGTGTGTCAAATGTAAAAACTTGATCTGGAAGGAAGCCGACGAGATTAAATTCGACTTATTTTTATGTGGGTTTGTGGATTGGTACTCTGTATGGATTCATCACGAGGAATCAGCCGAGTTGAGAGAAGTGATCTACAGTACTGTAGACCAACCAATTCAATGGGATTCATACATTGATAACTATGATGTCGTGGAGATGTTGGTCGATGCTTATAGCCCTACCAATATTGATTGAAATTTGAAATGAGCATTAAATCAAAGCGATTGCTTTCGAAGAAGTGCCAAATGATCTGACTACTACCTTTTACAAACTGTTATCTGAATCAGGGGTCCCGTTGTATCCTGAAAATGATAAACACATCAGGCTATCTGCAATGACTAAGCACTTACACTTCAAGAATGAGCACGACTGTAGTGAGAGAGGTTTTAATGATTTTCTTGCTCTTATCAGCGGGTCTTACCCAAGGATTATACTCTGCCCGCCAAAAGACATTAACATGTACCTCAAGCTGTTAGTTGATGAAGTAAAGATGTTGTCGGAGACGGGGGGTCCAAATGTATGATAAATCAATCGGCTAGAGTTTTTTGATGAAGGCAACCTTGTTATGGACTATCACTAACTTTTGGCTCTTAGGATGACTAGTGGTTGGTCAACTCACAAGAAGTTGTCATGTCCAGTGTGTATGGGGGATGTGCAAGGCAATCAGTTGGAGCATGGGCAAAAATGTAGTTTCTTTGGAATAACTCGTAGATTCTTGTATGTTGATCACAATTACAGAAACATATCTGCAGAGTTCAACAGAAAGACAAAGAAGAAGGGGGTTGTTGGTCGACTGTCGAGCAGTGAGGTCTTGGGTTGGCTGAACGATCTAACATTTCCACCGCTAAGGAAGGAGCAAAGTAAATTGAGAGCAGCTGGGTACGGGAAGACTCATAATTGGACACACTCGCTCATATAATTTGAGTTGTCGTATTAGGTCACGCTTTTAGTTCGTCATTGTATAGATGTCATGCATATAAAAAAGAATATTTTTGAGAACTTATTTTACACAATGTTAGATGTGAGTGGCAAAACTAAAGACAATAACAATACACGAAAATATTTGGAGGCACTGAACATCTGGCCAGAATTGTGGCTTCACCCTAACAATACAAAACCTAATGGTCTATTTTTTCTTACTAAGAAACAAGTTGAAGAGGTGTGCTAGTGGGTTAGTGGGTTGAAGCTCCCAGATGGATATGCGTTTAACATATCGTGTTGTCGTAAGGTTGAGCATTTGAAAATTAATAGGTCAAGAGTCACGATTGTCATGTATTCATGCAGAAGTTGATTTTAATTGCATTTCGTGAGATGTTACCTAGAAAAGTTATATATGCATTGACCAAACTTTTAAATTTGTTTCAAGATATATGCTCAACTATAATAAAGTACAGTGATGTGGAGCAAATGGAGAAAAATATCGTGCTTACCATTTGCAAGCTCGAAATGGTCTTCCCTCTAGGATTATTTGACTCGATGGAAGATCTGCTTATTCATCTACCATATAAACTCAAACTTGGAGGACCGGTGCAATATCAGTGGATGTATCCTTTTGAGAGGTAATATAATTTACAAATTGTATTTTGATGCTCATATTAATAATACTCATATCCAATGAACGTATTTTTGTTATATAAGTCGATTAAAATAGATAGTCAACAAAAAAGCTCATGTATAAGGTTTTATTGCTAAACGTTATACAGAGGAAGAGTTTGTCAACTTTTGCTCATTATATTTGTTGATTTTGTCACAACGAAGCACAATCGTTTAAGTAGGAATGAGGTTGTCGGTCCCCAATCTCATGTTGATGATGAGTTAGTTGTATTTATATATCCGGCTAAGCCATTTGACTATGAGACGATGACTTATTTAAGCGACAAAGATTTGAAGATTGTATCTACGTACATGCTTCTAAATATCCCTAAAGTATGATCATTCATCAGGTATGAATTATTATTTGTCGCATCTAATATAATTTATAAGTGTAATCATCTATATATTAAACTATTTTATTATTATTTCAGTTCATTCGAAGAGGAAGCGTATGCTTCTAACCCGACTTTAACTTCAGCAAAGTTGGAATCATTCACTAATGCTAATTTCCAATAGTGGTTTAAGAAGAGAACATTTCTGAGCACTTTATAGATGTCATCCGAGGACCTTACAAAGTTGTTAGTTCTTTTCCTGGCTACATCGTGAATGGGTACAGATTTAAGGTCAATTATCATGGGGGTAAAAAGATAGTTACATTTAAGTGTTACTAGTTTGATACTAAAAAGGGTGTTAAGGTTGCTTGTAATAAAATCTTTACAATAGATATCAAGTCGGTACTAAGATCTGATAACGTATTCATGTTAGCCAGTCAAGCGACTCAAGTGTATTACGCTCCTAATGTCGTAAATAGTAGAAGCCCCTGGTATACAATTGTCACAACTAAAACATGAGCATTTGATGGTGCTAATATGTTTGGGATGGATGAGGCGTTATAAAATGTTAGCAATCACATGCAGGTAGTGCTAAATGATGAAGATGTGATGACAACTGATGTGGTTGACATACCTGACGATGAGGATGTCTAGGAAGACGTCATCGTGAATGACTACATAGTCGTTGAGGATGATATTGACGATGAACTTGATAACGAAACTGATGATGAGGAAGATATAGAATACGAGAATGATATCGATATGGAATCTGACGGGTTTGATGACGTACGTAATCTAAACTTATTTCAAATTAGTAAATAATGTAAGAGTAATATACATATTAATATATTTAAATAATTTACATTCCAATTCATATGCGTTATTTTGGTTATTTCGGTAGCATATTTATGGCTAGACATAGCGGTGGAGTTCTCTGCGGTGGTGGGCGATCTGGATCGGGAGACGCTAACCATGATGGAGGCTCGTCTTCAGGAGCTAGTAAGTTGTCTGACCTAGGATTTAAATATATCTAAACCTGAATAATTTTCTATTTATTGATTCAATTTTTTTAATAATTACAGTTGCGCCTCGTCGATGACACCTAATGACTAACCTCGATATCTTTGGTCAGCCGCCAACAGCTCCACTTACAGTCCCAGTGGATGTCTAGTCTGGACAGTAAGTGTTAATTCATCGTTGTAGTAACACTTTTAAATCTATATAATTTATTTTCATAACACAATTAAAGTAACACATATTGTTATATTTTTACTTTAGTATACTAAACTCGGTCGATAAACACACCTTACACGTTATATGCCTGACGCACCTCCCGACCAAGTGCATGCGCTACGACCAGTACGCGCGGTACAATGCCTCCTTTATGTAGACTATCTTACAGGAGTTTCACGTAAGTTAATAAGATCATATTAGTTAGTTAAATATTAGTACATAGTTGTTGCCTAAGAAATTAATTGTTCCTAACTTTTAAACTTTTGTTATAGACTTATTATAAATTTGACGATGGCATCTCTCAAACAGTCGGCGACGATGTGATTATTACATATGTCGCTAAGATTTACTCTGGTTGGTTGTATGAGATGCGACAGCGGGTAGCCCTGGTAGTTGTTGACCAGCCCGGGACCACCATCAGAGATCACCAGCCCCTCATAGTCTCTGATTTAGAATAACAAGCTATATGTGCGCACTGAGATGCTGATGACTTTAAGAAGAAGTCTGAGTAGGCAAAGAAGAACCGTGGCCAGCTCTGCATGGTACACACGTCTGGCTCCCAGTCTTTAGAGGAGGTGAAGTCAGTAAGTGTAATGTATTTAGGTGTTTAGTTATCAAATTCTCACACGAATACATAATAACTATTTTATGAATGTATTTATTAGGCCTTGGGGAGGACCTTGGGCCGAGCTCTGACCATGTTAGAGTTATCGGATAGAGCTCACACGCCTAAGGAGGAGCGTGTTTTGTCTTAGGCAACATTAGTTATATTGGTAAAACTAATCTTACTTTTTAGTAATCTAAATAGTCACTCGTTAATAAAATGATATATTTAACTAACATATACAAAATAAATTAAAGGATCGATTTCATAAGCTTCGGGACCAGCGTATAGCTGAGTTGAAGGCTGCTAGAGGGGTTCTGAACCATTAGATTCCACCATCCCCCTCCCAAGATTGTATTGTCTCAGGATGAAGACTTGAGACTATGGTTCGCGTCTCAGGATCCCCCTACCAGTAGTACCGAAATGTATCGAGTGTTGGGCTTGCCAAGGATACCCATATATACACTACCTAGAGGTAATAATATTTTTTATGTTTCACGGAATTGTCATAATTTATCACATAATATAAATTATAGCTAGTAATGATATATATATTTTCACAGGCTCTAGCCAGCGCTAGCGTTCTAGAGCACCTGTTGAAGCATCTCATATGGGCGCTGGCTTGGACGATGAGTTATTCCAAAGGTTGATAGCAGCGGTGTCGGATAGGTTCCATACTGATCCTGTGACGCCCCCAAATCTGAGTCCCTTCGAACCACAGATCTGGTCTGCCACGATACTACTATCGTCAAACTATTTATATATTTTATTCATAACTTAATGAATATAACTTTTCTTATTACAATTTAGAATATAAATTCTTTCCATTTCCAGGATCTGTATAATGAACCCAAACATTTATAAGTTTCAAATCTTGGTCATTTACCTTTCCTGTCTTACATCATAATTGATGTTATATAAATATGCGGAATAATTTAAAATTTTTCAATCTCCTTTGAAAATAAATCTTTATTGATTACTTAACTTGAATCAATTACATAACCTTGAATCAAATTATGTTATGATTCATTCTATTCGAATTACTGTATAAATCTTTACATCTTGATTTGAATTCCTCTATGTATCACATAGTACAACTTCAAATGTATTACACATCATAAACTACTATCATGCACATCTCCTAGAACCTAAACATGGTTCAAGAACATATATTTAAATAAATCAATCAATCTCCTTCGATGCTATTGAACTTTATCAATCAAATAGCACGTAACTTTACAGTGAGTCCTTAACCTACAAAAGTGGTTATTTGCAAGGGTGAGCTCGACAACCCAACAATTCTAACAGTTTTCATGCAGCACATAACATATAATAACATTCTCAGTTCATGCATTCATAATCAATTAATATTTACTACGCATGTTATTTCACACATAACAGGCATAGAGATTCACTTTACAATCATATTATCAAATGAACTTCCACATTTCATATATATCTCATATGCATTTCATATATATACATCAACATTCTCATAGCATAATATAGCTCAATTAGCAGTTATAGACAAATAGGAACTAAAAGACTTGCCTGATTCGTAGTTTATCAACTACGACTTATTGCTTAAAGCTTATATGCACTTCGTATATTCCTACACAGTTATATAATCATGGATTCATATCCATTAGTCATACATTTCATACGTTCTTAATATAAGAACAAATATTGTTTCCTAACTAGGTTTGTAAAAGCTACACTTCATTTTCTCATCATACTCTTAGAATAGCTAGGTATGTATATGTATACCTTAACCACTCGTACTTGACATCAACATTCATATATAGCTATCACACACTTGACTTGCTATGTGTTCGACACATTCAAAACTCATATAGGTAAGTTCAAACGTACACATAAATGTCTAACTTAGTTGTAACTTCATACCACATCACCTATCCTATATTTTCATAGCACAAATTAGATTACAAATTCAAACAATGTATCGTTGCTTTATATCTTGAAAACATTCCTTTGGACTTTATCATTTAAAAGTCCATTCATCTCTATCACATAGCATGCTTCTTACACATTACATAGCATATTGGTCACATGTTGCAGTTTAAAATAATCATATAAGCATGCTTTGAATTTCAGATCAAAAATAGAAACTATTCATGACTGCAGGATGGCGCAGATGCGCCACGTCTAGGCTTAGGGACAACGCAGCTGCGTTGTCCACTGGCTAGACCAAGGTTGAGCTTTTGCACTCCTGGTTTCAGTCCAAACTTTAACACACTTAGACTCTTATACTTCTCATGCATACACATTAGAGGTCTTTACATACTTGTATGACCACTTCAAGATCAACCTTATGTTAGGGACTTTAGTTTAGAATTTTCACGAAATCAAAGACAAATAGGGTCATGAAATCACTAGGTGTACTAATTAGCCTTTTGTTCGCATAAAGAGGTCACATAATCTGTACTAGACATTCTCATACATATTCATATCTCTTACTTATAGCTAACATCGTTTAATACTTTAAAATATGCTTTAACCTCATGCTTGGTTTACTTCTATTATGTTTAACGTATAATACATATGTTTAGAGACATAATGAAACATAACATGGCATCTCAAGCCTTTAGAATCTAAATACTCATATGTAATGCAACTTAAGTTTGAAAACATGCTCGAGGTTGCCTTTGAAATCATTTAATCATAAATGATACAATATAGCACATATAAATCAACTTTAACACTCTTATCATAAGTCACTAAGTCATGCTAACATCTTTTCATGTTCAGAAACTACCTTATGTAGCATTCATGTACCTTAGTTCCATTATATCAAGTTTTTCTTGGAAACTTTTCTAACACAAGACCTAACAAGTTTGGTCATGGACAAGGTCACTATAAACACTATATCATGCTCATTTACATCTGAAATCAATCATGTATACCAACCACTAAGTTCCGAACTTGTAAAACATAAGTTTCCACCAAATTTGTTTTCAAAACTTAAAGTCTTTGTTAAAGATCATGTTGGACACTTCATAATTCACAAGGAAGTTTTGTAACTCGTGTTATACCTCTTTTTAGGTATGTATTTAAGTCATAATACCAATTTCACAACACCTAGCATAAAAAAACTCAAAGAATTAATTTAGAGAGATGGGTGATTACAACCGCACCCTAGTATACCGGTAGCAATTGCGCCATGTCGAAGTTCGAAGCGATAAGTATGCTACATTTTGCGGAGAGTAACTACTAACTCGATTTCCAATGATTCAAACATGTTCCAAACCACTATTAAAGAGTTCATACATGTTAGTAAACTTCTTAAATACATTATAACATGTTAATTCATATCAAGTGACATATGAATTCAAGAAATTTCAAGAACTAGACAAGACCCAATTCAAGAACACAATTAGAATTTATACCTTCTTAAGCTTGAATTGGACTCTTCACATACTGAGTATGCTTCTACAATTTCTCAGCCACCTAGAACTCTTAAACTCAGATAATTACAAGCATCAAAAACTAAAAATGGAACATCTATTTATAAGGGAAACTTGAACTGGTCATTGCTATTACACTAAAGTTGGAGTTCATGTGTAAGGGAGAAAACATTGGTCACTAAAGAGTTGTTTAACAACTCCATACCAGCCACCTCTTAGAAAATGATCACCTATTCCATAGCCTTTTGGAAAATACGTGTTTTAGCTCCAAGTTACTGTTCATGTACTTCTATGACACTTAATTTGGGACAAGAACAAATATCTTAGCATTTGGTCATGTAAGGCTTGGTTTGGTTCTTTTAATTCCCATAATGTAATATTAAGGTACAATTATTACCATATTAGGAATTTAAAGATAAACTTTTTAATCACATCATATAGTCCATGTACATTAAATACACGCAATAAATCATTGCAGTTAGGCATTATTGTCCGAGTAGTTCCATAATTATTTCTACTACTCACATAACCACATTATAACCTTATTTAATATTAATGTTTATTTAAACATTTAATTCCTTTCTCAGTTTCTAGAATACACAGATATTTATTTATGCATTATAATTACATATGATATTATTGCACTACTTGACACCTCATGCCCTTAACATATACTCCTATCATATGATTTTTATTAATGTCACACATATAATATTAATATTCCATTTTATTTCTAAAGTAGAAAATAAATTTCTCCAATCGATCACTATGGCAATTTTTGCCTTGATTTGTCTTCTTTGGGAGGGCGCATTTGCGTCATTACTCGACAAGCGGTTAAAACTGGTTTAGCTTCAAACCAGTGTCAACCTCCATCGCCATACTCGTTTTACACAACATGAATTAATGTCACACTTCACGTATTCTTAAGCCGTAGGTATTATATATTACTACTGCTCACATTTTCTATATTACACATAGTAATACTATTAATATTTTAATTGGACTAAATATCACTCAGTTGGGTACTTTCAACTCATTATCACATTTTAATGTCACCATGATTAATTAATATTAATCATTTAATTTCTTTTCAATAACTATTATGCACTCCACTAATAAATAGAATATAATATTCCATAATATTACTTACTTAACCAATAATTAATCTGGGTTAATTAATTAAACCTTATTCAAATCCATTCATGGATAACTTAATCATCATTTAAGATTTTATTATCCTTATGAGTCCTTAATACCCATTTCTTAGATTTTAAATTCCAAAAACTGATCTTACAGATCAAAGTAAATTGCTACATTGCTGGTCATAAACAATAATGGCTTAATCAAGCCATACCAAAATCAAAGGCAGACAAGTTCTGCATTAGCAGAAATGAAACCTATGCTTCTAAATACTTTACACATCCTCCTTAAGTGTTAACTCGTCTAACATCAATCCTCTCTTTGGTTTCACGTCATCGATTACTATTTTTCTTACCGATTTAAGGATCACACTTCGAGTTCTAAAAATATATTTCCATTATTAGTTTAACCAACTATACATCTCCTTTATGGTTTCATACCACCAATAACACAACACTCGAATATAACACAGACATATATTCTTTTAATCTTTGCTTCTTACCGTGTATCAATTTACTCAATAATTATCTAACCACTTCAAAGGTATATCGATTTCCTTCTCTCGTCAATAACGTACACGCATATAAGTCCAAACCTAGCACACATCGAGTCTTTAATAGTATTCAATATAGTACACTAAGTGGTTTTCCACAAACAACCAACAAATTAGTTTTCGTCTCATCTACACTATTTTCACAGTGAGTTAGATCGGTTACTAATTCCGATATACCTCCGCTCTCTGAAGGAATCGTTTAGCCCAGCTCCTATGCATCCACCATTAAAGAGTACGGTTATACTGCCTTAGACTTGATACGTACTCATATATATACTCAAGAAATTGGTGATTATCAAAGATATTTAATGTCACCAACTTACTATTATAAAATAATTTCACATAAATTATTTAATATCATTAGATAAATTTCTACCCATCTTCTTTACTAATCCATCTCTACAATTTATAACAAATATATAATAATGATATATATTTATTAAACACAACATCACTTATTACATAGCTCATATTACCCTATGTAACACAATACTACATACCTCGTATCGCATTAATATTCTTGTTCGAACCCATCTCATGTTTTAAGAATTTTATTTACTCAATTCTTATTTTAATACTTTCTGAAAATTCGGGTTCTAACAAATCCGGTTTTTTCTTCGTCAAAAATTACCTAGCTATTCTCGTCTTCACTAGCTCACTCATAAGGTTCTAGTAAAGGCCTCCGCAGAGAGTACCGGATTACCGTAGAAGCAGTTCGACGCGTTGAGCGACGAGATGCTCCGGATGGTGGTTACCCTCCTAGAGCTGGCTTTTCGTCAGGCCCCGCTTACTCAGGTATTCTGTATGTTATTTTGTTTTCATTTAACAATCTCTCTTTAATTCTCACATATATGTACAAATGATATACGACGACGCTGATTTTCATACACCAGAGCAGCATCGTCATCCATCATCGCCCGATGATGATCCTTCTACTAGTTTACAGTTCATTTTGTATTCATTTTATTCATTAAATTGTATATCATTTATACATATTGTAGTCTAGTTGAGTCTGTACAAGTTTTGTAAATCATATTTTATATAATTTATGGGAAATTAGTTTATATTTGTAATTGTTGATGAATTAGTAGATCATTTGCAATTTTTAGCTTATATATGCAACGGTTAGCTTAGTTATGTTGTTAATGATGAGATAATACAAGTTTTTAGTGCTATGTTGAATGTGAACTATATTACTGTATGTATGTGTTGGGCAGGTTATATGTGTGACAAAAGAGATTTTGTAATTTAATTTTAATATTTATTTAATTAAATAAATATTTTTTCGATGATTTAGTTATTGGATTAAATAACTAATTTATGAAATTGTGGTAGATAAATTTAATTATATGTGTTATATTTATTAAATTAATGTGAAAATTTTTTATCATTCAAATTTTGTATTTATGTGAGCTTATTGAATTAAATAAAATATTTAATAAGCATAATATTATTTTAATTAATTTAATAATTAATGAGAGATTTAATAATTTGACATAATTAATAAATGAGAAATTTAATTTTATGACTATGTGAATTAATGAGAAATTATTATATTTTATTTAAATTAAATTAAATGAGATATTTGATTTATTGTGTAATTGGGTGTGACATTATTAAACTATAGTATAAAGGATTAATGAAATTAAATGGGAATGAGTTTATTAGGATTAACCAAACAAGGCATTAGTGGAGGTTGAGAGCAGTTAACCCATGATGGGTTAACTGACCACCACAACTGCACTCAGTTTTTATAAATTAAATACGTCTTATTCTTTCATTTTTTTCTAAGTCTGGCAAAGAAATTCAAAGAGAAATTGAGAATCTGTTGAGGGAAATTGTGAGTTGGGTAATTGAAGTAGCATCTGAGAAAGGTTTCTCTACTAATCTACACTCTACACTCTGGGTAATCTCTTCAACCCAAATTTAAATTCACGTTGATTATATTTTTATAAAAAAATGGCTTTCAAGTCTCTGTAATTGAAAAAGAATAATGATTATGTGTTTATATGTGATAAGATGTTATCATAACATGTTTATTATATATTGTATGTTCCATAACATCAGTTTCATAAAAATATATATATCGTATATTGTTCTTCAAAATTAAAGAGTATAAAATATGGCCATATGGCCCTTACGCACAAATTTAATGCGTCAATCATATGTTGTATCATAAATTTACACTTGTATATGATTATGCATGTTAAAACGAAGAAAACAAACTTCGAATGGACTGATTTAGTGTTATAACGAACTCGTAGTGTCAATCTTCATGTTTTGTTTTCAAAACTTTCAAGAACATCAAGAACAATAAAATTATATAATTTGATTCAAGTAATTATGTGTTTAAACTTGTTAAAATCACTCTATAAAGGTTGGGTAATGATTATGTACAAATTCTAGTATATGGGTGGGTTTAATTTAATGTATTTAATGATCATGTAAGGATAATTGGCATGACTCTGTGTTCTTCGCGAACTGAAAATTTGAAAACTAGAGTTTTGCGTTGCGGCGCCAACTCCATGCCTTAAGGCCTGCGCCGCAGCGCCAAATCCCAAGCTGCAGGGCCAAGAACAAGCTTGCTGGTGGCACCACAGCGCCACTTTGCAGATAGTCCAGAAATAAAAAAAATTTAATTTCCTAGGAATGCGATAGTAACCTAATCTAATGAACATAAAAATATGTTAGACGTATAATGAGACGTTAAAATAGATTCTTAACATATCAATAACGCATTTACGTGTGGATTGAATTATTAAACGCATATTTAGCTTATTGTTCGTGTAGTGTTATATTATGTGACAATAAGTGTGGTAATTTGACAAAGTATAGTCATAACCAGAATTTAGACAAAAGAATGAACTTGTGATTACTAGTTACGTTATAATTAACTGGTATTATGAATGTAAATGGTATGTAGGATTAAATCAAGGAACATGTATAATTAACGTGTAACCTACGCACGAGGAAAGTTTCCTAACCCTACTCGTTATTGTTATTCAAGTTTGTAAACTTACATCGAGCAAATTCTCGTTATTATTAATCAAGTTCAATTTGTTATATTAAAGATTATTAATCTTTTCAAAATATGATTCCTGTTATACAATTCTTATTCCATTGTATACCTCTTGATTTATTATTCAATTTGAATATCAATCATTGTTGAACCTTGTAAGACTAGCGAACTCTTATTGATTCGACTAGTCCATAGTTGATCAACGTTCTAAATTTCAGGACCCTTATTGAATTATCCAAACCAAACTTCCTTTGGTGCGGACTCTAATGTCAAACTGAGATGAACAACCCTGTATAGGGATTACTTATGCGTTAGCTTTAAGATATTGTGCACAGTATGGTACTAAAGGCTGATCCCCCTAAGTACCAGTAGAAGAGTCTATAGTCTTATGATTGTTAAATGTTTCAAGTATAACCCTTGATGACCTAGGACATAGTTCAAGGTCTTATGACCCTCAGAAGTTCTTTTAATTCTTGTTATTCATTCTTGATTCAAAAGTTGAGTTCTTATTCCAGAAGTCTTTGATTCACTCGCGTGTTATTATATTGTTGTTTCATTATTTTACTTGTGGGCAATCGTGCTCACTCTTGCGTAATAATAACATTGCAGTTAAGAACGAAAGGTCCGACGAGCTTTCTACTAGCAAATGCAAGGGCAAGATTAACAAGTGATGAAGACATGTTCTTTTATGTGATGATGTATTCTTGTTTTAGACTTATGTTAATGTTGTGTAAGACGATTAATTATTTATGTTTTCGCAATTAAGATTTAAGGTTAGTATGACCTGTGATTGATGTATTTATTTCAGATGATGTAACTCCTTAAGGAGATGATTTATTTCTATCTATTTATGTTTTCAGTTATTATGGGTAGATAGACATATAATGTTGAATAGTGAACACCAAATCATGTGAGAATTTAAGTACCCGGATTTGGGGGTGTCACAACATATACAACAATGGGTTTTAAACCTGGAAATTGCAATTTAAAAAAAATTAAAAAAGATTGATTATTCTCGAGGGAATAAGGTATTTCCGACGGATATTCAGTAGGTATAAATGTTGTAATATTTTTTTTAAAAAAGTATATTTTTCGTCGAAAATAGATTATTTCCGTCGAAATTATTGTTTACATAGTTTTTTAAAAAAAATCATATTTTTCGTCAGAAATGTCGTATTTTCGAGGGATTGTTCCTTCGAAAATAAGCTCAGCTTATATTCGACGGATTAATTTCGTCATAAATTTTCTGTTGCAAATATCTTATGTTCGACGAAATTCAGACGAATTTAATTCCGTCAAAGATATGTGTTTTTCAATGAATTCTTCGACGGACCTTATCTTCGACGTGTATATATACGACCGATTTTCAGACGGAATATTCTCTACGAAATAGACTAAGTCCGAAGAAATAGGCTATACTTTTGACGAACTATTCCGTCAGAATTAAGCCTTTTTCTTGTAGTGACATACTCTCTTCGTCCCTTAATATATGTCGTTTTAGAATTATGTACAAAAATTAAGAAAATGATTGTATAACATTAAATATAATATCAATTGTATATAATACCCTTAAATTATCATACTTACGTTACTTATCACATACTGTCTCTCATCTATAATATTTTTCATGGGGGTAAATTTGGAAAGATTGTAATTAAATCTCCTAAATTATATAAAACGACAAATAATTTGAAAAAAAATAAAATTATCTAAAATAACATGTATTAAAGGACGGAGGGTGTAGTAATTAAAATTCGTACATATGATAACAAATTAAATATTGAGGTATCTTTATAAATAGGATAGAGAGAACTAAAAACAATATCGTACTAATTTATTTTATCTTATGACTTTAAATAATTTTACGTTAGTTATAATTTAATTTCGTCCTAAAATTAATAATGACATAAATCAATTCCCAATAATTAATGTAAACAGGTTTTTCCCCTTCCAATGCTAACCGGTAACTTCTTTTATTGCCAATAAAATAGTGGTGGCTCGAGTGTTATGGTTATTGCTGTTAGACTACTTACCATTCAAAGTTGGAGTATGTGTGTTCAGAGTTGAGATTGGTTAGAAATTGGGGTTAAATGATTTTTCAGTCACTATACTATATGTCAACTTACAGATGGATAATTGAACTTTTTTTTTTTACAGTCAATTAATTAAACTTGATTTTTCTAACACAAAGTTAAAAAATCCGTTACAATAGTTTGATTGTTAACGGAAAGATGAGTTGGCGTATGATTAGAAAATAGAAACTCCACCTTGATCATGATTTGACAATCCAACTGATGATGTGTTTTATTAACTTATTTATCAAAAAAATATATTAATAAAAAAACAAATTCAGTTTTAAAATTTAAAATTTATTAATAATTATTTTTAATAAAAAAAATAAAACTCAGTTTTTTTAATAAAAAATAAGAAAAAATGCAGCTTTTTATAATAAAAAAAAACACAGTTTTTTTTAATTAAAAAAAACGCAGTTATTTTTAATAAAAATAAAAAAATAATAATTATTTTTATTTATAAAAAAAAAACCAGACAACGCTCTCTCTCTCCTTCTCCGTCACAACAACGTAGTTTGATTTTTAAAAAATAAAACGCAGTTTTTTTAATAAAAATAATTATTTTTAATACAAATAAAAAAAACACAATTTATTTTTAATAAAAATAAAAAAATGCAGTTTTTTAATAAAAATAATTATTTTAATAAAAAAATGCATTTTTTAAATAAAAATAAAAAATAATTATTTTTATTAAAAAAAAACAAACAACGCTCTCTCTCTCTCCTTCTCTGTCACAATAACGTAGTTTGGTTTTTGTTTTTTTTAATAAAAATAAAACAAAGTTTTTTTAATAAAAAATAAAATAAAATGCAGTTTTTTTAATTAAAAAAAACCAAACTGCATTGTTGTGACGGAAAAGGAGAGAAAGAACGTTGTTGTTTGTTTTTTTTTAAATAAAAAAATAATTTATTTAAAAAAGTGCGCTTTTTTTATTTTTATTAAAAAAACTGCGTTTTTTTATTATTAAAAATAATTATTTTTATTAAATTTTTTTTTTTATGTTTTAAAAAACCAAACTGCGTTGTTGTGACGGAGAAGGAGAGAGCGTTGTTTGGTTTTTTTTAAATAAAAATAATATATATTTTTTTTTATTAAAAAAAACTGCGTTTTTTTATTTTTATTAAAAAAACTGCATTTTTTTATTTTTATTATAAAAAAGCTGCGCTTTTTTTATTTTTATTAAAAAAATTATGTTTTATTTTTTTTTATTAAAAAAAACTGCGTTAATTTTTTTTATTAAAAATTGCATTTTTTTATTAAAAATAATTATTAATAAATTTTAAATTTTAAAACTGAATTTCTTTTTTTTTTATTAATAATTTTTTTGATAAATGAGTTAATAAAGCACATCACAGTTGGATTGCCAAATCATGATCAAGGTGAAGTTTCTCTTTCCTAATCATACGCCAACTCATCTTTCCGTTAACAGTCAAATTATTGTAACGGTTTTTTTAACTTTGTGTTAGAAAAATTGAGTTCAAATGAGTAACCGTAAAAAAAAAAGTTCAGATTATCCATCCGTAGTTTATTATATAAGATGATGATTAAAAAACATTTAACCCTTAGAAACTGCCAATAACCTCTAAAATGTACTCTCTAGCAATGTTTGTTTGCAAAAATATTGAGTGGAATATAACTATTTATATTAATTTAGTATCATTAATTACGGACTATTTTATCATATGATTAATCTATTATTTAATTTCATAAATTATATTTTCACATTTCTAAAGTTATTCAATAATGGATTATAATTTTAAATAAAAATATGGTATTATATAATTCCTTTTGAGTTATCAAATGACCTAAAAAATGATCACAAATATTTTATGAATTAAATAATAGATTAATCATAGGATAAAATAGTTCATAATAATGATAAATTTATAATACAAATAATTTTATTTCACTTGTTATTTTTGCAAAACAAATGTAAGTTGCTTGTTCGAGAATTATAGATACATTTTTTTTCTTAGTTGCTTTTAAAATTAGAGTTTATTGACAATTTTAGATTTTAAAATGATATTTCGTTCCTAACATGCAATAACTTAAATTCTAGGTAGATTGATTGTTAATTCTATTATGCCTCAGTATTACAATTATAGCTAATATTAGGATATATTTGAAAATTTTAAATTTTCTTAAACTTCATAGTTTTATAAATGTAACTTTAATTTTAAGAAATTGGAATATTACTCCCCGCGTCTCCAAAAGATGACTAAAGTACATATTTTTTTCCTTAAAAAGATAAATTGCATAAAATAAAGGGTAACTAAGTTATTTAATGGAGTTCATTAATATAAAAAAATATTCATCACTTTGTATAATCTTGTGAAGCCACTAAGAAAAAATATAATTTTTTTTACTCTTTTTTTATATATATAATATGTAGGCAAATCAATGGCGGACGGACCCACACAAAATCGTGTGACTACAAGTGACTCCACTCAATTTTTTTTCACCGCTAGCCTACTGACCACTGTTGAGGGTTGTACAAGCGCACATAATGTAACAATCTAAAATTTTAAATTATAATTTTAAATATTTATTGAAATATATAAATATTTAATGAATGTGTTTACTGTTGAAGATATATTTAATTTGATTTGATTTGATTGGTTAATTATTTGTTAAGTAAATAATTAAGGAGTTAAAGAAAATTAATTGTTATGGGATAATACAATAATTTAATTAGAGAGTTTATAATGATTAAGTGAATTATTATATTTTAATTTGAATTGGTAATTAAAATGATGTGTTAGTTGATTAAATAAAATTATAATTATAAAGAAAATTATAATTATGTTGTATTAATTCATGTGCTAAAGTAATTTAATAAATTGGTATTAGAATTTAATTAAATTGATTATTAAAATTTAATTAAATAAAAGTATGACAAATAACCTTACTATAAAGAAGTTATTAAAATAAATTTTAGTTTTGCCAAACAAGGCTTAATGCATATTAAGTCTTTATTTTAAACGTGTTTTACCAAACAAGTTATAAGGATCATTTGATTAATTTTAATTATGTTAGCCAAACAAGCCTTATGCCTTTTGATTTTCAAAAATTAGATAACTGATATCAGTTATACATATATTTATATTATATAATTAATACATATTATATCATATACGTTATATTTCGTTAGTACGTAAGTTAGAGTTAGGAACAGAAAGACTCAGAAGAAGAAAAGAAGAGAAGAAGAAAATTACAGAGAATATTGAGAGAAAACTTGAGGGAATCCTAGAGAGGTTTTGAGAGAAGAATTGGGGAAAAGAAAGCTTGTTGATCAAAGAAAAAATGTATCATCTAAACCCTTTTATTTTTCTAAAGTTTTAGTTGTATTCTCTTCCAAAATTCTCTGTAAAATCTTTTTTGAAGTTGAATAATTTGTTGTATATAGCTTTATATGATAAATTATTTGTTATAAGTTGTATTCATAAGTTTATATATGAGTATAGTCAATGAATTCATGTTATGTATGTAATTTGTGAAGAAACCCATATTATAGTGAGTTTATATGAATATATATGAACATGGATTAGTTTAAAGAAAAATTAAGGTTTTATTTAGTTGTTTAATATATATTGACTATGATTTCGAAAGTAGATGAATAAACTAAAACAAAGTAGTTTGAATTAATTATTTTGGTTGAAAAATAAAGCTACAATGATGATTTTCACTAAAAATGTCAAAAAGTGAAGTTTTATAAAAAAAAATGAAATTGGATGTTTTAAATTCTATGTTTATGTTGTTTTATGGGTAGAATCATGTTAAGAGTCTTTAAATTATGTTTATATGAAGTCTCTGTATGTATTACATGATAATTAGGTTGTTAGAAAGTAGCTTGTAGGCCAATTTAACTTTTGTTCATGCTGTTGTAGCCGAAATTTGGTCGTAGATGTACGTAGTTCAGCCGCATGACATGGCTCAATAGTGTAATTATTGCATGCAGCAAATAGCCTTGAGCCATGCCGCAACGCCAATCGTTAGCTTTGTGTCTTGTCTTAGAAAGCGCCATCATGCATGTCATTAATAATTAACGCAAACTTCTGATTGTAACCTGTGTGTGCATGTATGCGAGTTAAGCGTAATGGTCGACAGTATGATTTATTTACTCAAAGTCTGAAAAAATTGTTATGTGTTAATAGTAGGACTGTTAAGTTATGATTTAAGTATTTCTAAACTAAGAATGAGCCTGTTATTAACGGTTAACTAGTTTTGTTACTAATGTAATTTGATTATGTGATTAGAAATCAAATCTTACATGATGAATGTACTTAGTTATATATATAATGTGGTAGTGACTAATTATGTCATGATGACATATATATATAGGGTATTGTGATTCGAGTTGTTACGATTTAGCCTATAAGCAAGGCAAGTTCTCTAAATCTATTGTTTCGTTGAGCAAATTATTGTTTCTAATTCGATTACATTACGCAAGTTTTCCTAACTCTAAACTTTCTTTGAGCAAGTTTTCTAACTCTACACTTTCGTTGATCTAGTTCTATTATTATTATTGTGCAAGTTTACTTGTCCTATTTCAAATATAATTACGCAAGTTCTTGTATCTAGTTTGTTTATGATGATGCAAGTTTTCTAAACCTTATTTTGATGTTGAGCAAGTTATTCTTGTATTTAACTTGTTATTTAGCATGTAAGTGTATATATTCTGATATACTAATGTTGAACTATAACAACCCGGAATTTTGGATTATCCAAAATTTAGGTTTAAAGAATTAGTTATTAATAAAACTAATTTTTTATTAATATTATTTTGTGCTATGTGTTTATTAGTCGTTCTAGAACCTAAAATGATTATAATTAGGGAGTATTCTGGCTACGAGCTAGATTGAGCGAATAAGAATTTTCAAGACGAAAATAAAAGTTTTCCGGGAACAAAATATTTTTCGGGAAAAAAGACGAAATAGGCATTATTCATCCGTTTCTGCTCGGAGATTTATTTTGAAATTCTGAGAAGTTATTGATTGCGTAAAATGTTGAGACGTGATATAATATTCAATAATATTTCAGTTATGGCAAAAACAAAGTTTTCGCCTGCGGACTCAAAACCTAAGGGTTAGGAAAAGTGAGTTCCGAGAATTTAATGATCACATATAATCATTAGGGTTATTATGCGTGAGAAATACAATGATAATACTATTTATTATATGAGTATAGTAAGAAGATTAGTATGATGTATAATACGAATATTGTACGAACTATATACGAAGAAAATACGAGAATACGAGAATGAGATGCGTAGAATACGATTAGTCTTAATGGACTTTGAGTTCATGGACTTTGTAGAATCTAATTGGACTTGGATTATGTCAAGCCCAATGCTTTGTGAAATCAAGCCCAAGATAGGCCCAATAAGAATTAGGGTTAAGGCCCAAACCAAGAAAAGAAACCGCAGATCGAACCGATGGGTAAACGGATGGGTAAAACCAATGGGGCAACCCATAGGGTGACCCATGGGCAAGAGGGACGGCCACTTGGCCACCAAGTAAGGGTGGTGACCAAGTAAACTTGGTGGCTAAGTTGTTGGAGGAGGTGGGAATAGTAAGGAGGTGGGGGGCGAAATGACTAAAATGCCCTTAGCCTTGATTTTCTATAAATAGGAGGCTTAAGCTCATTTGGTTGCATTTTGAAAATCCCACACTTGAGAGAGAGAGAGAGAGAGAGAGAGAGAGAGAGAAGTCGGATGGGAGGGAGAAGGAAGAGCGTGAGTATGAATGATCGGATCGAAAGTGATCGTGCAATAGCAAAGCTTGAAAATCACCGGCTTTGTATAACTGAAGAGGATTAAAGAAGAACGGTAATCCGAACCCTAGTTTCTTCTAATATTTTCTTTAAGTTTAATATGTTTAAAACATAGCTTAATGAGAATAGGGAGAAGATTATGTTAGAAATAATTTCATATGATTGAAATCATGAGAAAAGAAGAAATAAGAACTTAGAAGTTTAGTAAATAAATTTCTTAAGGAAGTATAAGATTCGTAATGAATTAGAGCGATCCGAGTGGATTATATGAATAAGTAGGTGAAATAAGTAAGGGATAATGTTCTATAACATCAAATTCCAATAAAAAGTGAAATCATAATCCAAAATATCGATTAAAACGAAGAACGAACGAAGAACACGAAGAACACGAAGAACGTTGTTGATGGACAAATTTAAAACCATCGTAGTTTAATTGTTGTTGATGGATAAGTTTAAAACCATCGCGTATAAGTTAGATGTGTATTGTTTGGTTAGGAACGTTAGAAACGTTCATGAAGAACGGATTAAAACTTAGCTAAAACGAAGTTGTGGCGAAAATTTCATAAAAGACAAATGAGAATTAGAAAGTTAGTAAATGAACACGAGTGGGTAGGGTTTCATAAGAAAGTAGGAGAACATAGAAAACGTGAGTCGTGGACTCAAGAACGAATGAGTTTCGAGTTCGGATGACAGAATTACGGACGAACGAACGAACGAAGAGCGTTAAAAACGTAAAATGAACAAAGGGTGAAGATCAAGACAATCGAATGGCACATTAACAGATTCAGAACGAAGTTCTATCCGAGGGGTATTGAAGTACGTAAGATAAGGAAGAGAATGGCTTTGGAACGACCTCGTTCTGAGTTATAACGAAGGAGTTATGAGATCGGGAAGTGAACGTCTCAAAATTTATTTAACACTTGGATAATTTTTCTAGGGTTTAGGCTCGTGTACTGCGCCAAAGCCTAAGAAGCCGGTGACAAGCAAACACCTTGAAAGCCCTCGGCCATAAACTTTTTGGAGAGTGGCGTCAGTTACGAGAGATAAAGAAGAGAGTGGGCGTTGCAATACTTGATGTTAGGAAAAGCCGGAGATGAGCTTTTAAGCGCTTTCAACTCTTGGGGAATGTAAGGGAAGATAAAGAATATAATATTTAACTAATGTAACACTTAATCAAGTGATGTAAACCTTTATTAAAGATTGAACATATAGATTAAACAAGATTAAATGACAAAGAATATAAACGCGGGTTACGTAACCGATATCCGGGGACCGTAGTCGCGATGAACAAACGTGAAGGTATTAATAAGATGGGAATTATCAAGAAAGCCGTAAGGAATAAGAAATTGACTTAATCGAACATTATAGTTTAATAGTTCATATAAGTTAAGAGAAGTTAGGTTGTGGTACAATCGTAACTTTGATGGTTGACATATGGGAGCTGGGCTAAACAATTTCTTCAGAGAACGAAGGTATATACGAAACTGGAAATCGATCTAACTCACTGTGATGGCAGTGTAGATGAGACGAAAACTTGTTTGTTGGTTGTTTGTGGGAAACCACTCAGAGTACCATATGGACTACTAGCAGATAAGCGATGTGTGCCGAGTCTTAGAGAAATTATAAGAAGAAGATAAGAATATAATCATCCAAGATGATGAACGTTGAGTAAGACATCTCCGTATGTCTTGAAGCCGTAAACTGGTAAAGGAAGTTAGTCGCGTAAACTTATATTGAAAGAACGCGAACCCTAAGAAGTAAAGTTAAGTTAACCCATGCGTAAGTTCAATTTATGACTAATTGGTGTTTATGTTTTCTCCTTATTTGTTATATAGGAATTGAAATGAGCAGATCAGCGTAAGCTGTAGCTGGGCGTAAGGCAAGTTTCCTAACTTCATTCATATTACATGAATGCTAGTTTCTTAAACTTCTCAGATGTTGTACTTGAGAAGTTATGTCTATGTGCGAATGTGTGATATTTGTACAATGTGGTAGAACGTATGAGGCCTTGAGCCACAATTTGAACATTTTGGTGTTTCTATGATATGCATTGTTTTGTGATTGAGCTATTCAATACAATATGTTATGTATATACATGAACCGTTATTGTTAAGTCTGTGCTAATGATTCTAGCCAGATAGGATGTGTATGAAAAAGGTAGAAGAATGAAAGTATTTCAAAGTGAAAATGACTGACGTTTTAATATGATAGGAATCGAGACTATTCCTATTATTAAAGCAGCTTCATAACATTTGTTCGGTTATAGAAGTTCTAAAGAAATGTTTTAATTCTAAAGTTGTTTGTTCAACTGTTATGACTTGCTGTGCAATTGAATGCTCACACTTGCTTTAAATGAAAAACAATTTTCAGCGAACAAGATTAGAAGAACTTAAGGATCCCATAAAGATTAAGCTGACGGTCTCCAGATGAATTGTCATTCAGAGTGTGAAGGTAGCGAGAAGATCAAGTGAAGACTTGTAATTTAGAAAGATAAAACTGAGCAATAGACTAGTCTAAGGAACTGTTATGTATCCTTGGTGGCGGATAAAGGTCACTCTTGTAAGATGAAATGAATAATGTATTTATTATTATTTGTAATGAAAAAGGTTATAAGGTTTCCAGAACCTAGGATTTGAGAGTGTATGTTGTTATATTTTGGTATATAATGATGTATGTTGGATGAAGGATGTACTCGTGACGTACGGAATCTGGGTGTGAAGATAGACCGGATTTCTGGTCGTTACAAGTTGGTATCAGAGCAACTTGTAATGCCCCGAAATCCGGTCTATCTTCACACCCAGATTCCGTAAAGATTAAGCTGACGGTCTCTAGATGAATTGTCATTCAGAGTGTGAAGGTAGCGAGAAGATCAAGTGAAGACTTGTAATTTAGAAAGATAAAACTGAGCAATAGACTAGTCTAAGGAACTGTTATGTATCCTTGGTGGCGGATAAAGGTCACTCTTGTAAGATGAAATGAATAATGTATTTATTATTATTTGTAATGAAAAAGGTTATAAGGTTTCCAGAACCTGGGATTTGAGAGTGTATGTTGTTATATTTTGGTATATAATGATGTATGTTGGATGAAGGATGTACTCGTGACGTATGAAATTCGGGTGTGAAGATAGACCGAATTTCTGAGCGTTACAAGTTGGTATCAGAGCAACTTGTAACGCCCTGAAATTCGGTCTATCTTTATACCCGGATTCCGTAAAGATTAAGCTGACGGTCTCTAGATGAATTGTCAATCAGAGTGTGAAGGTAGCGAGAAGATCAAGTGAAGACTTGTAATTTAGAAAGATAAAACTGAGCAATAGACTAGTCTAAAGAACTGTTATGTATCCTTGGTGGCGGATAAAGGTCACTCTTGTAAGATGAAATGAATAATGTATTTATTATTATTTGTAATGAAAAAGGTTATAAGGTTTCCAGAACCTGGGATTTGAGAGTGTATGTTGTTATATTTTGGTATATAATGATGTATGTTGGATGAAGGATGTACTCGTGACGTACGGAATCCGGGTGTGAAGATAGACCGGATTTTGGGGCGTTACAAGTTGATATCAGAGCTGATAGTTTATAAACCTTAGGTAGGAGTACCTAAGACTATAATCGTAGAGAGAAGGATAAGAAGATAACCACGTGATCATAGTGACTCGTAGTAACAGATTAGTTGTTAAACGATAAATGATTTATAGCTATGGCTATAAATGAATGGTATTATGAAGTAGTACGGGAAGAAGAACTTAGATTGAGTTATGAAGGATAATATTTGAATTAAAGACAATTCGTATTAAGTAGAGAGAGATTTAGGAGTTATAAAATTTTAATTGAGGACTCATATCAGCAGCTGAGTTGTATGATTCCTTGTATGGGGAAATTATGCGTGGTTTTAGAACCACTTAGCTTCTTATACGATATAGTGGTTAAGTTGAACAATTCTTTGTATGGGCGGAGAATTGTTCTTGGTGTAACAACCGCTTATGTATGACCCCAACTTTTTGAATAAAGATTAAATTTTCTCAAAATATATTTTTAAATATTATGGTGTGAATTTGATATAATGTTATAGTTGTGGGTAATATTTACAAATTTTGCAAAGTAGCATGCAAGTTGTTATATAATATTCGATTGGTTGGGAATATTCGTTTTAACAGGAATATTCATACAATGGCACAATCATTGGTGGATCCCTCACAGCGGAATTATCATTCGGATCGAGAAAAGCGACAAAAATACTTTATGAAAATAATTGGCGGAAGTTTTACCGTTAAGCTGTTGAAACACCCGGAGTTAAATGTACGAGAATCTGGCGTGGTTGCATAGTAGCACACGGTATTGATTATTGATGCTTACGTGAGAAGTCACTCGGTTATACTCAATTATTGCTACGATAATTCTTTTGCATCATATCTATCATATTATGGATTCAATTATTGTTAGTATTATCATCGCATAAAATGTTTTTTTATTAAATCAATACTTGAGGCGACAAAGTTATTCATATTATAAACCTATGCAATATTTACAATGTCTAGAAGTTACATCGAGGAGAGGTTTGGTCACCTAATCAAGGCCATGATAGGAGAAATCCTTATTGGAAAGCCCCCTCTTTCTTGGGAACGACTTGGTTGATAAATATTGTGAGTTATAATATTAATAATGAATGTTGTTCGGAGTTGAATTTGGAGACGTGGATGTGATATTTGAGTCCTAAGAACGTGAAATTAGTAAAAATAGTCTATAAACACAAAATTTTCCTGGATTCACTATTTGGTCAAAAAGTCAACAGTTGACTTTTTTAGGAAAAGTCAAACTTTGAAATTTCAAAATTTATATTTTTGATAAAAATAGTTTCATTATGTTGGAATTGTTTGTGTTAGTGAAAATCGACATTTATTCCGATGATAATTGATGTCTAGGGGTTATATTGATAAATCGGGTAATTTATCGGATAAATGAGTAATTAATTGCTACTAATTCACATGCTTATATAACTATTTATTCACATACGTGTACTATTGAATCACATTATTTACTATTAGGGGAGTTGGTGCAAGATTGATAATACTTGCATGACTAAATTAAAATGGAGGTATAGATGGAGGTACTATATCTTTGAAATTCAGTATTTTCACATGATTATACTATTAATTCACATGATTGAACTATTGATTCACATTATTTACTATTAGGGGAGTTGGTGCAAGATTGATAATACTTGCAGGACTAAATTATAAATGAAAGAAAAGTTGGAGGTAGTGCAGATTGTAATTTTCGAGCCCCAAACGTGCAATTATCGAAACTATATTTTCTATAAATAAGCTCATTCTTCCTTCATTTCTCACCAATTAACAAAAGCTTAGAAGCGATTATTATAGAGAGAAATTATAGAGAGAAAGAAGAAGAGAAATTTGCTACCTCACTATTCCAAAGATCCGAGTTTTTTTCCAAGGTAGGGAGTATTATTTCTTTCTTTTCGTCTTCATGAAGAGAACACATTATTCCATTCTTTATTATTCTGTTTGAATAACTCAGATATCGCTGCTACCCTATACTTGGTGAAATTCTTACATTGTTCCATTCTTTATCATTACGTTGGAACATCACATGCATGCGTTCTCTGTTTGGGCTGGTTAAATCTTTTCTTATTCTGTTGGAATATCACGTCTGCATGCATTTTACGCTGCACTGATTAAAATCTTTATTATTCTGTTGGAATATCACATGCATGCGTTCTCACGCAGGACCTGATTTAAATCTTTATTATTTTGTTGAATATATCACATGCATGCGTTTCTACTTTGGGACTGATTCCGTTATTTATTATTCTGTTGGAATAAACCTTGCTGTCTTGATCTATCGCACGCCTCGGTGATTTCTTTTGTTATTCCATTCCTTATTATACTCGGTTGGTTAAAGTTTTGACTTCTATACTCCATGAAATTAGTGGAATATCCTTGATATTTGCGCTTCATCCAAGATCTTTTCTTGGAAATACTCTTTCCCGAGCATTCTTGAATTTTACTCTACAAAGCAAAGATCATGTTGACAATTTGAGCGTTATTAGTTCCCGGATAAATTAATTCTTGAACTTGTTTTATTGAATTCTTATATCATTGTCATCATCCTCATGTTTATATTTTGTTGAAAGTCATCTGTGGCCTATAGTGCATAGATGGACTTGGTATGATTATGACCAAGGATTATTCGGTGTAATCATGACCGTAATGTTACAAATGATGTGGAAAAAGTCCTCATTGGCCCGTAGAGCATTGATGGATAGTTGTTGGCATGATAATGACCATTATTGAACACACAAATATTCTTGGCCCGTAGTGCATGAATAATTGTGGTCGTGATACTAAAGAATATCCTTGGCCGTAGTGCAGGGGTAATTCGATGATGTGGATTATTTATTAAGCTGAGTCCCAGCGATAAAAGTGATGAAAAACCTTTTAAATCATAAAAGATAGTAGATTTTATTCTCTACTTGACTCTTTTAATGGATTACTTGTTCACTGCAGATTAAACTTGATGGTTGTTATATCAGTATCGGTTTAACAACATTGAAGGCTAACGATATAATATATTCTGCATTATCTTAGTCATAATATTTCCTACTGGGGTAGAGCTCACCCTTTTACTTTTATTGTTCTCTTCAGGAAATGAGAACGTAGTAGGGACTAGTCGGGGAACGGAGTGACGGACCAGATGATAGCATTAGTAGTCCTCACTATTCAGTGAAATAGTGGAAAAAATGTAATAATATTGAATTTGAGTTTGAATATTGTCTAGACGACAATAATTGTATTAAAACTCACAGCTTATGTTTTGTCGTACTTTACACGACAGTTGTATAGTTAAGTTGTAATTGTATAATGTACCATGTATTTGACGACTCAAAATAAATGATGTATACCTGTTTTGGGGGCGTCACAGCTTAGCTTCTTATATCGGTCAGAAGCTAAGTTGACCAATTTTCTGTATGGGCAGGGAATTGTGTTTGGTTCTACAATCACTTAGCTTCTGGTAGTGATAATCATTGGGATTGGTCGCGCTATCAAGATGTATATGTCGAGAAGGTGAATCTTTTCTCATGTATGAACTTGATATGTAGAGAACGATAAGGTAGGTGTGAGTTCTTGAAACTCATACTTATGGTAAGTTCGTGACTCATAATAATATGGTATGTTTTCGAACGTCTCAGCGAATGGACGCCTATGGTCTGTCTGGATAGTTCTTAAACTCATATTATTGTGGAAAGTTCCTGAACTCATAATGTGTGATAAGTTGACGGACTGTGCTAAAATATAGGAATGTTTAGACTGAAAATGAGTTATTTTCAGTAGGCTTAGTATTGAAGGTGCTGGAGAAGATTAAGTATTGTCGCAGTAAGACAATGAAGGGAGAAATAGGATATTCCAAGTCAGATAGCTATGCTAGATTTCGAACTTTATTGAAATCATGCTGATATTTACATTTTTGAAAAAGGAAAGAATTGGTTCAACTTTTGGAACCAACAAATTTTAAAAGAGCTATTCTTGGTATGTCTATGCTAATTGCTTCGGCTAGACAGAAATTGATTTAAAATATTTAAAATGAGTTTTATATCATCTGTGCATTTGATGCAAGGGTGGTAAAACGATGGAGTTGTTAATGCAATTGAACCTGGTGTTGGATGTGATCTTAGGATCAACAACCCGCTATGGTATGATGTATAATGACGAAGTCACAAACTGACGAAGTTCTCAACGTATTGTGAAAAGTACGGTATCATGACGTCATAAACCGTTTTGATGTATTGCGAAAAGAATTTAAAGAAGTAGTCGACGTCAATTGAGTTGACTAGACGAATGTTTCACGTTGATATCCAATTTATTGGTATGGTCTAAGCTACTTGATTCGGCTAGACAAATAGTATGTAAAACTAATGATTTAGTCTGAGGAGAACATGAAAGAGGTAGTTACTTTCTTTGTGATTGTAAACTGACCATTAAAGAAGGGCTTGCGGCGAAATGCTGTTTAACTTAGTAAGAGTTCATGGTCGATTTGACCTCTCAGCAAAAGTATGAAACGTTTTCAAAGGAAATTTTATATTCCTCGTTATTCCTTCTACTTCATGATTTTTGATAGGTTATGGGGGTTAGGAATGAGGGAAAGATAAGAACTCCGTTGAAGTGAAGTTGAGAAGAAAGGTAGGCTAAAATTTCGAGGACGAAATTCTGTAAAGAAGGGGTGAATGTGGTGACCCGGGTAAGGGTGTGGTTTTAAGAAATTCCGAGGACAGAATTTTTATAAGGGGGGAAAAATATAACAACCCGGAATTTTGGATTATCCAGAATTTAGGTTTAAAGAATTAGTTATTAATAAAACTAATTTTTTATTAATATTATTTTGTGCTATGTGTTTATTAATCGTTCTAGAACCTATGATCATTATAAGTAGGGAGTATTCTGGCTACGAGCTAGATTGAGCGAATAAGAATTTTCAAGACAAAAATAAAAGTTTTTCGGGAACAAAATATTTTTCGAGGAAAAAGACGAAATAGGCACTATTCATCCGTTTCTGCTCGGAGATTTATTTTGAAATTCCGAGAAGTTATTGATTGCGTAAAATGTTGAGACGTGATGGAATATTCCATAATATTTTAGTTATGGCAAAAATGAAGTTTTCGCCTGCGGACTCAAAACCTAAGGGTTAGGAAAAGTGAGTTCCGAGAATTTAATTATCACGTATAATCATTAGGGTTGTTATGCGTGAGAAATACAAGGATAATACTATTTATTATATGAGTATAGTAAGAAGATTAGTATGACGTATAATACGAATATCGTATGAACTATATACGAAGAAAATACGAGAATACGAGAATGAAGATGCGTAGAATACGATTAGTCTTAATGGACTTTGAGTTCATGGACTTTGTAGAATCTAATTGGATTTGGATTATGTCAAGCCCAACGCTTTGTGAAATCAAACCTAAGATAGGCCCAATAAGAATTATGGTTAAGGCCCAAACCAAGAAAAGAAACCGCGGATCGAACCGATCGGTAAACGGATGGGTAAAACCAATGGGACAACCCATGGGGTGATCCATGGGAAGAGGGGCGGCCACTTGGCCACCAAGTAAGGGTGGTGACCAAGTAAACTTGGTGGCTAAGTTGTTGGAGGAGGTGGGAATAGTAAGGAGGTGGGGGGCGAAATGACTAAAATGCCCTTAGCCTTGATTTTCTATAAATAGGAGGCTTAAGCTCATTTGGTTGGATTTTGAAAATCCCACACTTGAGAGAGAGAAAGAGAGAGAAGTCGGATGGGAGGGAAAAGGAAGAGCGTGAGTATGAATGATCGGATCGAAAGTGATCGTGTAATAACAAAGCTTGCAAATCGCCGGCTTTGTATAGCGGAAGAGGATTAACGAAGAACAGTAATCCGAAACCTAGTTTCTTCTAATATTTTCTTTAAGTTTAATATGTTTAAAACATAACTTAATGAGAATAGGGAGAAGATGATGTTAGAAATAATTTCATATGATTGAAATCATGAGAAAAGAAGAAATAAGAACTTAGAAGTTTAGTAAATAAATTTCTTAAGGAAGTATAAGATTCGTAATGAATTAGAGCGATTCGAGTGGATTATATGAATAAGTAGGTGAAATAAGTAAGGGATAATTTTCTATAACATCAAATTCCAATAAAAAGTGAAATCATAATCCAAAATATCGATTAAATCGAAGAACGAACGAAGAACACGAAGAACACGCGAAAAACACGAAGAACGTTGTTGATGAACAAATTTAAAACCATCGTAGTTTAATTGTTGTTGATGGACAAGTTTAAAACCATCGCGTATAAGTTAGATGTGTATTGTTTGGTTAGGAACGGTAGAAACGTTCATGAAGAACGGATTAAAACTTAGCTATAACGAAGTTATGGTGAAAATTTTATAAAAGACAAATGAGAATTAGAAAGTTAGTAAATGAACCCGAGTGGGTAGGGTTTCATAAGAAAGTAAGAGAACATAGAAAATGTGAGTTGTGGACTCAAGAACGAACGAGTTCCGAGTTCGGATGACCGCATTACGGACGAACGAACGAAGAGCGTTAAAAATGTAAAATGAATAAAGGATGAAGATCAAGACAATCGAATGGCACGTTAACACATTTAGAACGAAGTTTTGTCTGAGGGGTATTGAAGTACGTAAGATAAGGAAGAGAATGGCTTTGGAACGACCTCGTTCCGAGTTATAACGAAGGAGTTATGAGATCGGGAAGTGAGCGTCTCAAAATTTATTTAACACTTAGATAATTTTTCTAGGGTTTAGGCTCGGCGCTGCAGCGCCAGCTGAGCCTTGGGAGGCGGCGCCGCAGTGCGAGCTCGGCCATAAACTTCTGGAGAGTGGCATCGCAGCGCAAGAGATAAAGAAGAGAGTGGCGCCGCATCGCCAATGTTGGAAAAAGCCAGAGATAAGCTTTTAACTGCTCAGCTTTTGGGGGAATGTAAGGGAAGATAAAGAATATAATATTTAACTAATGTAACACTTAATCAAGTGATGTGAACTTTTATTAAAAATTGAACATATAGATTAAACAAGATTAAATGATAAAGAATATAAACGCGGGTTACGTAACCGATATCCGGGGACCGTAGTCGCGATGAACGAACGTGAGGGATTGCTATGGTTGTGATTCCTTAGACGTTGAGTGACGAGGGTAATGAACATGGGGTGCGTATAATGGATAACGAAAGTATTAATAAGATGGGAATTATCAAGAAAGCCGTAAGGAATAAGAAATTCACTTAACCGAACATTATAGTTTAATAGTTCGTATAAGTTAAGAGAAGTTAGGTTGTGGTACAATCGTAACTTTGATGGTTGACATATGGGAGCTGGGCTAAACAATTTCTTCAGAGAGCGAAGGTATATATGAAACTGGCAACCGATCTAACTCACTGTGATGGCAGTGTGTAGATGAGACATGAACTTGTTTGTTGGTTGTTTGTGGGAAACCACTCAGAGTACCATATGGACTACTAGCAGAGAAGCGATGTGTGCTGAGTCTTAGAGAAATTATAAGAAGAAGATAAGAATATAATCATTCAAGATGATGAACGTTGAGTAAGGCATCTCCGTATGTCTTGAAGTCGTAAATTGGTAAATGAAGTTAGTCGCGTAAACTTATGATATGGTACAATTTGAACATTTTGGTGTTTCTATAATATGCATTGTTCTGTGATTGAGCTGTTCAATACAAGTATGTTCTGTATATACATGAACCGTTATTGTTAAGTATGTGCTAATGATTCTAGCCAGATAGGATGTGTATGAAAAAGGTAGAAGAATGAAAGTATTTCAAAGTGAAAATGACTGATGTTTTAATATGATAGGAATCGAGACTATTCCTATTATTCAAGCTGCTTCATAACCTTTGTTCGGTTATAGAAGTTCTAAAGAAATGTTTTAATTCTGAAGTTATTTTTTCAAATGTTATGACTTGCTGGTCAATTGAATTCTCACACTTGCTTTAAATGAAAAAAATTTTCAGCGAACAAGATTAGAAGAACTTAAGGATCCAGTAAAGATTAAGCTGATGATCTCCAGATGAATTGTCATTCAGAGTGTGAAGGTAGCGAGAAGATCAAGTGAATACTTGTAATTTAGAAAGATAAAACTGAGCAATAGACTAGTCTAAGGAACTGTTATGTATCCTTGGTGGCGGATAAAAGTCACTCTTGTAAGATGAAATGAATAATGTATTAATTATTATTTGTAATGAAAAAGGTTATAAGGTTTCCAAAACCTGGGATTTGAGAGTGTATATTGTTATATTTTGGTATATAATGATGTATGTTGGATGAAGGATGTACTCGTGACGTACGGAATTCGGGTGTGAAGATAGACCAGATTTCGGGGCGTTACATAAACAGTTTTTATCGTTCAATTCGCTATTTGTTATGCATGCTTAATACTCAATTCTAAATAACCTTGGCTTAATATTGTTCAAGCAAGGTGTGTTATAGTTATTCTATGTTTGTGCTCTTAGATTATTCCTGAAGCATAACCTTAATATTCAATGTTGATTCAGTTATGCTTTATTCTATAGCATAACGTTATGAACTTTTTATTCAACTAATCCTTAGTTGATGTTCATTAAACCTAAATTACCTTGAAATGTATCCAAACAAAACTTACTTTGGTGCGGACTTGTACTCTAAATATTGAGATGAACAACCCTATTATTAGGGGATAATTTACGCTTAGCGTTGAAATGTTTGTGCACAATACATTGTACGAAGGGCTGACCCCCCTAAGTACGAGGAGTCCCTATAGTCTTATGACTGTTAAAGTTTAAATTAGAAGATTACTTATAACTATGGACATAGTTCGTGGTCTTAGGACCCTTAGTTATATATTTCAGAATGTTGATAGAACATATTGTTCATTTCTATTGAGCATCTTATTTGGCAGTTGTTGTAAAGATTTTTATTCATTGTTGTTTCAAGTGAGCTTTGTTTGCTCACTTTTGTTTATATAACTATTACAGCTAAGGATGAGAAGGTCGATGTACCTAGCACCAGTAAGGAAAATGGAAAGATGAAAAAGTATTGAAGACTTGTAACATGTTGATATTTTATTATCAGACTTTATTTTAATGAATGTAATGAACTTATTTAAATTCCGCATTTGAATGATTGTATTTAAATGTTAGACAATCTGGGAGATTTTTTTTATTAATGTAATCCCTTAATGGGAAGGTTTATTATTCAATTTTATTATTATTGGGTAGTTAGATGTGAATGTTTTTATAAAGTGAATACCAAATCTTGAAGTAATGAAGTACCAGGATTTGGGGGTGTCACACATAACCATAAAGGTATGAAGCATAAACTTATTTCTCTCTCCCTTCTTTTCTATACTTACTTTCCACAATTTCACCATTTACGGGTGTTTATCAGTAATTTATCGTACTGAATCGGTCTGAACCATACCGAACAAATTTAAATCGTATTGAATCGGTTACCATTTTTATTTAAAATTTGATACCGATACCGATAAAGAATTATTAATTAGTATCCTGAACCGATCTTAACCGATTTGGACCGATTCGGGTTAGTTCGATACCGCAATTTTGTACCAAAATAATCAGCAACACACAAGCCTCTTAATCAAGAGCTCTTAAGAGATAATCACTCAAACCATGATTTCATGTTTTACCTCGTATTGCTTAATAGTTGGATAAACAAAAAGACAAAATTCAAAAATCAAAAGTAAAAAAATAATTGAAACATTAAAAACTACTAATAAAACTCACATGAAGCCTTAAGGTATATATAGCTTGTTTGATTTGTAAAACCCCAACTTTTTGAATAAAGATGAATTTTCTATAAATATTATTTTTGAATATTATGGAGTGAAATTGATATAATGTTATAGTTGTGGGTAATATTTATAAATTTTGCAAAATACGCAAGTTGTTAAATAATATTCGATTAATTGGGGAATATTCGTTTTAACGGGGAATATTAAATGCAACGGCACAATCATTAGTGGACCCTACAAGCGGAATTATTATCGGATTGAAAACGACAAAAATACTTTATGAAAATAACGACGGAAGTTTTACAGATTAAGCTGTTGAAACACCGGTGTTAAAAAAATACGATGAATACGCGTGATTGTTGCGTAGTAGCACACGATATTAATTATTGATGCTTACGTGATATATCACTCGGTTTTGTAGGTATTATTAATGTAATAATCTGAAAATCTTTTATATAAAATAGAATACTTTTATAAAGTTATTCTATAAATAGAATATATTATATTCTATTTATGGATAGTGTTGTATAATTGTACTGCATAGTGTTTTGTATAGTAAAATCTTTTTATATAAAAGCGAGAATACTTTTATAAAGTTATACATTTTATTAGACAATAATTAGAATATATTATATTTTATTATGCATAGTGTTTGCATAGTGCACGCATAGTGTTTGCATAGTAAAATCTTTTATAAAGTTATTCGTTTTATTAGATTATAAATAGAATATATTATATTTTATTTAAAAGATTTTACTTTAAATATGGATGATCAGATTAAAGTAAATCAATCTGGATAGTTCATGAGTTAAGTTACTATGCGATCCATTTTCTATAAATAAAAGCTCATTCCTTCATTATTTTCTTACAATTCACTTTGAAACTCTAGAGAGATAAACTAGAGAGAGAAAGAAGAAAGTATTCTATTGCCTTTTACTTATATATCCGATACTCTCTTCTTAAGGTAGGGAATATTATTTGTTGTACTCGTAAGAGGTGTTATTCTTTTGTATTCATGAAGAGGACTTATGTTATTCCATTCTTTATCATTCTATCGGAATAACCTGTATACACGGGCTACCCTATACTTGGTGACATTCTTCTATTATTTCGTCTTTACTATTACATTTGGAAATATCACATGCATGCGTTTTGTGGGACTGACCGATTCTCTTTATTATTACATTGAATATCCATGCATGCATGCGTTTTTTTTAGGACACGATTATGTCTTATTAATATTACTGTTGGAATAACTTGTCTATGCGCAATCTCGCATGCATGGTGATTTCTATTGTTATTCCATTCTTTATTATTACTGTTGGAACATCCACGCTTGCAATTTACTTTGACCTAGTTCCGTTATTTAGTATTCTGTTGGAATAACTTTGTCTGTCATGAAATACGCATGCGTGGTGATTTCTTTTGTTATTCCATTCTTTATTATACTCAGTTGGTTAAAGTTTTGACTTCTATACTCCATGAAATTAGTGGAATATCCTTGATAATTGCGCTTCATCCAGAGTATCTTTTCATGGAAATATTCTTGAGCATTCTTGAATTTTACTCTACAAAGCAGTATCATGTTGACAATTTGGACGTTATTGGTTCTTGGACAAATTAATTCTTGAACTTGTTTTTATTGAATTCTTATATCTTTGTCATCATCCTCATATTTATATTTTTTGAAAGTCATTTGTGGTCTGTAGTGTATAGATGGACTTGGTATGATTATGACCAGGGATTATTCAGTGTAATCATGACCGTAATGTTACAAATGATGTGGTAAAAGTCCTCATTGGCCCGTAGTGCATTGATGGACAGTTGTTGGCATGATCATGACCATTAATGAATACACAAATATTCTTGGCCCATAGTGCATGGATAATTGTGGTCGTGATACTAAAGAATATCCTTTGCCTTAGTGCAGGGGTGATTCGATGATGTGGATTATTTATTAAGCTGAGTCCCAGCGATAAAAGTGATGAAAAACCTTTTAAATAATAAAAGATAGTAGATTTTATTCTCTACTTGACTCTTTTAATGGATTGCTTATTCATTGCAGATTAAACTTGATGTTTGTTATATTGTATCGGTTTAACAACATTTCAAGGCTAATGATAATTTATTCTACATTATCTTAGTCATAATATTTCTTCTTGGGCTAGTTGAGCTCACCCTTTCTTTCTTTCAATGTTTCTCTTCAAGAAATGAAAATATACCATTTGGAGCAGAGTTGGGGAGCGGAGTGATGGTCCTAGATGGTGCATTAGTAGTCCTCACTATTCCGTGAAATAGTGTGATAATAATTGTAATGAGGACTCCTTTTGAGTTTGTATACTCTCTAGTAGACAATATTTGTATTCAAACTCACAGTTTATGTTTTGTCGTATTGTACACGACAGTTGTATTATTAAGTTGTATTTGAATTCTGTACCATGTATCTGGCGACTCAAGATGGGTAATGTATACCTAATTTTGGGGGCGTCAAAGTTGGTATCAAAGCTTAGGGATATGATCCCTGGCTAAGATGTGAGACTATAACTAGGAGGGGAGAGATGGGGAATTCCTTCGCTAGTATGACCTACCTAAGTTTATTTGGTATTTTATTGGTCGGTCAAAGTATAGGGATACTATGTTATATGTTAGTTAACCTTTGTTTTGTCGCAGTATCTAAAAATGACATCCGAGAATGTTGAGCATAGCAATGGAGCACAAGAGACCGTTGAGTCTCCACATATCAATAATCAGGATAATGTACATCAGGAAGGCGACAATCCTCATGCAAACAACAACACAAACCAAATGTTGAATGATGGATTGTTCAGAGGCTTTATGCAATTCATGCAACATCAGGCGAGAGCGGCTCATGTCCAAAATCTAGGTGAAAACACTAGAAACTCTCGGACGGTCACTGCTAAACAGTTCAAGGAGGTGGGACCACCGGAGTTTATTGGAGAGCCAAAACCACTTAAAGCGGAAGCATGGATAAGCGAGATCACCAAGATATTTGATGTCTTGGGATGCTCAGAGGAGCAAAGGTTCCTTCGCAACCTTCATGTTGCGTGAAGAAGCGACATCTTGGTGGGAATCAGTAAAAGCGTACCGACTGGCCTTTTCAAGATGTCTTGGGAAAAGTTCAAGAGCTATTCAACGACAAGTACTTTCAAGAGTATTCGTCACATGAAAGAAGTGGAGTTTATCAAATTGGAACAAAACAATATGGCCCAGTAATGTCGCAATACAAGGTTAAATTTGTGGAGTTATCGGTTTGCATCCCAATTGGTCGATAATGAGGAGGCGAATACGCGCGAATGTTTTTAAGAGGTTTGAAAGCAGGAGAATCGTCGATATCTTATTTCTCATAAAGCGTGTTTGTACTCGGATGTTGTAAAATAGGGCTCAGTTATTGGAGCATGGTAATGAGTCAACGCAACCAAGAGAAAGCAGCCGGTAGCATGAAAATACCAGTGGTATCAGTCATCGAAACGGTGACAACAAATGTGGAGGAATCAACATGCGAAATGGTAACCACGCCGGTGGTAAATCATGGCCAAGAGCGGTAAAATGAATATTTCAAGAAAAGGAGATTCAACAATGATGGAAGGACGTCAGCACCAGCACCCGTTGTTAAGGAAAGAGAACGACCACCTATCATATGCTTCAAATGCGGAGGGAGGACACATCGGTCCAAGCATGCGATGCCATCAAAGCGTGTTATAATTGTGGAAGAGAAGGTCACTTTAGCTTTGATTTTGTCATTCATAGAAGACAAGTTCAGCCGAGGATGGAGGCACCAAAGGTACGTCCCGGAAAAGTCAAAGCCGGTAGTCTGAGGGAGGCGTTTGTTGTGACCTCGAAAGCAAGGAACGAATGAGGTCATCATGAGTAATCTTATCATAAACTCTAGCGAAGTCTATACCTTATTTGATACCGGTTCTACCCATTCTTTTATTTCTCCTACTTGCGCTCAACGATTAAATTTGAATCCGGAGAAATTAGACTTTGACTTATCTGTAGAAACTCCATTGGGAGAAACCTTCATTACATCCACTGTTTATAAGTCTTGTTTGGTTCAAATCGGTACCCTCACATTACCTGTCGATCTTATTTCATTAAAAATACTTGCATTTGGCGTAATTCTAAGGATTGATTGGTTAACTACTCATCATTAAAAAAATTGATTATTTTCGTAAGGTTGTTAGCTTTCATATTCCTAACCAATCTATTATGCGAATTCAAGCCACCAAACAATTAAAATCAATCACTGTTATCTCAAGCCATAAAGCTATTCGTTTATTAAAAAATGGATGTCAAGCTTTCTTAGCTCATGTCACTGATCTAAACAAAAATACGTCAGTTTTGAATGATATTTCTATTGTTAATGAATTTCCTGACGTATTCCCTGAAGAACTTTCTGGCCTAGCCCCAGAGCGTGAAATTGAATTTTGTATCGACCTTGAACACGGTATAAAACCCATTTCCAAAGCCCCATATCGAATGGCTCCTAATGAACTTCAGGAGTTAAAGACCCAACTACAGGAATTGTTAGACATTGGATTTATTCGTCCTAGTATTTCTCCTTTGGGTGCTCTTGTTCTATTCGTGAAAAAGAAAGATGGGAGTATGCGAATTTGTATTGATTATCGGGAGTTGAATCATGTCACCATAAAAAATAGGTACCCATTGCCACGTATTGATGACCTGTTTGACCAGTTGCAAGGAGCCAAATTCTTTTCAAAGATTGATCTTCGTTAGGATATCACCAATTGAAGATTAGAAGCGATGACATTCCAAAGGCGACTTTCGGAACTTCGATGCGGGCATTATGAATTCTAGTCATGTCCTTTGGATTGACTAATGCTCTCTTTGCCTTCATGGATATGATGAGCCAGAGTATTCAAGGAATATTTAGATCACTTTGTGGTCGTCTTTATTGATGACATCCTTATTTATTCCAAAAGCCGTGAAGATCATGAAGCACTTGAGGCGATGATATCTAAAAAGCTTCGTGAATATAAGCTTTATGCCAAGTTGAAGAAATGCGAGTTACGGCGAGGAAGTAGCATTCCTTGGGCACGTGGTATCAAGCCATGGAATATTTGTTGACCCAACAAAGATTGAAGCTATTCAAAGCTGGAAGCAACCTAAATCGATGGTGAAGTACGTAGCTTTCTCGGCTTAGCTGGTTATTATCGGAGATTCGTAGAAGGGTTTTCTCGAATCGCTACTCCACTAACTTCGGTGACTCGAGAAAGATCAAAGTTTGGTTGGGCGAGGAATGTGAGAAGAGTTTTCAAGAACTCAAGAGGAGACTCATTTAAGACTGTTACGACAATACCATCCTGGTTTGGAGGGATTTGTCATCTCTGGTGATGCTTGAGCAAAGGTTAGGATGTGTTCTCATGCAACATGGGAAAGTCATAGCCTATGCCTGGCGACAACTCAAAAAGAATATGAGAGGAATTATCCTACTCATGATCTAGAGTTGGCAGCTGTTGTCTTCGCACTAAAGATTTGGAGGCATTACTTGTATGGGGAGAAAGTGGAGATCTTTACGGATCATAAAAAGCCTCAAATATTTCTTCATTCAAAAGGAACTCAACATGCGACAACGACGTTGGCTTGAAGCTGATTGAAAGATTATGATCATACCATCAATACCATCCTGGAAAAGCGAACGTGGTAGCTGACGCATTGAGTAGAAGATCATATGCAAGTGCGAATGCGATATTGTCAATGCAAAGGCCTATTTTGTATGACTTGTAAAGGATGGAGATAGAGATAAAGACTCCAGGGACCCACGTGATGATGTCGAATATCTGAGTAGAACCGACTTTAATTGATAAAATTAAAAAGTTGCTCAAATTCTGAGATCCGAAGGCGATGCGTGTGAGGAAGAAAGTGCAAGAAGGTGCTATGCGAAGCAAGAATTGATGAAGAAGGAATACTTCAAGTCGACTCGGACTTTGTGTTCCTAACGATACGATTTAAAGTATAAAATTATGATGGAGTGCACAACACACCGTTTGCAATCCATCACAGGAGTACCAAAATGTATCATGATATTAAATCATACATTTTGGTGGAGCAATATGAAGAGAGAGATATATTTGTTTATCTCAAGGTGTTTAACTTGTCAGCGAGTTAAAGCGGAGCATCATGTACCAAAAGGTCCATTGCAACCACTTGAAATTCCAGAGTGGAAGTGGGACCACATTACCATGGATTTAATTCTTTGGTCTTCCTAAGGTTTCTCAAGGTATAGATGCGATTTGGGTCATTATTGATAGATTGACCAAGTCTGCTCATTTCTTATCGTCACGAGAAACTTATACACTTGAACGTCTTGCTCGTATATACATAAGCGAGATTGTAAGACTTCATGGTATGCCGGTATCCATAGTTTACGATCGAGACCCAAGATTCACTTCAAGATTTTGGGTTAGTTTGCAAAAAGCTATGGGCGCTGAGATTCTGATTTAGCTTCGGCATATCATCCTCGAGACGGATGGGCGATCGAGAGGGACGATTCAAACTCTTGAAGATCTATTAAGACTCTGTGTCCTTGACTTCAAGGAAGTTGGGACAAGTTCTTACCATTGGTGGAGTTTTCCTCTGACAGCAGTTATCAAGCAAGTATTGGCATGGCTCCATTCGAGGCGTTGTATGGAAGAAAGTGTCATTCTCTAGTATCTTTAGGATGGGATGGGTGAAGCAACGTTCTTTGGGGCCGAGGAGTTAATGCGTATGACTACGGAAAAGATTTAAATGATCAAACAACGTATAAAAATCTCACAAGATCGACAAAAGAGTTATCTTTGATCTTCATCGAAAGGGCGTGGAATTCGATATAGGAGATCATGTGTTGTTACGTGTTGCTCCATGGAAAGGAGTTACGAGATTTGGAAAGAGAGGAAAGCTCAATCCTCGATTCATCGGCCCATTTTAATCCTTGATCGAGTAGGAGGCGTGGCCTATAGACTCAACTTTACCGTTAAATATGTCTTGTGTTCATAACATTTTTTACATATCCATGTTATGTAAATATTTGGAAGACCCGAACCACATTATTGAGTTAGAGCCAGGACGAAATAGCGGAAGATTTGACATATGAAGAGGTTCTGTTCAAATCTTGGATAAGAAGGAACATATTCTACACTTCGAGGTTATACCTCAAGTCGAAGTTTTGTGGAGAAACCACGATGTTGAGAAATGACTTGGGAGTTAGAATCGAAATGAAATCAAGGATCCTTACCTCTTGATATACAGTGCACGTACCCTAATTTCGGTGAAATTTCAAAAGAAGGGAAATTGTAAAACCTAAACTTTTTGAATAAAGATGAATTTTCTATAAATATTATTTTTGAATATTATGGAGTGAAATTGATATAATGTTATAGTTGTGGGTAATATTTATAAATTTTGCAAAATCGTGAAGTTGTTATATAATATTCGATTGGTGGGGAATATTCGTTTTAACGAGGGAATATTAGACAACGACACAATCATTGGTGGACCCTAACGAAATTATTGTCGAATTGAAAACGAGACAAAAATACTTTATGAAAATAATGGCGAAAGTTTTCTTGTTAACTATTGAAACACCCGATGTTAAAAAAATACGATGAATCTGGCGTGGTTGCATAGTAGCGCTACGGTATTAATTATTGATGCTTACGTGATAAGTCACTCGGTTTTGTTGGTATTATTAATGTAATAATACGTAGAAAATCTTTTTATATAAAAGAATACTTTTATAAAGTTATTCTATAAATAGAATATATTATATTCTATTATGCATAGTGTTGCATAGTATGCGCATAGTGTTTTGCAAAGTAAATTTTTTTATATAAAACAAAATACTTTTTTATAAGTTATATCATTTTATTAGACAATAATTAAAATATATTATATTTTATTATGCATAGTGTTTGCATAGTACTGCATAATGTTTGTATAGTAAAATCTTTTATAAAGTTATTCGTTTTATTAGATTATAGATAGAATATATTATATTTTATTTAAAATATTTTGCTTTAAATATGGATAGTCAGATTAAAGTAAATTAATCTGGTTAGTTCATGAGTTAATTACTATGCGGTCCATTCTTCTATAAATAGAAGCTCATTCCTTCATTATTTTCTTACGAATTCTTTGAAACTCAGAGAGAGATAAACTATAGAGAGAGAAAGAAGAAAGTATTCGCTACTTCACTACTTATATATCCGAGTACTCTTCTTCTTAAGGTAGGGAATATTATTTGTTGTACTCGTAAAGGGGTGTTATTCTTTTGTATTCATGAAGAGGACTTATGTTATTCCATTCTTTATTATTACATTGGAATAACTTTGTATCATGAGCTACCTATACTTGGTGACATTCTTCTATTATTAAAGTCTTTACTTATTACATTGGAATATCACATGCATGCGTTTTCTGTGGGACTGATTAAAATCTTTATTATTTTGTTAGAATATCACATGCATGCGTTTTACTTGGGACACAATTACGTCTTTATTATTATTACATTTGGAATATCACGTCAGTGCATTTTACGCCGCACTGATTAAAAGTCCTTATTAGTATTTTGTTGGAATAACCTGTCTATGCGAAGTACCACATGCATGGTGATTTCTTTTGTTATTCCATTCTTTATTATACTCAGTTGATTAAAGTTTTGACTTCTATACTCCATGAAATTAGTGGAATATCCTTGATAATTGCGCTTCATCCAGTATCTTTTCATGGAAATATTCTTCTGAGCATTCTTGAATTTTACTCTACAAAGCAGTATCATGTTGACAATTTGGACGTTATTGGTTCTTGGACAAATTAATTCTTGAACTTGTTTTATTGAATTCTTATATCATTGTCATCATCCACATATTTATATTTTTTGAAAGTCATCTGTGGCCTGTAGTGTATAGATGGACTTGGTATGATTATGACTAGGGATTATTCGGTGTAATCATGACCATAATGTTATAAATGATGTGGTAAAGTCCTCATTGGCCGTGTAGTGCATTGATGGATGGATTGTTGGCATGATCATGACCATTAATGAATACACAAATATTCTTGGCCCGTAGTGCATGGATAATTGTGGTCGTGATACTAAAGAATATCCTTGGCCGTAGTGCAGGGGTGATTCGATGATGTGGATTATTTATTAAGCTGAGTCCCAGCCATAAAAGTGATGAAAAACCTTTTAAATCATAAAAGATAGTAGATTTTATTCTCTACTTAACTCTTTTAATGGATTGCTTATTCCGCTGCAGTTAAACTTGATGTTTGTTATATTGTATCAGTTTAACACTGTTCATGGCTAATGATAATTTATTCTACATTATCTTAGTTATAATATTTCTTACTGGGCTAGTTGAGCTCACCCTTTGTTTCAATGTTCTTTTCAGGAAATGAGAATATAGCTGGAACGAGTCGGGGAACGGAGTGATGGTGATGGTAGTCCTCACTATTCTGTGAAATAGTGTGATAATAATTGTAATGAGGACTCCTTTTGAGTTTGTATACTCTCTAGTAGACAATATTTGTATTCAAACTCACAGTTTATGTTTTGTCGATTATTATACCACACGGTTGTATTATTAAGTTGTATTTGAATTCTGTACCATGTATCTGGCGACTCAAGATGGGTGATGTATACCTAATTTTGGGGGCTTCATAGTTGGTATCAAAGCTTAGGGATATGATCCCTGGCTAAGATGTGAGACTAGAGCTAGGAGGGGAGAGAAAGGGAATTCCTTCGCTAGTATGACCTACCTAAGTTTATTTGGTATTTTATTGGTCGGTCAAAGTATAGGGATAATATGTTATATGTTAATTAACCTTTGTTTTGTGGCAGTATCTGAAAATGACATCCGAGAATGTTGAGAATAGCAATGGATCACAAGAGACCGTTGAGTCTCCACATATCAATAATCAGGATAATGTGCATAAGGAAGGCGACAATCCTCATGCAAACAACAACACGGACCAAATGATGAATGATGGATTGTTCAGAGGCTTTATGCAATTCATGCAACATCAGACGAGAGCGGCTCCTGTCCAAAATGTAGGTGACAACACTGGAAACTCTCGGACGGTCACCGCTAAACAGTTCAAGGAGTTGGGACCACCGGAGTTTATTGGAGAGCCAAAACCACTTAAGGTGGAAGCATGGATAAAGCAGATCACCAAGATATTTGATGTCTTGGGATGCTCCGAGGAGCAAAAGGTTCCCTTCGCCACCTTTATGTTCCATGAAGAGGCAGATTACTGGTGGGAATCTGTAAAATGTACCCAGCCTGACGCACTCAAGTACCCAGGTTAACAATGGATGCTTCAATTTTTAGTGCTAAAAAAGTAATCCAGTACCTGTGAATCAAGGTATAACCTTATATTTATAGTGATCACACCTCCTTAAATTCCTTGTTCCCGTATGGGAACAAAATTCCTCATTATGAGGGATATAATATTGGGATAGAAGTGAATCTCCTTAAAAAAAGGAAGTTTTATTCTATCATGACTCTTTACTTAGGAATTGGAAATTAAGTACAACAAGGAATCCTAGATTCCTTAAATTCTCCCATTTCCCAAAATAGATTCCTACGTGGGGACTTTTCTTCCACGTGGACTATGGCCTACCAAATCCCATCGGGCCTATTTAATCACGTCCTAACATTATCCCCCGCTCTTTTATTACTCTTTTGTTATAATGGGACATTTAATAAAAGAGTTTAGAAATGAAAGCTTAATAATTGAATATTAAATAAAAAAACAAAAACACCAAGGTCGGGTAAACGTTCCCAAACTATACACTCCCCATGGGCCTCATCATTATGACCCACTTAATGCGCCGTTCCCGGGAAAACACATGAAGATAAAATGTCGGCTACCTTAAAACCTTTCTTCCCTAAAATTAATCACCACATTCTCAGATCTAGAATTTTCAAAAGAATTTTGCTTTCTTCTAACTACATATCCTCCTTCTTTGCATCCTCCTCTCTATCGAAGCCTTCTAAAACTCGACCGCTAACAATAATGCCCTAAACACCACAACCACCACCCTAGAAACTGTTCCCTCCACTACCACTGTCACCACCTAGACCATTCCCCCTATCAACTCATATGCCCTTGTAGCCACCACCACACCGACTTCAATCTTGGCTATTTCCATAACTTCCACCATCATTTCTACCACAACTATCGTCATAACTACCCCATACCTCCTCATCCCCCAACCTCCAACCTAAACCAAGGCTGAAATCAAAATTCAAAAAATGCAGAAAAAGTACTCCGACGAAGAAAACTAAGCCCACATCAACACCATCTCCACCATAGACGATCAAACCCTCTCTAAAATACGCAATCTATTGACAAGTGAATTTTATACATGTTATTAATTATCTTATGACTTGATAATTTGTGATTTCTTAAGTATTTTAAGTTATAATTAGGTATTTATTGTGCTTTTATGTTATTTTGTGAGAAAAAGTAAGAAAACGTACTTCAAACATATTTTGGAGTACAATATGTAAGTAAATGCAAGAAGGGGAGAGTGAAGGGGTTTTAATGCCAATTTGGATGCATGTTCTTGGCTTGGAACTTGAAATTTATTGTAGATCTTGTTGAGAACTTCGATTTGATAGGTGGCACGCCCCGTAACTTATCTTGGATCAAAAGTTATGGCCTTTTCATCAACAAAGATCAAAGCTCAGAGTTGTCATGCTTTCCATTTATATAGCAGCCACTTGAAGCCCAATTTTTAACTTGATCCAGCTAGAATCTCTCAATTCTCAAAAAATGAAAGTTGTATATTTACTTCTTATCTTTTCGAAACTTTTTGAATCATCACAATCGGAGTTCGGATGCAAGAGTTAGGACCATTTAAACAAAGGATGTCACAATAGAAAATTAATTGGCGCGGCCGTGCCAGTTTCTAGTTCATTTTTGGCGCGGACGCGCCCAACACCAGAGAGGGGTCGCGACTAGATTAAGATTTGACGCGTCTTTGCATATGTTTGACTCCAAATTTGATTGGGTTTCCTCCTAAGCTTGGGATTTGAATTGTAACCTATAAATACATGATGTGAGGCATAAAATAAAGGTAATTAGAGACTTACAACCTAGAGAATAACACAATTTAGGATTAAAGTAGGAGTAGGAGTAGACTTAGAAGTAAGGTTTTCATCAGATTTGAAGAAGGATTCAAAGAAGAATTACAAGGATTGATGGCTAGAGTGAAGATCGTGCATAAATACTGATTCTTATCTTTTCTTTTTCCTTTAAATTTTGTAGTATGAATATGATCAATTATTTTATGGATTCGATTTCTTTTTTAGTTATGGGATAATTTTTAATTAAGATTTCAATTGAAGCTAATGTGTAGTTTTAATTAATTTGTTTCCTTGTTGATTATCATTGACTATAATTGGATTGTCTATTATGATTTGTGATTAATTGCTTAATTGCCTGGTCAATAATTATCGTGGTAATCTATATGAACTCGAGAGATGGATTGTAGATTTAGACCTGATCATAATAACATGTGATTGTGTTTTCTACATGTGATAGAATTCATGATTTGTGTCTAGGATAAAGATATACATACATGTCGCATGTAATCTAATAGAGAACATGTGCTTTAAATCCTTTTTAATTGTAATTCATATAGAGATATAATGACTTAGTTAACTAGGGTATTCTCCTTAATTCTATCATTTGTGGATTTAAGTTGATTCATTTATGATACATCGAGAAATAGTTATAAATATTGACGAGTTCTTAGTTAACAATTCTGTTATTTTCCAAAGGCACAATATAGATCTAGAAGGGGGGTTGAATAGATCTTTAAAAATTCTTTCATAATTACTTATTTGAGAAATAAAAAATAATTAATTACTCAAGATTATCTATACACAGCAAAATATTAGTTTGAAAACTCCCCTTAAAGATTTACTTTGAAGTCTGAGTTCTTAAATGATCTTTATGAATAATCAAACACATAGCAGATATAGCAGTTTATATATTACGGAAGGTAAAATGTAGAATGTAAAGGACACGAGAGGTTTTAAGTGGTTTAAAGACTAAACAGCTCCTAATCCACTCTTCTACTCGACAAGCAACAAATCCACTAAATGATTTGACATCCTAGACCAGGACACACTGTCCTCATCAAGCCCCACAGACTTGGATATTTTAGTCTCTCTAGATAAGGACACACATACCTCTTCAAGCCCAACAGACTTGGATATTTTAGTCTTAATAGACAAGGACACAAATACCTCTTCAAGCCCAGCACACTTGGATATTTAGTTAAGACTAGCAAGGACACAAATGCCATCTTCAAGCCCAACAGACTTGGATATTTTGTCCCTACCACAAGGATCCTCCGACCCTGCTTCGGGCACTTAGACCAGGATCTTCTGACCCTTCTTGTTGTTTGGAGAAGTGTTGTAGAGGTGTTGCTAAGATGAATTTAAACTCTCTTCATCTTATTATTCTTAGCAGCTTGTTGATCATCCTTTTAAAGCTTACTGAACTCTGTTGTTAAAGCTCGATCTCTTTTGATTGTCAACAGCTACTCATGGTCAATGTTGTTATGCTGCTAAGCTATTCATTTGTGCTCTTCTCATATTTTATGCTTAACAACTTTTGAACAAACTCTGAATCGGAGACTTGTGTTCATCATCTTAAGCTGATTGATTTTGAGTGTTCTTGATGAAGTGTGTGGTACATCTTTGAGAGTTTCTTTGTGTTCTACCACATTTACTTCTTTAGCATCAACAAAATAACTTTTTCAAATTTATATCTTTAGTTCTACCATATCCTCCACTCTCTTGGCTCTACGGCTTTGGCTCATCTTCTCTTGACCTTACCAGCTCCCTTGGTCTTTGGCTCTGCAGCTCTGCGACTCTAATCTTTATATACTCTCATCAACTTCTTGTGATCTGATGAGGTGCTGCCAAGATCATCCCGTTGATCTCATTTTCTTTATAGCTTTACAACGATGAACATTTTTTTATTCGTTGAGTTTTTCTTGCTCTATGTTCTATCTCATTCTGCTCAATGTTCGTCTTATGATGATGATCCTTCATATATGTGGAAGTTTAATGCACATCATCATCTGTTTCTTTGAATGAAGATGCCTTTTATACTTATTTGAAATCTTCCCGTTGAGAAGTATCCGTTGGAGCATTTAATGCATGGATATTCTGATATCTCTGATGTTGACTTTCTCAAGCTTTGTGTCAGTGTACCTTCCGATTTAGGACTTGTCACATCAGTCAATATCCTTTCTTCCTCTTCAGACAACTTACTTTTGGCTAACTAGCCATTGGACATATCTTTGATTTCTTCCAAGAATATCCTCTTATGCCTTGAGATCATCGTCTTGCAGCGTTCCATTTGTCAGTCTTATTTTCATACCTGACATGAGCTCTGTGATTTGTTGTTACAAGATTTATAAGGATGAGTCCTACTATCGGTTAGACCTCTTCTGTTCTTGGACACTCTTAGCAGTTTCTTCTTCTTGTCTCTATCCTCTAGCTGTTTTATGAGATCGACAACACCTTTCTGAGGAAGCTATTCTTCTTTGATCTCAAGAACTGGCATCTTCTAATTTAAGTGGTTATTGCTCTACGTCGATTCTGAATCCAATGACTTGGTAGAATATCCTTGGTGACTCTTAGACTTCATCAGGAGATCTCTTCTTGTGAGAGATATACTCAGTTGTTCTCAGAGTATATTTTCTTGCCATATCCTTCTTTATGATTGATCTTTACTTTATATCCATGACACAAACTGAGCTTAGTGATCTCCTTAAATTTGTGTAGTCAGTACTTCATACTTTGCTTGATTGTTCTAAGGTTAACTTGGCGATCTTGACCTTACTGAACGATCTTAGAGTACTATTCAATTATGGCTTATGTTCAATGTCTGCTTGGAGTATCCTACGGTTATTCTTTACTGAGCAATCTTTACTCTGCTATCCATTGATTTTTTTAGCAAATTAACATTCTCGCTAGATGATGTTTAACAACTTCTTTGACTTCATGTGTATCTTTATGCTCGCCTTATATGTTGATGACCATTTACTTCCTTTACGAACTGATCTTCTCTCTACATGATAGAGTGAGTTCTTCAATCTTCTTATGTTGTGCAGACATGATTTTCTCAACGAAGATAAGCCTTACATCTTTGAGATCAAGTGTTCGCTTTAGGAACTGAGTCTTTGTCCGAGAGCAGAAGTGAACTTTGTTGTCTTCTAATGTTGTATGAACACGATGGACTTTGCAAAGTATCTTCATATTTTGGACTGGCAGAGTATCTTTATGATCATGAATTCCTATCGTTTATACATCAAATCAGCTTCCATAAGATCAACTTAACATTGTTTGATCTTTCTAATCTAAGTCCTTGTATAATATATTAATTCTTTATAAGAACTGTATATAACCTACTTGTTCAGATATACATTAAGTATATGTAGATTTTCTCTGCGATCAATACTTCTTTTATGCAGAGCAATCTCTTTACAATGATCCTATTTATTACATGATCATTCAGGATAAGTGTAGACACTCGAAATTTTGTTTTCTTGTAACTAACCATGCAGGAAGGCAAAATCATCTTTTCACACCCTAGAGACAACCATGGAGGACTATAGTAAATATACAACCTAGGAGACAGCCCCGTGAGATATCAAATCAAACCTCGAAGACAACCTTGAGAAAAGATAGAATTAATAGTAGTCAAACCCCGGAGATAACCCCGAGTGATAGCCAAAAGCCACCTCAACCCTAGAGACAACCCCAGGAGGGAAAAGATGGAATGTTGACAACTTAACATCAACAAAAAGTCATCTAACTGTAGATAAGGTCACAAAGAGTCGTCACAACAATTCTGAGTGCAAACTGCACAAGACAACTCAACGGACTGCCTACGAAGACTTGAAGATGCTATTCTGGTCATGTACCCATCTTCCCGGATTCGGAAATGTCAACTCCTATGTCATTGCGTAGCTCTAAAAAATAGCTTTCTGGAATGGAATGATATATCTCCATCGAATTCTTGAATTGTAAGTTATAAAGGTTTCAAGCAGACTGCACGTCTATCGAGGGAATGCACTTCGAGGCAATATGGCCCACCTAGCCTAGCCGCACCTGCGGCTACCGTAGGTAGACTTGTGGCTTGTTGGGTCTTTAAATATCAGTCCCCAGCTCATTTTTAGAAGAGAAAAGAGAGAGAGGGGGCCCATGAGAGAGAAAATTTGAGAGTTTAACAGAGAAATATATCAAATCTTGCTTCAATTTTTGTAAATCTCAGTTATAAACACTCATATACATATATATATATATATATATATATACGATCCGGATCAAGTGCATACCCCTTATCTTACTCACCTGTGCTTACCCCCCTTTAGGCGACGGTTTCAGTCATACAACCGTCGTCTATACTTTTAGCAACGGACAACATATAGCGTTGCTAAAAGTATAAACAATGGTTGTATGATCGAAACCGTCGCCTAAAGGAGGGTAAACACGGGTGAGTAAGATAAGGGGTATGCACTTGATTCTTGCTTTATATATATATATATATATATATACTTCTATATATCAAGTTTAAACTGGTGAAAATCGAGTTTTCATCAGCTTTTAGATGTTCGTTTGCAAATCTCGCTCAGATCTGGGCTTATTTACTGCTTTAATCTGCATATAAGTGCTAGATATACATAGATCTTGCATGGTTGGGGTTAGATTTAGTTTTTAATCCTTCATTATACATACGGTGAGGGGCGATGAATGTATGTGAATGTATGTTGTGTGATTTGTTCACTTGGAGGCAAACCCGTTGATGGCTGATTACTAGACTCAAGAGGAGCATAATCCCGCGAGGCTCAGGAAAGGCGCCACTCCTATCTGCTCCAATTAAAAGATTGGATTAATTTCTCATCTAGTAGTTTGTGATGATCTGGGAACCTTCATGCCGAAAATCCCGTGAGAGTAAACCTAAGATAGGTCAGCCTCTGATAAACCAAACATGAAGGGAAGACTCTTCAGGCCTTTCCTATTTTAATAAATGTCAATTTCAATTCCTGTCAAATATTAAATGTAAATTCTATGTCAAATATTAAATCTTGTCATGATATCCTATCATCAAAACAACTGACTTTTGGTTTGCAGGAAAAAAATTAAAAAACCTTAAAACTGACTCATTGTATGGCATGCATCTGTTAGTGTTTATCAAGAATAAACTACATACCCCTTCCTTGTAGGCAAAATTGGTCCAATTACTAGATCAAAGTCTAAACAGGCATAAAGCCCATCTTCAGACATGACTGAAAGTGCTCAATTTACCACAGTATCTCGAGAGGAGTTCGAGGGACTTAGAAATTATATAACAAAATTGGCCATCCTATTGAAAGAACAGAGTAAAAGCACACAAGGCTAACAGATACCCACTCAACCAGAGTCCTCTGCTCAAGGAGGCAGCTAGGGTTCTGACAAAAAGATGGAAATACAGGTACATAAACCTAACTCCAGTGAAGGAACCAAGAAAACCCCTGAAATCACAAATCTCATGGAAGACCGGGAAACTGGTGACATTTGAAAGAAAGTCCAGCAAATGGAAGAAACCATCCGGTCAATCAAAGGGACTAGAACATATGGGAGTGTCAAGTATTCAGATTTTTGCATATTCCCAGGGGCTCGCTACCTGGATAAATTCCAAGTCCCAAATTTTGAAAAGTACAACTGGTTAGGAGATCCTTATACCTATATGAAAGTATACATTGGAGAACTTAGATCCTATGCAGAGGATGAAAAGCTGAGAATGCAGCTATTTCAAAAAAGTCTGACTGAAGAAGCCAGATCATGGTATGTTCGACTTGATAATTCCAAAGTCCACAGCTGGGAAGAGCTAGCATATGCCTTCTTGAATCAATATAGCTTCTAGTCATAAATGGCACCAGATAGATATCAAGTGACCAAAGTTAAAAAGCACAACAATGAGTCTTTCCGGGAGTATGCCCAAAGATGGAGACATATGATGGCACAAGTCAGCCTACCCATGACGAAGACTAAAATGGTGATGACATTCATTAACCTACAAGAAACTCCATATTATGAGAGGGTCTTAGCTGGAATAGGAAAACCATTATTCGAAATGAATAAACATGGAGAAATAGCTTAAATGGGTTTGAAGTCTGGAAAGATTAAAGATCTCACAGCTCTAGAGGCAGTGGCTGAGCGCATCCAGATTGGAAATTATAGGAATAACCCTCGGAGGCCCCATAAGAAGAAGGAGGAAGATGTATCCTTGATACTCCAGGGAAAAAAATTAACGAGGCAGTCAAAATTCATTCATTTAAAAGAAGAATAATTATTCCCCTTTTTAAACATCTGTAAAGTCTCCAAATCCTTCATTTTAGAAAGCATGGGAGGTTAAACATAGAAGAACTTTTATTCCCTTAGGGGATTCTCTTGAAAATATATTGAAGATTCTGACAAACCAGAAGAAGATCACTTAGCCTGTGACGCCCCCAAAACAGGTATACTCGACCCATTCTGAGTCGCCAGATATCACACTATAAAAATTAAATACAAACTTCATTTATACTAATGTTGAGCGTCATGCGATGCGAGTACGACAACGATTAATGTGAGTTTTAATACAATATTGTCTCGTAGGTGAGTATCAAACTCAAATTATTACAATGCCATATAAAATACAGCAGCAAATATTTCAAGACCCCAAAGAAGATTACTATCTTGTTTATTCTAATAAGGTGTACTTTTGACGCTTTCAAAGTCGGGTTCTCATCACCCTATTGTTGTTCGCCAAAATCAATTATTAAGTGACGTATAAAATACGACACACACATCTTAGGTCCTCAATACAATTATCTGTTGCAAGTCATGCCATTTTATAATGTATTGAGAAACTTCGACAGTCTCGGACCATCATACTATTTCCCTATTATCCACGCTCGACCCAGCTACACTCTTATTACCTGAAAGGAATTGTGAAGCAAAAGGGTGAGCACAACTAGCCCAGTAAAGAATATCATAACTAAAGATAATTAAATTATCAATAGCTTTTGTCAATAATAAATCAGAGATTTAGAACATATGGTAGATAATAAAACTTTTCAACCATAATTGCAGCGGAATCAACAATCCATTAGAAGAGTCAAGTAGAACATAATGTCTATTTTCTCCTCCAAATTAAAAGTCCATCGTTAATATTTCATTCTTGTAATACTCATCAACAGTTCTTCGTTGTACCCAAGACAAAGAGAACTTTCATCACCTGTCATTACCTGAACCACTAAAGATTTTAATTAAGTTCACAATTCATATTTATAATCGTGTAAATCAACAGTTTCTCCTTGCAACAAAGGATTAATAGAATGTTTACTCAATATCCTTACCCCAAAGGCTGAAGATATTCAAATGTAATAACAATGATCATACCAATCGGTTGTCTATCTTTTACTCTACGGGCCAAAAAATATTCAACTATAAAACCAATGGTCGTGATCGGACCAATCAATTTATCACATCGCACTTTTACCAAAGACATTATTTGTTAACTAATGGTCATGATCTTGCCAATCACATCATTGAATTATCCATACACTACTGACCAAGGATATTCGTTATTATCACTAGTGGTCATGATCATATCATACACCGTCCATCTTCGCACTACTGGTCAAAGCTATCAAACAATGAGATCATCTTTGCACTCTGAGCCAAAGATATTCAAAATATATCATTTTTGCACTACGAGGCCAAAAGACATACAATTTGTAAAACCCATAACCAACAAAGTATAATAAAGAATGGAATAATAAAAGAATTTCACCATGTATGCAAATTACTGCCATGTAGGCAGGTTATTCCAACATAACAATAAAGAATGGAATAATAAAAGAATTTCACCATGTATGCGATTGCTTGCGTGACAAAGTTATTCCAACATAATAATAAAGAATGGAATAAGCGAAGAATTTCACCATGCGTGCGTAATCCGCGCTTGCATGAGCGAGTTATTCAACAATGAATAATAAATGCGGAATAATAAATAATAGAAACCAGGTCCGGTAAAAAGCATGCGAGATGAGGATATTTCGACGAGAATAGTAAAGAATGAAATAATAAATAATGGAATAACAACAGACTTCACGGTATACTAGTAATCCGCGTATACTGAGTTATTCAATGAGAATAATAAAGAATGGAATAACAACAGACTTCACCAAGTATCTGAATCAAGCGTATCTGAGTTATTCAACAGAATAATAAATAATGGAACCGAAAAGGGTGAAATTACACAAGCGGAGGATATTACGACAGAATAATAATAAAGAGCGAAATAATAAAAGAATTTCACCAAGTATGCGGTACTTAGATAAATAGGTTATTCAACATAATAATAAAGAATGGAATAACAGAAGAAGATCACCAAGTATTGGGTAAACTGCATATATAGGTCATTCCACCAAGTATAGGGTAAGCTGAGTGCATACAAAGTTATTCAATGAGAATAATAAAGAATGGAATAACAGAAGAAGATCACCAAGTATTGGGTAAACTGCATAAACAGGTCATTCCACCAAGTATAGGGTAAACCGTGCATACAGGTTATTCCAACAGAATAATAAAGAATGGAATAACAGAAGTTCTCTTCATGAATACGAAAGAATAACACCCGTTACGGGTAAAACAAATAATATCCCTTACCATAATAATATCCGTTTACCTTTCAAATAAGAGTATTCCGACTAGTAGGGCGAGGATATACTCGAAGAAAACTTGCACTACTCTCAAAGTTTTCTTAAACTCTAAAGAAATACGCTCAAGATTATAGAAGAAGAATTCTCTTTATAGTTTCTCTTTCTAGAGTTTCAGTGAATTCGGAAGAAATAATGAAAGAATGAGTTTCTATTTATAGAAGAATGGAATGAATAGTAACCAACCCATGAACGGTCCAGATTGATTTACTTTAATCGGACGGTCCATATTTAAAGCAAAATCTTTTAAATAAAATAAAATATATTCTATTTTATATAAAAGATTTTTTTATATGCAAACACTATCAGGCACTTATGCAAACACTATGTATAATAAAATATAATATATTCTATTTATAGAATAACTTTAATAAAGTAATACATTTTTATATAAAAAGATTTTACTATGCAAAATACTACACAATAGAATATAATATATTCTATTTATAAAATAACTTTATAAAAGTATTACATTTTATATAAAAAGATTTTACTATGCAAAACACTATGCATAATAGAATATAATATATTCTATTTATAGAATAACTTTATAAAAGTATTACATTTTATATAAAAAGCTTTTACATTATAATTTCAACCAATGATTGCGAAAATTAGTACATCTCTTCATGGAATAATATTGTACCCAAAAATGATTTGGAATGAGAAAAGAAATATATTTTGTTCGGTGAATAGTATCCCGTGAATAGTAACTTCGTGAATAGTAACTCATGAATAGTACTAAAACACACAAAAGTGTCCCAAATAAGAAGTGAATAATACTAGAGTGAATAGTAACTGGGTATTTTATGACAACTTGTTTACTTTAAAAAAATTTCATATATCACCCTTAACTTTAACCTTTTATCAATTTAACCATTCACCAAAATAAAAAAAATTGAATACTTTTATTTCATAAAATTCGGGGTCTCACTTAGCCTCTTCCCCTTGTAAATCCAAATGGGAAAAGTTTTGATCCAAGAAAAAATGTGCTTATCATTCTGGTTCCCATGGCCATGATACATAAGAGCGCTGGTATCTGAAGCACAAAATCAAGGACATGATAGATAATGGTGAAATCGTGGTAACAACACTAGAATAACCACATGTTCAGGATAATCTTCTGCTTCAACACAATGAGGAAGGAGTCAACATGATTAGTTTGGGGAGTAGAGAAAATTCCAAGTACCTTAGATACATTGGAGAAACATCATAAACAGATGAATGTTACGGTGACGCCCCCAAAACAGGTATACATCACCCATCTTGAGTCACCAGATACATGGTACATAAATTCAAATACAACTTAATTATACAACAGTCGTGTAAAATACGACAAAACATAGCTGGAAGTTTAAACAAGAATATTATCATCTAGACAATATCCACACTCAATGGTGTCCTCATTACAATTATTATCACATTATTCCATAGAATAGTGAGGACTACTAAAGCCATTTATCCTGTACCATCATTCCAGACCCCGACTCTTCCCAGCTATATTCTCATTTCCTGAAGAGAACAATGAAAGAAAGGGTGAGCTTAACTAGCCCAGTAAGAAATATTATGACTAAGATAATGCAGAATAAATTATCCTTAGCCTTCAACAGTATAACAACTGATAGAATACAATAGACAATAAGTTTTAGATCAACAACTGCAGTGGAAATAAATAATCCATTAGAAGAGTCAAGTAGAGCATAAAATCTACTATCTTCTATGATTTAAAAAAATTTTCATCAATTTTATCGCTGAGACTCAACTTAATAAATAAAATAAAATCATCCCTGCACCACGGCCAAGGATATTCATGTAATCATCAATGGTCATGATTATACCGAATAATCCCTGGTCATAATCATACCAATAACTGTCCATCAATGAACTATAGGCCAATGAGGACTTTCACCACATCATTCATCACATTACGGTCATGATTATACCGAATAATCCCTGGTCATAATCATACCAAGTCCATCTCTGTACGTAAGCTAAAGATGACTTTCATCATAATATAAGCATGAAGATGATGACAATGACATAATAATTCAATAAAACAAGTTCAAGGATAAATTTTAAAGATTTATAATTTAATTTATCCAGAAATCAATAACGTCCAAATTGTCAACATGATACTTCTTTGTGGAGTAAAATTCAAGAATAATATTCATGTACCAAAAATAATTTGGTCAGAAAAGAAATATATTTTTCGGGTAAATAGTACCCTGTGAATAGTACTTCAGGAATAGTACCTCGTGAATAGTACCCCAAATACCCGAGTGAATAATATTCGGGTGAATAGTAATTTGGGTGAATAGTAACCCGTGAATAGTAACTCGTGAATAGTACTCATTACACGAAAAGTGCCTAGAATACCCGAAAGTGAATAATACTAGAGTGAATAATGCAACCGGGTGAATAGTAACCTGTGAATAGTAACTCGTAAATAAAATACCAAATAAAATGATATTTCATGATGAGTACAAAAGAAATGATATCTCACACGAGTATAATAAAATATACGAAACTGTAAATGGATTTTCACCCGCCATGCGGTAATCCACGTAGACAGATCATTTCCACAATTTAATAAGGAATGAATACAAAGGATCATTCACCATGTATGTGGTAGTCCACACAGACAGGTTATTCCAACAGAATAATAAAGAATTGAACTAGGTCGTATGTATGTAATCTTGATGATGTGGGATATTCTAATGAGAATATTAAAGAAGGGAACCAGGTCATGCGTAATCCGCACAGACAAGATATTCCAATAGAATAATAAATAATGGAATAACAGAAGAATTTCACCATGTATGTGATACTTCTCATAGACAGGTTATTCCAACATAATAATAAAGAATGGAATAACAGAAGAATTTCACCATATATGCGGTACTTCGCATAGACAGGTTATTCCAACATAATAATAAATAATGGAATAACAACCCTTACGAGTATTGAAAGAAAATAACTCCCTTCATGAATACGAAAGAATAATACACCTTACCTTAGAAGAAGACTGGATACTGGAATAGTGAGGTAGCAGACTTCTCTTCTTCTTTCTCTCTATAATTTCTCTTTATAATAATTGCTTTATAGCTTTAGTGAATTGATGAGAAATGAAGGAAGAATGAGCTTCTATTTATAGGAAAATATAGTTTCGATAATTGCACGTTTTGGGGCTCAGAATATTACAGTGTAATACCCTCCTCTTTTTCTTCATTTTTAATTTAGTCCTGCAAGTATTATCAAACTTGCACCACCTCCCCTAATAGTAAATCATGTGAATTTATAGTTCATTCATGTGACTCAATAATATAATCATGTGAAAAAACTAATTATAGTATAGTACCTTCAACTATACCTCCATTTTTTTAACTTAGTCATGCAAGTATTATCAATCTTGCACCAATTCCCCTAATAGTAAATTATGTGAATTAATAGTATACACATGTGAACATATAGTTATAAGCATGTGAATTAATAGCAATTAATTTTTCATTTATCCGGTTAATTACCCGATTGGTCAAAATAACCTCCAGACATCAATTATTATCGAAATAAATTTCGATTTCCACTAACACTAATAATTCCCACATAATGGAACTATCAATTTCATCTTTAATAAACAAGAACTTATTCATCATTAATATTATAACTCACAATATTTAACAACCAGGTCGTTCCTAGGAAAGAGGGGGCTTCCCGATAAAGATTTCTCCTTATTGGCGCGCAATTAAGTGACCAAACCTCTCATTGACAGAACTTCTAGACATTGTCAATATTGCAAATAATAATATGAATAACTTGTCATCTCAATTATTGATTTAATAATATATAAAATATTGACAATAATTAAATCAAATAACGTGAGATACTATGCAGCAATTACTGTAGCAATAATTAAGTATAACTGAGTGACTTATTACGTAAGCATCAATAATCAATACTGTGTGTTACTATGCAACCACGCGTATTACTGTACTTTTACTACCGGGTAGTTCAATAGTTTTAACGGTAACACTTACGCCGTTATTTTTATAAAATGATAATTCTGTCGTTTTCTAACTATGACAATACTTCCATTAAGGGTCCATCAATGATTGTGCCATCGTACGGATATTCCTGACAAAAAGAATATTCCCCGACCAAACGAATATTTTATAACAACTTGCTTACTTTGCAAAATTTTTCACATATCACCCTTAACTTTAACCTTTTATCAATTTAACCATTTATGAAATAAAATAATAATTATAAGAAAATTGAATACTTTCATTTCATAAAATTCGGGGTTTTACAATCTCCCCTCCTTATGAAATTTTGCCCTCGAAATTTACGTACGTACCTGGTATGCCGAAGAGATGAGGATACCTTGATTTCATTTCTGATTCTAACTCTTGAGGTATAACCTTTGAGTGTTGAATACGATCTTTCTTATCCAAGATTTTAACACGTATCTCCTCATACGTTAAATCTTCTGCTATCTCGTCTAGTTCTAATTTAATAACGTGGTTAGGGTCATCCACATATTTACATAACATCGATACGTGAAAAATGTTATGAACATACGACATACTTGGCGGTAAAACGAGTCTATAGGCCAAAGTTCCTACTCGATCAAGGATTTCAAATGGGCCAATTAAATCGAGGGTTGAGATTTCCTCTCTTCATCGATTCTTGCTTCTAGAATAACGCCCTCTTGAACCTTTTTCTTCACATTCATCATTACGAGTAGTATGTAGCTTTGCGACTTTACTTTATATCGATCGAAAGTCGATTCTACTCGTATATTCGTTATCTTCACGTAGGTCCCTTGAGTCTTTAACTCTATCTTCATCATTTTTAAGTTATACAAAATGGGTTTTTGTGTTAACAACATCGTACTTGTAAATGCATACGATCTTCTACTCAACGCGTCAGCTACCACGTTCGTTCTTCCACAATGATATTGAATGGTATAGTCGTAATCTTCAACAGCTCAAGCCAACGTCTTTGGCGCATTATACGTTCGTTTTGGTTGAAGAAATATTTGAGGGTTTTAGAAATGGGTTTTGTACTGGGGTCAATACAAAATTCGATTTCACGCTCTAGGGTAGGCCAGGAAGTTCTTCTGGAATATGTCAGGAATTTATTAACAATAGAAATATCATTCAAAACTGTGACTCTCATCCAAGACTTGGATATCACATGTAATGAAGGTTTCTCCTAACGGAGTTTCAACCGATAAGTCAAAGTCTAATTTCTCCAGAGTCAAATTTAAACGTTGAGCACAAGCAAGAGAGATAAAAAATGGGTAGAGGCAGGTATCTAATAAGGTATAGACTCATGAAGAATTTATAATTAACTAACCCGTGCTAACCGTTCGGGTTACTCGCTTTTGAGGCGTCACTGAAAAATGCTCTCCCCGAAACCACCGACTTTGTTTTTTATCTCAGATTCGCCTTTGGTGCCACCGTCCCAGCTGGACTTGACTTTGGTGCACGATAAAATCAGGCTAGGTGACCTTCTTTTCCATAATTGTAACATATTTTGGACTGCATCGTGCAGCTTGGACTGATATGTTCCTCCCCTCCGCATTTGAAGTACAATTGGTGGTCGTTCTCCTTCCTTGAAAACGGTGTGTTAGTGCTGCTATCTTTCCATCGTTGTTGAACCTTCTCTTCTTAAAATTTCCACTCCAATTATCTTGGCCATGATTACCACCAAAGTGGTTACCATTCTTGGCATGATAATTTCCCCCACGATGGTTATCATTTTTCTGATGGCCGTTGCCACCGGTATGATTATTATCGTGTTGTTGCTCGTTACCTTTTGGTTGTGCTAACTCATTATCGCGCTCCAATAACTGGGCCCTATTCAGAACATCTGAATATAAACAAAGTTTGTGAGAAATGAGGTATTGACGTATATCGGGTTTCAAACCTCTTAGAAACATTCACGTCATTCGCTAGTCATTAACGATCAAATGGGATGCAAACCGGGATAACTCCGCAAATTTAGACTCGTATTGCGACACGGTCATATTGTTTTCCTCCAACTTGATAAACTCCACCTCCTTCATATGACGAATACTTTCGGGAAAGTACTTATCGTTGAACAGCTCTTGGAACTTCTCCCAAGACATCTTGAGTGCGTCAGGCTGGGTACATTTTATAGATTCCCACCAGTAATCCGCCTCTTCACAAAACATAAAGGTGGCGAAGGGAACCTTTTGCTCCTTGGAGCATCCCAAGACATCAAATATCTTGGTGATCTGCTTTAACCACGTCTCCGCCTTAAGTGGTTCTGGCTTTCCCAAAAACTCCGAGGGTCCCAGCTCCTTGAACTGCTTAGCAGTGACCAACCGTGGGTTACCATTGCTTCCACCTGCATTTTGAACAAAAGTCTCTCTCGCCTGATGTTGCATGAATTGCATAAAGCCTCTGACCATCTCATCGTTCATCATCTGATCGCTGTTGTTATTTATCTGAGGATTATTGTCTTCCTGTGGCACATTATCCTGGGTATTGATCGTGGGTGACTCAACGGTCTCATGTGCTTCATTGCTAATCTCAATATTTTCAGATGCCATTTTCAAACACTGTCACAAAACAAGGGTTAATTGACATATCACATATTATCCCTATACTCGGATCGACCAATTAAATACCAAATAAACTTAGGTAGGTCATACTAGCGAAGGAATTCCCCGTCTCTCCCCTCCTAGTTCTTGTCTCACATCTCAGCTAGGGATCATATCCCTAAGCTTTGATACCAACTGTGACGCCCCCAAAACAGGTATACATCACCCATCTTGAGTTGCCAGATACATGGTACATAAATTCAATTACAACTTAATTATACAACTGTCGTATAAAATACGACAAAACATATTAAACAAGAATATTGTCATCTAGACAATATCCACACTCAATGGTGTCCTCATTATAATTATTATCACATTATTCCGTAGAATAGTGAGGACTACTAAAGCCATTTATCCTGGACCATCACTCTAGTCCCCGACTCTTCCCAACTATATTCTCATTTCCTGAAGAGAACAATGAAAGAAAGGGTGAGCTCAACTAGCCCAGTAAGAAATATTATGACTAAGATAATGCAGAATACATTATCCTTAGCCTTCAACAGTATAACAACTGATAGAATACAATAGACAACAAGTTTTAGATCAACAACTGCAGCGAAAATAAGCAATCCATTAGAAGAGTCAAGTAGAGCATAAAATCTACTATCTTCTATGATTTAAAAAGTTTTTCATCAACTTATCGCTAAGACTCAGCTTAATAAATAAAATCAAATCATCCCTGCACCACGGCCAAGGATATTCATGTAATCATCAATGGTCATGATTATACCGAATAATCCCTGGTCATAATCATACCAACAACCGTCCCATCAATGAACTACGGTGCCAATGAGGACTTTCACCACATCATTCGTCACATTACGGTCATGATTATACCGAATAATCCCTGGTCATAATCATACCAAGTCCATCTCTGCACGTAAGCCAAAGATGACTTTCATCACAATATAAGCCTGATGATAATGACAATGACATAATAATTCAATAAAACAAGGTCAAGGATAAATTTTAAAGATTTATAATTTAATTTATCTAGAAATTAATAATGTCCAAATTGTTAACATGATACTGCTTTGTGGAGTAAAATTCAATAATAATATTCATGTACCAAAAATAATTTGGACAGAAAAGAAATATATTTTTTGGGTAAATAGTACCCCGTGAATAGTACTTCATGAATAGTACCCCGACATGAAAAGTACCCCAAATACCCGAGTGAATAATATTTGGGTGAATAGTAATTTGGGTGAATAGTAATCCATGGATATTAACTCTTGAATAGTACTCTGACACGAAAAGTGCCCCGAATACCCGATTGAATCATACTAGAGTGAATAGTAACCAGGTGAATAGTAACCCGTGAATAGTAACTCGTAAATAAAATACCAAATAAAATGATATTTCATGACGAGTACAAAAGAAATGATATCTCATACGAGTATAATAGAATATACGAAACTACAAATGGATTTTCACCCGCCATGCGGTAATCCACGTAGACAGATCATTTCCACAATTTAATAAGGAATTAATACAAAGGACCACTCACCATGCATGCGGTAGTCCACACAAATAGGTTATTCCAAAAGAATAATAAAGAATGGAACCAGGTCATGCGTAATCCGTACAGACAGGATATTCTAACAGAATAATAAAGAAGGGAATAACAGAAGAATTTCACCATGTATGCGGTACTTCACATAGACATGTTATTCTTACATAATAATAAAGAATGGAATAACAGAAGAATTTCACCATGTATGCGGTGCCAGCATAGATGAGTTATTCAACATAATAATAAAGAATGGAATAACAACCCTTACGAGTATTGAAAGAAAATAACTCTCTTCATGAATACGAAAGAATAATACACCTTACCTTAGAAGAAGACTGGATACTATAATAGTGAGGTAGCAGACTTCTTTTCTTCTTTCTCTCTATAATTTCTCTCTATAATAATTGCTCTATAGCTTTAGTGAATTGGTGAGAAATGAAGGAAGAATGAGCTTCTATTTATAGGAAAATATAGTTTCGATAATTGCACGTTTTGGGGCTTAGAATATTACAGTATAATACCCTCATCTTTTTTTCATTTTTAATTTAGTCCTGAAAGTATTATCAAACTTGCACCACCTCCCCTAATAGTAAATCATGTGAATTAATAGATCATTAATGTGACTCAATAGTATAATCATGTGAAAAAACTAATTACAGTATAGTACCTTCAACTATACCTCTATTTTTTTTAACTTAGTCTTGTAAGTATTATCAATCTTGCACCAATTCCCCTAATAGTAAATCATGTGAATCAATAGTACACACATGTGAACACATAGTTATAAGCATATGAATAAATAGCAATTACTTGCTCATTTATCTGCTTAATTACCCAATTGGTCAATATAACCTCCAGACATCAATTATTATCGAAATAAATGTCGATTTCCACTAACACTAATAATTCCCACATAATGGAACTATTAATTTCATTTTTAATCAACAAGAACTTATTCTTCATTAATATTATAGCTCACAATATTTAACAACCAGGTCGTTCCCAGGAAAGATGGGGCTTTTCGATAAGGATTTCTCCTTATTGGCGCACAATTAGGTGACCAAACCTCTCTTTAACATAACTTCTAGACATTGTCAATATTGCAAATAATAATATGAATAACTTGTCATCTCAATTATTAATTTAATAGTATATAAAATATTGACAATAATTGAATCAAATAACGTGGGATACTATGCAGCAATTACAATAGCAATAATTGAGTATAACTGAGTGACTTCTTATGTAAGCATCAATAATCAATACAGTGTGTTATTCTTATACGACCACGCCGTATTCATCGTACTTTTTACTCTGGGTAGTTCAAGCGCTTTTAACGAATAACACTTACGCCATTATTTTTATAAAAATATAATTCTGTCATTTTCTAACTATGACAATACTTCCATTGTGGGGTCCACCAATTATTGTGCCATCGTACGGATATTCCCGACAAAAAGAATATTCCCCAACCAAACGAATATTTTATAACAACTTGCTTACTTTGCAAAAAATTTCACATATCACCCTAACTTTAACCTTTTATCAATTTAACCATTTATGAAATAAAATAATAATTATAAGAAAATTGAATACTTTCATTTCATAAAATTCAGGGTCTTACAGTTACCTTGCTAAGTTGGTATATTCAGAAGGACGGTCTTCGATGGAGCACGGACTAAAATCCATCAAGGAGCATATTGATTAATTGCCAGAGTTAATGGTATATCAACACCATGTAACTCGTCAGCTAATAAATCAGATAAGTTAGAATCAAACAAACATTCCTCCACCTAGAATTCTCCCAATTGCTAAAAGGGATCATTCTCATTTCAAAGAACATGAAACCTGGGTTGATAAAGTTGTAAGGGAAGCAAGATTCCAGGCTCGTAGAGAGTTTGTAGCTAAGAGAAAGTTCACTCCTTTGAACCAATCTAGGGAGGAGATTCTACAGATCTTAATTAATGAAGGGAAGGTCACATAGCTGTTATCTCCAATGGACCCCCGATCAAAGAGGTTCGATGCTACTAAGATATGCCAATACCACTCCAATACCCCTGGTCACGACATAGAAGGTTGTTGGGCACTCCGTCACCTAATTTAGAATCTCATTGAGAGTGGTGATCAACAAATGGTAAATAGTAACACCTTCCCTAAAGAAGACGAGATATTTCCTCCTGGGATAAAAAACTTGAAAGAAATTGTAGCGGTCATTTCCTATGAAGGAGACACGTCTGCTGTATCCTTGGTAATTAAAGGAAGGGGGAATAACATTGGAAAAAATCCTTTGAAGATAGCTGCATTGGTACCATTAATGTTATCGTTTCGACTCAGTATCCTATTACCAACTTGAAAAAGGTCCCACAGAATTATGGGGAAAATGAAGGATTGACATAAAAGTACATTGCTATCCTACCTAAGGATAACCCTTTATACCTACCTCAGAGGGTATTAAAACCAGTTGCCAAAACCACGGGGAAAATACCTAAGGAGAAGATTCTAGAATTCCTTAGCAAAATGGGGTATAATAAAGCAAACGCGGTGAAACGTTTGAAAGAAGTACCTTGACAAATCTCCATCCTGGATCTAATATTATCCTCTGATGATTATTGTAAAATGCTGATGCAAGTCCTGGAAGAAGCTCACTTGCCAAAAATGGTGGATATAGAAAAATTCTGTCACCTGGTAGATCACATCCTTAACAGTAATGTGGTATCTTTCATTGATGATTGTGAGACCCTAGATTTTATGAATAAAGATTTAATTTTCTCGAAATAATTTTTTTAAATATTATGGTGTGGATTTGATATAATAGTTGTGGGTAATATTTAAAAAATTTGCAAAGTATGCAAGTTGTTATATAATATTCGATTGGTCGGAGAATATTTGTTTTAACAGGGAATATTCGTACAACGGTACAATCATTGGTGGACCCCATAACAGAATTATTGTCGGATTTAGAAAATGACAAAAATACTTTATGAAAATAACGACGGAAGTTTTACCGTTAACTGTTGAAACACCCGGTGTTAAAAGTACAGTAATACGCATGGTTGCATAATAGCACACGGTATTGATTATTGATGCTTACTTAAGAAGTCACTCAGTTATACTCAATTATTGCTACAGTAATGGCTGCATCATATCTCTCATATTATTGATTCAATTATTGTTACAGTATCATCTGCATAATATTTATTATTATTAAATCAATAATTGAGACGACAAAGTTATTCATATTATTATTTGCAATATTGGCAATGTCTAAAAAGTTCTGTCAAGGAGAGGTTTGGTCACCTAATTGCACGCCAATAAGGAGAAATCCTTATCGGAAAGCACCCTCTTTCCTGGGAACGACCTGGTTGTTAAATATTGTGAGTTATAATATTAATGATGAATAAGTTGTGTTGATTAAATATGAAATTGATTGTTCCATTGTATTGGAATTACTAGTGTTAGTGGAAATTGACATTTATTTCAATAATAATTGATGTCTGGAGGTTATATTGTTCACTCAGGTATTCGGAGCACTTTTTGTATCGAAGTACTATTCACGAGTTACTATTCACAGGGTACTATTGATTCACATTCTTATACTATTAGGGGTGGTGGTGCAAGATTGATAATACTTGCATGACTAAGTTAAAAATGGAGGTATAGTTGAAGGTACTATACTGTAATTAATTTTTTCACATGATTATACTATTTATTCACATGATTATACTATTTATTCACATGATGGTACTATTGATTCACATTCTTATACTATTAGGGGTGGTGGTGCAAGATTGATAATACTTGCATGACTAAGTTAAAAATAGAGGTATAGATGGAGGTACTATACTGTAATTATTTTTATCACATGATTAGAACTATTGAGTCACATGATTTACTATTGATTCACATTATTTACTATTAGGGGAGTTGGTGCAAGATTGATAATACTTGCCGGACTAAATTAAAAATGAAGAAAAAGAGGAAGGTATTGTACTATAATATTTCGAGCCCCAAAACGTGCATTTATTGAAACTATATTTTCCTATAAATAGAAGTTCATTCTTCCTTCATTTCTCACCAATTCACAAAAGCTTTAGAACGATTATTATAGAGAGAAATTATAGAGAGAAAGAAGAAGATAAGTCTACTACCTCTCTATTCCAGTATCTAGTTTTATTCTAAGGTAAGGGATATTATTTGTTGTACTTGTAAGGGATATTATTTGTTGTACTCGTAGGGGATATTATTTGTTGTACTCATAAGGGGTATTCTTTCTTTCTTATTCATGAAGAGAACTTCTGTTATTCCATTCTTTATTATTCTGTTGGAATAACCTGTATACGCGGGCTATCCTATACTTGGTGAAATTATTCTGTTATTCCATTCTTTATTATTATGTTGGAATAACCTGTCTATGCAAAGTACTGCATACATGGTGAAATTCTTCTGTTATTCCACTCTTTATTATTATGTTAGAATAACCTGTCTATGCAAAGTACTGCATACATGGTGAAATTCTTCTAATATTCCATTCTTTATTATTACATTGGAATATCACATTTATGCATTTTATGCTGGGACCGGTTTCGATTATTTATTATTACTGTTGGAATATCACATGCGATGTATTACGCTTTGACTGGTTTCGATTATTTAGTATTACATTGGAATAACCTGCTCATGCAAAGTACCGCATGCATGGTGATTTACATTGTTATTCATTTTTTTATTATTACATTGGAACATCACCGCTTGGTTAATTTTGCCTCGACCTAGTTTACATTATTATTATTCTATGGAATAACCTCGTCATGTCAAGTACCGCATGCATGATGATTTCTTTTGTCATTCCATTCTTTATTATACTCAGTTGGTTAAAGATTTGACTTCTATACTCCATGAAATTAGTGGAATATCCTTGTTATTTGCCCTTCATCCAGTATCTTTTCATGGAAATATTCTTTTGAGCATTCTTGAATTTTACTCTACAAAGCAGTATCATGTTGACAATATGGACGTTATCAGTTCTTAGATAAATTAATTCTTGAACTTGTTTTATTGAATTCTTATATCATTGTCATCATCCTCATGTTTATTTTTTTGAAAGTCATCTGTGGCCTGTAGTGCATAGATGGACTTGGTATGATTATGACCAGGGATTATTCGGTATAATCATAACCGTAATGTTACAAATGATGTGGAAAAAGTCCTCATTAGCCCGTAGTGCATTGATGGACAGTTTTTGGTATGATTATGGCTATGGATTCTCTTTGGTCTTAGTGCAAAGATGAATTGTATTATGGCATGATCAGGACCATTGATGAAAACAAGATTATCTTTGGCCCGTAGTGCATGGATAATTCGTGGTCGTGATACTAAAAATATCCTTAGCCTGTAGTGTAGGGATGAGTTAATGATGTGGATTATTTATTAAGCTGAATCTCAGCGATAAAGTTGATGAAAAACTTTTTAAATCATAGAAGATAGTAGATTTTATGCTCTACTTGACTCTTCTAATGAATTGCTTATTTTCGCTGCAGTTGTTGATCTAAAACTTATTATCTATTATATTCTATCAGTTGTTATACTGTTGAAGGCTAATGATAATTTATTTTGCATTATCTTAGTCATAATATTTCTTACTGGGCTAGTTGAGCTCACCCTTTCTTTCTTTGTTTTCTTGAAATGAGAATATAGTTGGGACTAGTCGGGGAAGCGGAGTGATGGTCCTAGATGGTGCATTAGTAGTCCTCACTATTACGTGAAATAGTGTGATAATAATTGTAATGAGGACTCCTTTTGAGTTTGTATACTCTAGTAGACAATATTTGTATTCAAACTCACGGTTTATGTTTTGTCGTATTGTATACCATATAGTTGTATTATTAAGTTGTATTTGAATTCTGTACCATGTAAGTGGCGACTCAAGATGGGTGACGTATACCAATTTTGGGGGCGTCACAGTTGGTATCAAAGCTTAGGGATATGATTCCTGGCTAAGATGTGAGACTAGAACTAGGAGGGGAGAGACGGGGAATTCCTTCGCTAGTATGACCTACCTAAGTTTATTTGATATTTAATTGGTCGGTCAAAGTATAGGAATAATATGTGATATGTCAATTAACCCTTGTTTTATGACAGTGTTTGTATTCATATGTTGTGAATAGGGCTCAGTTATTGGAGTGCGATAATGAGTCAGCTTAACCAAAAGGTAACGACCAACAACATGATAATAATTATACTGGTGGCAACGGCCATTGGAACAATGATAACCATTGTAGGGGAAATTATCATGCCAAGAATGGTAACCACTTCGGTGGTAATCATGGCCAAGATAGTAGAAGTGGAAATTTCAAGAAGAGAAGGTCATTTAGCTCAATTTTGTCGTATAGTGAAGTCAAGTCCAGCTGGGACGGTGGTACCAAAGGCGGATACGGATAAAACAAAGTCGGTGGTTTCAGAAAGAGCGTTTTTCGCGACTTCTCAAAAAGCGAGTAAACCGAACGAAGTTAGCACGGGTTAGTTAATTATAAATTCTTGCGAAGTTTATACCTTATTAGATACCGATTCCACCCATTCTTTTATCTCTCTTGCTTGCACTCAACGTTTAAATTTGACCCTAGAGAAGTTAGACTTTGACTTATTGGTTGAAACTTCGTTAGTAGAAACCTTCGTTACCTCCACTGTTTATAAATCTTATTTAATTCAAATTGTCACTTTCACGTTACCTGTAATTCTTATCTCTTTGAAAATACTTGCCTTTGATGCGATTTTAGGAATCGATTGGTTAACTACTCATCATGCTTTTCGTAAAGGTTGTTAGCTTTCATATTCCTAACCAACCTGTTATGCGAATTCAAGCAACCAAACCACTAAAGTCAATCATTGTCATATCAAGCCATAAGTAAAGAGCCCGATCCTTTCGTTGTTGACTTTCTTGTGTGGAATGTACCGAAGCCAGACTTTCTGTAGGCGACGTCGTGAATGACGATGGCAAGTTAATAGGTATCAATATGACGTGCTATCCAAGTCTTTGATGAGAGTCACAGCTTTGAATGATATTTCTATTGTTAATAAATTTCCTGACGTATTCTTGAAGTCTTCTTAGCCTACCCCTAGAGCGTGAAATCGAATTTTGTATTGACCCCAGTACAAAACCCATTTCTAAAATCCTCAAATATTTATTCAACCAAAATGAACGTATCATGCGCCAAAGATGTTGGCTCGAGCTGTTGAAGATTACTATCGTACCATTCAATACCATCGTGGAAGAGCGAACGTGGTAGTTGATATGTTGAGTAGAAGATCGTATGCGTTTACGAGTGCAATGTTGTTAACACAAAGACCCATTTTGTATAACTTACAAATGATGAAGATAGAGTTAAAGACTCTAGGAACCCACGTGAAGATAACGAATATATGATTAAAATCGACTTTAATCGATAAAGTTAAAGCCGCTCAAGCTACATACTCAGAGCTAATGAATGTGAAGAAGAAGGTTCAAGAGGCGTTATTCTAGAAGCAAGAATCGATTTAACGAGAGAAATCTCAACCCTCGATTTAATTGGCCCATTTAAAATCCTCGATCGAGTAGGAACTGTGGCTTATAGACTCGTTTTACCGCCAAGTATGTCGCGTGTTCATAACATTTTTAACGTATCGACATTACATAAATATGGGGATGACCCGAACCACGTTATTAATTTAGAACTGGACGAGATAGCGGATGATTTAACGTGTGAGGAGATACGCGATAAAATCTTGGATAAGAAGGATTATATTCGACACTCAAAGGTTATACCTCAAGGGTTAGAATTTGAAATGAGGTCAAGGTATCCTCACCTGTTCGGCATACCAGGTACGTACGTAAATTTCGAGGGAGAAATTTCATAAGGAGGGGAGATTGTGAGACCCCAGATTTTATGAATAAAGATTTAATTTTCTCGAAATAATTTTTTTAAATATTATGGTGTGGATTTGATATAATAGTTGTGGGTAATATTTATAAATTTTGCAAAGTATGCAAGTTGTTATATAATATTCGATTGGTTGGGGAATATTCATTTTAACAGGGAATATTCGTACAACGACACAATCGTTGGTGGACCCCCACAACAGAATTATTGTCGGATTGAGAAAATGACAAAAATACTTTATGAAAATAACGGCGGAAGTTTTACCGTTAACTGTTGAAACACCCGGTGTTAAAAGTACAGTAATACACGTGGTTGCATAGTAGCACACGGTATTGATTATTGATGCTTACATAAGAAGTCACTCAGTTATACTCAATTATTGCTACAGTAATTGCTGCATCATATCTCTCATATTATTGATTCAATTATTGTTACAGTATCATCTGTATAATATTTATTATTATTAAATCAATAATTGAGATGACAAAGTTATTCATATTATTATTTGCAATATTGACAATGTCTAGAAAGTTCTGTCAAGGAGAGGTTTGGTCACTTAATTGCGCGCCAATAAGGAGAAATCCTTATCGAAAAGCCCCCTTTTTCCTGGAAATGACCCGGCTGTTAAATATTGTGAGTTATAATATTAATGATGAATAAGTTGTGTTGATTAAAGATGAAATTGATTGTTCCATTGTATTAGGATTATTAGTGTTAGTGGAAATTGACATTTATTTCGATGATAATTGATGTCTGGCAGTTATATTATTCACTCGGGTATTCGGAGCACTTTTCGTATTGGAGTACTATTCACGAGTTACTATTCACGAGTTACTATTCATGAGTTACTATTCACGAGTTACTATTCACAGGGTACTATTGATTCACATTCTTATATTATTAGGGGTGGTGGTGCAAGATTGACAATACTTGCATGACTAAGTTAAAAATGGAGGTATAGTTGAAGGTACTATACTGTAATTAATTTTTTCACATGATTATACTATTTATTCACATGATTATACTATTTATTCACACGATGGTACTATTGATTCACATTTTTATACTATTAGGGGTGGTGGTGCAAGATTGATAATACTTGCATGACTAAGTTAAAAATGGAGGTATAGATGGAGGTACGATACTGTAATTATTTTTATCACATGATTAGAACTATTGAGTCACATGATTTACTATTGATTCACATTATTTACTATTAGGGGAGTTGGTGCAAGATTGATAATACTTGCAGGACTAAATGAAAAATGAAGAAAAAGAGGAAGGTATTGTACTGTAATATTTCGAGCCCCAAAACGTGCAATTACCAAAACTATATTTTCCTATAAATAGAAGCTCATTCTTCCTTCATTTCTCACCAATTCACAAAAGCTTTAGAGCGATTATTATAGAGAGAAATTATAGAGAGAAAGAAGAAGAGAAGTGTTCTACCTCTCTATTCCAGTATCCAGTTTTATTCTAAGGTAAGGGATATTATTTGTTGTACTCGTAAGGGATATTATTTGTTGTACTCGTAGGGGATATTATTTGTTGTACTCGTAAGGGGTATTCTTTCTTTCTTATTCATGAAGAGAACTTCTGTTATTCCATTCTTTATTATTACATTGGAATAACTTTTGTATATCACAGGCTACCCTATACTTGGTGAAATTATTACATTATTCCATTCTTTATTATTATGTTGGAATAATCTATCTATGCAAAATCTTGCATACATGGTGAAATTCTTCATTATTCCATTCTTTATTATTATATTAAAATAACTTTTATCTGTGTAAATCTTCGCATACATGGTGAAATTCTTCTAATATTTCATTCTTTATTATTCTATTGGAATATCTCACAACGCGTTTTCTGTGGGACCTCGTTTCGTTATTTATTATTACATTGGAATATCCATCCGGTGCGTATTACGCTTTGACTGGTTCCGATTATTTAGTATACATTGGATAAACCTGTCTATGCGAAGTACCGCATGCATGGTGATTTCTGTTGTTATTCCATTTTTTTTATTATTCTATTGGAACATCCTATCGGTGCGAATTTCGCCTGACCTGGTTCCGTTATTATTATTCTGTTGGAATAACCTGTCTATGCGAAGTACCGCATGCATGGTGATTTCTTTTGTCATTCCATTCTTTATTATACTTAGTTGGTTAAAGATTTGACTTCTATACTCCATGAAATTAGTGGAATATCCTTGATATTTGCGCTTCATCCAGTATCTTTTCATGGAAATATTCTTCTGAGCATTCTTGAATTTTACTCTACAAAGCAGTATCATGTTGACAATATGGACGTTATCAGTTCTTAGATAAATTAATTCTTGAACTTGTTTTATTGAATTCTTATATCATTGTCATCATCCTCATGTTTATTTATTTGAAAGTCATCTGTGGCCTGTAGTGCATAGATGGACTTGGTATGATTATGACCAGGGATTATTCGGTATAATCATAACCGTAATGTTACAAATGATGTAGAAAAAGTCCACATTGGCCCGTAGTACATTGATGGACAGTTTTTGGTATGATTATGGCTATGGATTCTCTTTGGCCGTAGTGCAAAGATGAATTGTTTTATGGCATGATCTGGACCGTTGATGAAAACACGATTATCTTTGGCCCATAGTGCATGGATAATTCGTGGTCGTGATACTAAAAATATCCTTGGCCTGTAGTGCAGGGATGAGTTAATGATGTGGATTATTTATTAAGCTGAGTCTCAGCGATAAAGTTGATGAAAAACTTTTTAAATCATAGAAGATAGTAGATTTTATGCTCTACTTGACTCTTCTAATGGATTACTTATTTCTGATGCAGTTGTTGATCTAAAACTTGTTGTCTATTATATTCTATCAATTGTTATACTGTTGAAGGCTAATGATAATTTATTTAGCATTATCTTAGTCATAATATTTCTTACTGGGCTAGTTGAGCTCACCCTTTCTTTCACTGTTTTCTTCAGGAAATGAGAATATAGCTGGGACGAGTCGGGGAACGGAGTGATGGTCCTAGATGGTGCATTAGTTGTCCTCACTATTCTGTGAAATAGTGTGATAATAATTGTAATGAGGACTCCTTTTGAGTTTGTATACTCTCTAGTAGACAATATTTATATTCAAACTCACAGTTTATGCTTTGTTGTATTGTACACGACAATTGTATTATTAAGTTGTATTTGAATTATGTACCATGTAAGTGGCGACACAAGATCGGTGACGTATACCTAATTTTGGGGGCGTCATAATGATGACATACCAGCAGAAGGAACTGGTCATCACAAGTCACTACATATTGAAGTGATATCCTCCAGATATGTGATAGGAGGAGTATTGATAGATGGAGGATCTTTCTTGAACTTATGTCCTTATGATACCTTGGAAATAATGAAAATCAACCCAAACCGGATCCGGAGCAGTCATGGCATTAGAAGAGCCTTTGATGGATCTCGACGGGACACGGTAGGATAAATAGAGCTTCTAGTGGAGATTAGTCCACATATGTAAGACCCCAACTTTTTATAAAAAAATTAAATTTTCTCTAATTATTATTTTGAATAAAAAAGTGTTAATTTGATATAATGCTTTGGTTATGGGTGAAATATGAAAATTTTACAAAATTAAACAAGTGGTTATAAAATATTCATTGTTGTCGGAGAATATTCGTTAGGACGTGGAATATTCTTGCTGTCGGGGAATATTCGTACGACGGCGCAACCATTTGTGGGCCCTATAACGAAAAACGGTCGGATGAAGAAAATGATAAGATTAAGTTTTTATAAATAACGGCGTAGTTGTTACCGTTAACACTGTTGGAATACCCGATAGTTAACTTATAATAATATGCGTGGTTGCACAGTAGTACGGTATTGAACAGTAATTTTGAATTATTGATTCTTACGTAAAAAGACACTACTCAATAATTGTTACAATAATTACTGTTCAATATTTTATTTTATTGATTCAATAATTGCTTCGTTGATATTTTATATTATTGTTGTTTCAATAATTGTCTTCGCATTAATATCTCCATTATCAGATCAATAATTCATATTATTTGAATAATATTATTAGATAGCATTATTGGCAATGTCTAAGGAAGTTCTGTCTAGGAAAGGGGTTTGGTCACCTAATTGTGCGCCAATAAGGAGAAATCCTTATCGGAAAGCCCCCTCTTTCTTGGGAACGACCTGGTTGTCATTATTATGATTTTATAATATTATTTATGAATAATTAATTATTGATTTATATGATAAGGAAATATTTATTTTATGTGGATATAAATGATGGATATATTTATTGTGGTTATAAATGATGGAATTAATGTTGAGGTATTTTATCAGTATTTTGTCTGAATGAAGGTATTAAAAATCGTCCGTATGTGGATTTCGGGTATTTTCTGTTTGGAATTTGGAAAACCTTTCTTCTACAAAGTTGTAGAGAATTTAATTTCCTATGGAATGAACATAAAATTTGTATTTTTCTGATAAAAGGGCTATTAATTATGAATTATTGAAGTTTCAGAAATAAATGTTTTTTATTAAAAACATGGGTGGGCCCCACTTTTGGTTGGTAAAAAAATGTGCTGAAATTTTATTTTAAAAATGGTGGGCGTGAATAGTAGCAGGTAAAACCATCAGGTAGCAGGTTAGTATGCTATGGCGTTCTAAGCATTTTCCTATAAATAGGATGCTTAGTTAGAATTGAAAATCACACCAGAATCATAAGCTTTCTCTCTCTATATTATCGAGCGTATTTTGTGAGTATTTAGATACTTTGTGAGTTGATATTCAGTACAAGTTTCCTTCAAACCTTATACTATTTCAGCCAGAAGTACTGTTCTTTTGAGGTAAGGGATGTTATTTTCTTCATAATGATGTTATTCTTTCAATATCATTATACCAAAATATTGGTATAGATTTTATTGTGGAATTTCTACTTTTTCATGTCGGGGTTACTATTCACGTATACGTCACTATTCATAGAAAAAAATGAAGTTTTATTTTCTTTGTCCAAGTTATCTATTATGGTTACTATATGTGATTGTATCCATGTTTTGATCTTCATTCTTGAATTTTGCTCCACAATTGATTATTATAAGGTATTTTTGAACTTGGATAAACTAAAGTACGAATCCCTAATCTTTGATCTTTTATCTAATTGGATTCGTTTTCTTTAAGATATTTTTCATCATCCTCAGTCCTAAATGATGATAGTACTGAATATCTTTGGCCTTTTGTGCAAAGATGAATGATTAACTGATGAATATCTTTGGCCCGTAGTGCAAAGATGAACAGGTGTTGAGATGAACATGACCAACTGGTGATACAAATGAATATCTTTGGCCTATAGTGCAAAGATGAATATTTGATTCAAGATGTATATTAATTGATGTTACAAGGATAAAATATTGATGATGGACTTTTAAATCTTAGAAGATAGTAGAATTCATTCTCTACTTGACTCTTCTAATGGATTGTTGTTTCTGCTATAGTTGTTGATCTAAAACTTGTTGTCTATTATATTCTATCAGATTTTTCCTTGTTGAAGACTAATGATAATTTGTTGTATATTATCTTAGTCATAATATTCTATACTGGGCTAGTTAAGCTCACCCTTTTCCTTTTTATTCCATTTTTCTTCTCATGAGGTGAGAGCATAGTAAGAACTAGCTGAGGTATGGAGTGATGATTCAGGATAGTTGTTTTAGTAGTCCTCACTATTTTGTAAAATAGTGTATCAATAATTGTAATGAGGACTCCTTTTGAGTTTTTATACTATTTATTAGACAATATTTGTATTTAAACTCACAGTATATGTGTTGTCGTATTTTGCATGACAATTGTATTACTGAAGTTGTATTTGTTTTTGTACCTTCGTCACTGATGATGGCCCTTGTCGTCTGCCTCCCTTTCCGGATTCTCAAGTCGAGATAAGTGGTCCGCCACTTAGTTTTCAGTGCCCTTTTTGTCCTTGATCTCCAAATCAAATTCTTGCAGTAATAAAATCCATCTGATCAACCGGGGCTTTGCATCCTTCTTTGCCACTAAATGTTGAATTTTCGCGTGATCCGTATACACTATCACCTTTGTGCCAATCAGATATGCTCAAAATTTATCAAAGGCGTACACCACTGCCAATAACTCTTTCTCTGTGGTGGTGTAGTTCAACTAAGCATCTATAAGGGTCTTTCTGGCATAATAAATCACATGAAACATCTTCTCTTTCCTCTGCCCCAAAGAAGCCCCTACGACGTAATCACTGGCATCACACATCAGCTCAAATGGCAAATCCCAATCTGGTGCAGTAATAATTGGTGCTGATGTTAAACTGCATAGTGGTTTAGTTATCTTGGAGAAGTCCTTGATGAATCTGCCAGAGAAACACAGATGTCCCGTAAAGTGCGAACACCTTTTATTGAAGTAGGTGGTGGCAATTTCTCAATAGTTTCCAGCTTCTCCCTATCCACCTCGAGTCCCTTCTTCGACACTTTGTGTCCCAGTATGATTCCTTCTTGTACCATAAAATAGTACTTTTCCTATTTCAGCACTAAATTTGTCTCAACACACCTCTTTAAAACCATCACTAAATTCTCAAGGCATAGATCAAACGAGTCCCTGAAGACTGAGAAGTCATCCATAAATACTTCCACATTCTGCTCCACCATATCTAAAAATATAGCCATCATGCATCTCTGAAAGGTGGCTGGAGCGTTGCACAACCCGAAGGACATCCTTCTGAACGCGAAAATGCCGTAAGGATATGTGAAGGTTGTCTCTTCCTGGTCTTTTAGAGCTATCATAATTTGATTATTGCCCGAATATCCGTCCAGAAGGCAATAGTACTCATGACCTGGTAATCTGTCCAACATCTGATCAATGAATGGGAGTGGAAAATGATTTTTCCTTGTAGCTTTATTGAGCCTGCGGTAGTCCATGCAGACTCTCCACCATGTCACTATTCGTGTTGGAATCAACTCATTATTCTCATTAGTCACTACGGTCATGCCACCCTTTTTCGGTACACACTGCACTGGGCTTACCCATGAGCTGTCTGAGATCAGATAGATTATGCATGCATCCAGCCATTTCAGTACCTCTTTCTTAACCACTTCTTTCATTATCGGAGTAAGTCTCTTTTCTTTCAATCGATCGCTGACACTCCCATCTTCCATCAGGATCTTATGCATGCAAAATGAAGGGATGATCCCTTTGATATCTGCTATGGTCCATCCAATAGCTGATTTGAACTCTCGAAGCACTCGTAGCAGTTTTTCTTCCTGAAAAGATGTTAGTGTAGAAGAAATAATCACAGGTAGCTTTGAATCTTTATTTAAAAATGCGTACCTGAGATGTTCTGGAAGTGGTTTTAATTCATGTTCCGGGGGTGTCTCAAGAGATGGCTTTAATTTTACTGAGGATTCTCCAGAATTTGTCAATGGCTCGACAGGTGTTCTGAATTTTCTGACTTGTGGAGTGTGATAAGTGGATTTTTATACACTTATCTGGTATCTTTTATTTGAATTAGTTGCTTATATTCACATGTCTTTGTTACTTTTCATGCATTTTGTGTTCATTTTTTAGGTTATACATTTGGGAGCGGTGTGAGCGATTATTAGTAAGAAAAAACAAAGAAAATGCAAAGAAAAGGCAATCCGGACATCATTTGGGCTTTCATGTTACTTCATGTTCTTGGCTTGGAACTTGGACTACATTGTAGAGCGTCTTCGTAGATTTCTGGAATATCTTGAATCGCTCTAATCAGAGTTCGGATGCAAGAGTTATGATCGTTGTACCAACGGACGTCAAACTTCATTGTTTTGGTTATCCATTTTCATAGCAGTCCCTTCCAGCTCGATTTAAACCTTCATCCGGCCAGAATTTCTCAATTATCAAAGAATAAAAGTTTTAGAACTCGTCAATATCTTCGATTTTATAGGTGGAAGGCCCCGTAACTCTTCCCGGATCAAAAGTTATGGCCATTTTACCAGAGCAGACTGCAGCAGAAAATCACCCACGCGCGGGCGCACGAATCCTGCGCGGCCGCGCTACTTACAGTAGCAAAAAGACGCGATTTTCAGCTTTCGCGCGGGCGCGCCCACTTCAGGCCAATCCCTGCACGGTCGCACGACTTCGGGTGCTGACCAAAGTTGACTTTTCATTAAACAGTGCAATTGAAGCGTAATTGAGAGGGGGGGGGGGTTCAATTAGGGCTTATATATTAGATATATTTTCATTATGTAAGAGATATACCACCCCTTGGGGGCTGAACAATATATTACATATTAGATAAGATTAGAACCCTAGATTAGATTAGAATTGAAGATTGAAGCAATTGGAGAGCATAAGGAATTCAGAATTGGAGCAAGAGAGATCAGATTTGCATTCCTAATTCCCTAACATCTCTTTACTTCTATCTTTATTTCTCAATGTGTAATCTATTGTGGATGATGGATTTTGATTCTATGATGAGCTAAACTCTATTTTGAGATTACAATGGATTCTATGGATTAGTTTAATCTGATATATTTCGTTGTTAACCTTATTGATTTCTATGGGATTGTCTATTAAGATTCATGCTTATTTGCTTAGTTGATTGGCCATCAATTACTGGGATAACCCATATGAACTTGAAAAACGGAGTATGGGTTTAGATCTAATCTTGATAGCTTGTGTTTGTATATTCTGCATTGTGATGGGATGTATGATTTGTGCTTAGGATAGACATATACTGAAGCACCACTCGTAGTCAATTGAGAACTTGGGCTTAAACCCTAATTATTTGTAAATCACATAGACATATAGTTGTTTAGGTAATGTGGGTGTTCATGTATATTCTATCAATTATGGATTATATGTGATATGGGTATGGTACATTGAAAGATGGCTATACTTTACTTTAGTGTTCTCGACTAACAAACTGGTACAATTAGTTTGGCTTAACATGAAGTGTATGGATTTGAATGAGTCAATAGATGAAATTGTAATCTCAGGTCTTCATTATCTAGTTTCACTCTAGGGATAGTTAGGTTTATTTAATTTTCATAGTTTAAATATAAAATATATTATCCTTCGTTTAAATAAGACTAAAATGGTTATGGGTTAATGCTTGGTAAACTTTATTAGTTAATTCCCTGTGGATCGATACTCGACTTACTCTTTATTACTTGTTGACCACGTATACTTGCGTGTTGTGCGTAACTAGAATTTACCCAACAGAGTGGTATCCAGATATTGCACAAGTTCATCAAGTTCATCGTCCTCCAAATCCAAATTTTCAGTAATTACACTCCTCAAAGGTTCATCATTCACTAGACTTTGTACCTCATCATTTACGACCTGATCCACCAAATCAACCAGGAAACATTCCTCTTCATCTGTTGGAAACTTCATGGCTTTGAAGACATTAAAGGTGACCTCTTGATCATGAACATGTATAGTGAGTTCCCCCTTCTGCACATCTATCAAAGTCTTTCCTGTGGCTAAGAATGGTCTCCCCAGTATGATTGGTATATTTTTATCTTCCTCGTAATCCAAAATGATGAAGTCGGCCGGAAAGATAAATTTTTCCACTTTCACTAATACATCTTCCACAATTCCCCGTGGATATTTGATGGATCTGTCAGCTAACTGGAACAAAATGTTTGTCGACCTTGGACCCAGTAATTCCATCTGATTGAACAATGACAAGGGCATCAGATTGATACTTGCCCCAAGATCACACAAAGATTTATCAAAGTTCATCTTTCCGACCGTGCATGGAATTGTGAAACTACCCGGATCCTTCAGCTTCGGAGGCAACTTCTGCTGAAGCACTGCACTACACTCCTCTGTCAAGGCTACTGTCTCAAACTCGTCTAATCTCCTATTCCTTGACAATATACCCTTCATGAACTTTGCATAACTTTGCATTTGTTCCAATGCTTCGGTGAAAGGTATGTTGATCTGCAGCTTTTTAAATACCTCCAAGAATTTCCTGAACTATTTATCTTCCCTCTGCTTATTCAATCTCTGTGGATACGGTACTTGAGGGTGAATTGGTGGTACTGAACTCACAGGCTTCTCAACTGACCTTGCTTTATCTTTCTCTTCATGTTGAACCTCTGAATTTTCCAGATTTCCTTTCTCAGCATTTTCCTCGTCTGCCTCTCCTTGGTAGCAGCCTCCTCCTTAGTATAATTAGGCGTAGCGCGACTATTTCGATGTCTGCAATATTTTTCCTGCACCTCAATGTGATCACTTGCACTTCGTTCCTTCCGAATCTCTTCGTGGATTTATCTCTGTATTACTCGGCAATGAACCCTAGGGCCTGTTGTTAAGCATGCTTGCCATTTTCCCCATCTGAGTTCCAAATTCTTAATAACCACTGCTTGGTTTTTGATCATAACCTCTGTATTCGCCATGTATTTCATCATCATCTCCTCCATTTCTGATTTCTTTTCTTGCTGAGGTGTAGCTGGAGTGTGATGTTGTTGTTGTTGAGAAAATCCCAGCGAAAAAGGTGGTCCAGGAGTAAACTGTGGTTGCGCTAGCTGTGACTAAAACTAATTAGTCGGCTGAAACTGATTCTGCTGATTTCCTTGATTATTTGACCAAATGAAGTTTGGATGATTATGGTTGTTGGGGTTGTATGTGTTCTGAAACTGACCTTGGTCTTTTCTGTAATTGCTCACATACTATACCGACTCTGAGCTGATAGCACATTGATCTGTCGAGTGTGACCCCGCACAGATCTCACATACAAATGCAACTATTTTTGTTTTGCTCTCGGCTATTGAATCTATTTTCTTAGCCATAGTTGCCATCTGTGCCGACAACTGAGTAATAACATCCACTTCCAACAAACCTGCAACTTTGGGCTGTGGCATCCGAGATGTAGGATTTTGAAAATCGTTTGATGTCATTGTCTCGAAATGGCTATAGGCTTCCTATAGCTCTTTGCCCATAATGCCCCTCCTGCAGCTGCATCTACAATCAGCCTAGACTGCCATCCCAATCCATTATAGAATGTGTTGATCACCATCCAATCTGGTATTCCATGGTGCAGACACTTTCGTAGCATCTCTTTGTATCTCTCTCATGCCTCATATAAAGATTCACCCTGTTGTTGTTCAAACTGAGAGTTTGCTGTCCTCATTTTCCCAGTCTTAGCAATTGGGAAAAACATGGCTAAGAACTTCTGTGCTAAGTCCTCCCATGTAGTTATAGATCCTACTGACAAAGAATGAAGCCAACTTCCCGCTTTATCCCTCAATGAGAATGGAAACAGCCCAAGTCTGATAGCATCCTCCTTCACCCCGTTATATTTGAACGTGTCACATATCTCAATAAAACTCAACAGGTGTTCATTCGGATCTTCTGTAGCGGCACCCCCAAACTGTACCGAATTTTGTACCATCTGTGCCCGTTTTTATCTCGAATGTATTAGCTGCTATCGCTGGTCTGACTATGTTGGACTGTAATCCATTAATATTAGGCATGGAATATTCTCTCAGAGCCCTATGCTCCTCTCTTTGATCTTCTCCTTGTGCCTCGGCTGCCATATTAGATGTAGTACCCTATAACTGCGCTTGTAAATTTCTATGAACACTCACTTTCCAACCTCTCCCATTTATGTTGTCCTGAGCAGGTGTTAAGTCGGGGTTGGATGACCACGTGCACATACAAATTTATACAAGTTCCTAGAACAAAAACAAAAACAAAAATGGAATTGAGATGAGATGAGATTAGATTTGTCTAAGTCATACAATATATCTTAAAACTATTGATAATAATAAAAATTTAAACGCCTTTCCCCGACAACGGCGCCAAAAACTTGTTGCCTCTTTTTTAGTTCTAACAAAAGAGCTCTAACTCATGCAAGTATACATGCGTCAACAAGTAATACAGAGTAAGTCGAGTATCGATCCACAGGGAAATTTGTCTAACTTAAACCACTACGCATCAATTAAATCACTATATTAATATGCTTAAACTAATGATTATAATTGTGAATTACCATAATTTCAAATAACGACTGAATCAAGAATAATATAGTAATGAATCAAATCTAGAAATAATGGGATCCTAACCTCATTTAATACTTCATCTAATTACCACCATCTTGCAAGATTGTTTACATATCACAAAAAAGTAGCCAAGAGCACTAATATAGACATAGCCATTTTTCAATGTACTATGAGCTACTTACACATTATCCACATGAGATAGACACCATGTAATCATCAATATAACCAAAATCACTATATGTCTATGCGAAATTGCAATCATATTGAATTTAAGAACAAGCCCTTATTTTAACTCATACGGTGAAATAGTATATGTCTATCTGGTTCACGAAATACAAAGCTATGCAAAACAGCCCTATATACGCATGCTATCATGATTACAATCCATACCCGCATGTTATTTTTCAATTCCATACAAGTACTGAAAACGAATGGTGATCAAGTATTCATGCATGCAAACCAACCATGATAGAAATTCCTTATGGTATGTACAACAGTCCAGCAGTTAAGCAATCAATTAAAATACATACTAAAATCCGTTAGAATCCCATAATGGAGTTTAGTTCATGACTGAACCAAAAGCCATTATGGGATCAAAGCAATACATGGACAATAAACAAACAATTGAAAGAGAGAAGAAAGAATCGATCAAACCCAATTGCTGATTACAAACCCAACGCAACGTGCAAATCCTCAATAATATCCAGCAAAAATAATGTAAAGCATCCACAAGTACTGAATTCCAAAGAAGGAGTAGAAAATACGAAATCTATGATTGGTTTCACGTTGGAATACTCTCCAAGTGTAAACCCTAGTTCCAATATGAAAAACACGTAAAACCTACTGAATGATACGTCTGACACCAGTCAAAATTGTTTTTAAATCATTATAACCCTTAAAATTAAAAATTAAAATAAAACAGCTCAGCAGCCTCAGACATCGCGCGCGGGCGCGCGTGTGTCAAGATTGTCCAATCCGGGTGATCGCGCGGGCAAGTGTGTTTGTGCCTATATAATCGCGCGGCCGCGCGACTTATGCAGTTTTGATTCTGCATTCTGCTGTTGCTACTACTTTGTCCTGCTACTCATTCTTGTCCTGATACTCATTCTTTTATCCACCAATGCTTGGTTTCGTTGCTCCACTTGATCCTCATGTTGTGCCTTCATTGATCACATGCCATCTATCATCACCAAATTATGCCATATCCTGCACTTTTGCACCAAAGGGAGTTATAAGTACATGCAATGCAAAATAAACAAAATACAACTAAAAACACAGTAAAATGTACTTAAGATAGCCGTAGTTCGCGTGAATTGATATCCGATAAGTAGGTATAAAACCCACTTATCAAATACCCCCAAGCTTGAACTTTTGCTTGCCCTCAAGCAATGCATACACATAAAACACTGAAAATGCAACTACATGCTATGCAACTAAATTATGATGCAACTAGTCTCACATTGTTCCAGCTATTACAGAATTTCAGTCCAAAATTACCTCAGTGAATTATCCAGATTCAAGAATACAACTTTAAACCAAACTCTCGGCATAATGTCATACACTCAGATAATTCATAAATGCTATAGAGATGTTGTGTGTGTGTTCTGTTCACCAAAACTTGAATTAAGCAAATAATACACATGCTAAATTGCTAAAAACAGAAAATTATAGTCTAAATCAAGACTCGTGTATACTTATGCAACAAAGACTGTTCCAACATATTAAAACCAACTAAGGTTCAACACAATGGGCTTAACTGCTTTATTTCTACTCACAAGGGCGATTTTCGCTCTTTCCCGCGGTGTTTATTTCTATTTTTCACTTTTTTTCTTTTTTTTTCACATGACTGTGCAATGCCTCATTCCATTAGGAAAACACTGCTACCCCTTAGCGAGCTTTCAACCAACGACTCCCAGACCATGAAAGACCTTACGGCGCTAGGTGTTAAGACACCCCTAAGGGCGTACTTACTCAAGTAGCTAGGGCCCCGAAATATGACTAGCCACATTATTTTTATTTATACATAGCATACCCATGCTTTCCCAAAGTTTTAATATCAATGTTTTATACAGTCTAAGTTCACTTTCCACATATTTCCCTTTTTAAAACTACATTTTCTATCGAGCAATGCAACACATAATTCTTATACCTACAAGTGTTTGTGAACAGGCCATGAAAACAGAAAGCATTTAAACAGCATTATGAATTGCATTGTGTAAAACATTATATCTCAGTTCATGTTATCCGAAAATACTCAAAAATCCTTCAAAATTCACTATCATCACCGCCTAGACAAAATTTTCATAAAGCTAGAACTGTGAGATATGCAAACTAAACATACACACATAATAAACAAAAAATTTTGACCAGAAACTACAATATGCAACATAATCATGCAAAATGTAAACTAAACATACAAATACTAAATGCAAGTACTAAACTAACATGCAGATACTACGTGCAACTATACTACTACCCTAATACCCCCAAACTTATAATATTCAATGTCCTAGTGAATGAAGGTAAAGGGTTAAAGAAAACTCCCCTAATGCTCAGCCGCACCACCCTCTGCGGGTGGTGAATCTGGTGGGGGATATGGCACAGCTGTCCCGAACTGAGGCCACTCAAGCGTTGTCCCTTGTAGTGCAAATGCCTCCGCCAATGACCTCGTGAGACCCGTAGCAAAAGTTGCGAAGTTATCGTACATGGCATCAACCTTACGCTCTAACCTTCGGAGCTGTCGATCCCCAATAGCAGTAGTAGCTCAAGTAGATGGTCCTGCTTCATCTAGTTGAGAGGGCTGATGTGGTGGCTCTGGGAATATGGGCTGAATGATAAAACCTAATCCTCTCGGATGCGGTTCACCTCCTGTCCAATCCTTGAACTTGGAAATAGTTGCAAGTGTGATGTCTTGGCTCGGTGTTAGCATCTGCTCGTTATCCCACTGGACTCCTTGTTGGACACAAAACATGGCTACCACAGACGCATGTGGAATACCCCCTGTAGTGCTCCCCCGTAAATAATGTAGCATGTTTTGATGGATTAGGTGGCATACGTCAATGTACTTGCCTTTGATGATGCCCCACAAAATGATAGCCCGCTCAGTGGTTATTTCATGCTGGTGAGATGACGGAACTAACTTGGTACAAATAAACAGATTCCATGCTTTTGCATATCGATTCAAGGCGGACGCTGGGAAAGTTTTAGGCTCATTCGTTCTGGCCTTAAAATTCCACTTTGTTCTTAGAATGCACAATTCAGCAATAACTAATTCCAAATATGTTTCTAGATGCGCACCTTCGACCCAATTAGCAGACCTAGTCGGTGGTGCGTCATTGATTTTGAAAACTACTTGGATCGCTGGAGGTCGAAAATCCACTTGCACTCCTCAAACCAGCGTTATTCCTCCCTGTATGTCCTTAGCATTCGCGTAGAACTCTTGAACAACCCCCATGGGAATAGGCATAGCTTTGATTGTATCCATGTTTTGATCATTCTTGAATTTTAATCCACTATGATTATTTATGAGGTATTTTTGGACATGGATAAACCGAAATACGAATCCTTAATAGTTGTTATTTTGTTTCACTAGATTCGTTTCCTTTAAAATATTTTTCATCATCCTCAATCCTAAATGATGATATTACTGAATATCTTTGGCCTATAGTGCAAAGATGAATGATTTCTGATGAATATCTTTGGCCCGTAGTGCAAAGATGAACATGTATTTAGATGAACATGACCAACTGATGAATATCTTTGGCTCAGAGTGCAAAAGATGAATATTTGATTCCGAGATATATATTGATTGATGTTCTGAGGGATAAAATATCGACGATGAACTTTTAAATTCATATATAGAAGATAGTAGATTTCATTATCTACTTAACTCATCTAATGAATTATTATTTCCGCTGCGAATATTGATTTAAAACTGGTTGTCTATTGTATTCTATTAGATTTTTCCCTGTTGAGGACTAACGATAATTTGTTCTATGTTATCTTAGTCATAATGTTCTTTACTGGGCTAGTTGAGCTCACCATTTTTCCTTTTTGTTCCATTTTTCTTCTCAGGAGGCGAGAATGTAGCGAGTACTAGTCGGGGTGTGGAATGATGGTTCTAGAAGTTGTTTTAGTAGTCCTCACTATTTTGTAAAATAGTGTATCAATAATTGTAATGAGAACTTATTTGAGTGTGGATATTGCCTAGACGACAATATATGTATTTAAACTCACAGTTTAAGTGTTATCGTATTTTGCACGACAGTTGTATTAATAAAGTTGTAGTTATTTCTGTACCATGTATTTGGCGACTCAGAATGGGTGTTGTATACCTATTTTGGGGGCGTCACAATTACTGTAGCAATAATTGAGTATTACTGAGTAACTTCTCACATAAACATCAATAATCAATACCGTGTGCTACTATGCAACCAAGCGTGACATCGTATTTTTACTACCAGTAGTTCAACGGTTTTAAGAAAAAAATACCACCGTTATTTTTAAAAATATTTCAGCCATTTTCTAACTACGACAGTACCTCCGTTGTGGGGTCCACCAATGATTCTGCCGTCGTACGAATATTTCCTGTTAAAACGAATATTCCCCGACCAATCGAATATTCCCTGACACAACGAATATTTTATATCAATTTGCTTACTTTGCAAAATTTTCAAATGTCACCCTTAACCTTAACCTTTATAAATTTAACCATTTACTAACTAAAATAATAATTATAAGAAAATTGAATACTTTCATTTCATAAAATTCGGGGTCTTACATTATTTCTCTTCCCTATATTCCTAATTTCAATGAGAAAAATATTCTTACAAAGTCTAGACCCAATCAGATGAATAGGGAATATTTAATTCTTTGTAAAACTGAAATTGAGTCTCTTAAACAGAAAAAATTAATAAAACCCAGTACCTCTTCCTGGAGTTGTACAACCTTTTATGTTAATAAATATGCAGAAATTGAATGAGGCACACCTAGACTCGTTATCAATTATAAACTGCTTAATGAAGCCCTACAATGGATTAGATATCCAATTCCTAATAAAAAGGATCTTCTTGACAGACTTCACGATGATACTATTTTTTCTAAATTTGATATGAAGTCAGGATTTTGGCAAATCCAGATCCGTGAACAGGAACTTATAAAACTGCTTTTACAATACCATTTGGACATTATGAATGGAATGTTATTCCATTTGTAGTAAAAATGGGCTTTCAGAACGTTAAACATTCTGTTGATGATGTCCTTATTTTTTCTTCATCTATTGATCAGGACGTTAAACATTTAAATATTTTTTAAAATATTATTATAAAAACAGTTTGATAGTTTCTGTCCCCAAAATGAAACTTTTCCAAACTAAGATCAAATTTCTTGGACATAATATTACTAATAGAACTATTATTCCAATTGATAGATGTATTGAATTTGCATCTAAATTTTTTGATGAAATTAAAGATACAAATCAACTGTAAAGATTTTTAGGAATTCTAAATTATATACGAGATAATTACTCGAATCTTTCTCAGGATGCTTCTATTCTATATACTCTACTACAGAAAAATCCTTCACCATGGACAACTGAGCATACTAATGTTAGGTTTGTAATATTCAAGAACGCAGTCAAATTGCATAAATAAGCAGAAACGTGTAAAAATCAAAGTTTAAAATTTTACAAACCATATACCCGGATCACCCTTTATGCACAATTATTAATTAAACGAAAAAGATGAATAAGAAACATACCCTTGAAGATCTGAGCTTCCTCAGGTACAAGTTCACCTCCAATCCTTTTCGCGTTCAACTTGAATCCACCGGGTTTGGTTCCTTCCTTTGATCAACGTTAGCCACCCAAGTGTTTGGCCTCTAGAGGTGATCCACCAAGGAAGAAGAAGAATTCAAAAAGATGGGTGTTTGGCTAAACCCTAGTTTTTCTATCTCTATAGAAAAAGAGAGTACTCTCAACCATTGGAATTATAACGTAGTCTTGATATCTGATATAAGACTCCTCTTATAAAGATATCAAGTAACCCTATTAAAATAAGGTATTATTTAATTAAACGCTTTTAATTAAAGGGGCTCCCTAATCTTATTAGGGATAATTAATTAAACTCCTGTAACTAATTTTCCTTCCTAATCCAATTAGAAATAAATGAGAGTACTTATATTAAATTAATTCCTAAACTCTTTTAGAAATTAAAATAATAATAATAATTTAATAATATTAATAAGACTCCTCTTATTAATTTATATTTATTATTTCTAAAATATTAAATAATAATATTAAGCTATTTAATTTATTCTATCACCATAGATTAAATTAAATATACATAACATATTATTATGATTATGCCATTAACTTCTTAAATAATTATTCTTCCTTTTATGGTGTGACCCTTTAGGTTCTCCATATTAAACCTAGGTTGTGAATAAATCAATTAGAATAATTCTAATCTTATTTAAATAAATAAATAAAATAATTAATTTATTTAAATAAATAATATTTATTCTACAATAGGATAAGCCTCCCTAGCGATCAACGACTTTCCGTGATAATATAGATTTCAACATTAATCATAAAAGAACCTTTGAGTAAATAGTTACCGTACAATTCAATCATTCCACCATACAATGTCCCAATTAAATATAAGACATGGAATTATTGTCAAGTCTTATTTTATTTAATTATATGTATTTTGACTCTTAAATGCATAACTCAAATAATGCAAATTAGAAACTCCTTTCTAATTTCATTTCTTTTGGTCAAGGACATTTCTTCTTTAATGTAGTGGTAGATTCTTTATCGATCATACATTATCTCCATGTACAACTTATTATACCCAAGCATACCCTTTGATATACCCTAAGGGTCTTAAGGAATAAGTCAAAGTATAACTCATCATACACGGGATACTATGATGATCTCAAGTCCAAAGATCACTTGTACTACTATCACTACAGAATTCCTATTGACAGTGCAAGTAAAACTCCATTAGGTATTCCTTCATGAGCCAACGCTCAAATGAACTTATTCTCTAATAAGCACCTACATATACTTGCTTTAGTGTCTCCACACAAATGATCATGAGATCAATCATCCTCATCCAATGAGCAAGCAACGATGTACCAATCTATCCCGGATTCACTAATCCCCAATTTAGTAATCCAATGATTGGGAACTATTTTAGTTTTAAGCTTTCTAAGAATTTAGATCTCATTAGAATGATCATCATCATTATTCTAAAAGCATTGCTTAAAACTATGGGTTTATCACATATTATAAAACAAAGATCATGTAGATAATTAAAAGCCTTTAATAAATTAATACTTTTTATTAATAAATGAATAAGATTGTTACAAAGTATATGCTTTATCATCAAACATGATTGGCTTGTGTGCATACTACTTTCAATCTCCCACTTGCACTAAAGTCAATCGTCATGGTATCTCATACTCTTCTTCTCTAAGTGACGATTATCCTGCTGTTGGATAATCTTTAGTTAATGGATATGTAATGTTGTTTTTGAGAGTTCACTATCTCTATAGTGATTTCCCATCTTTCAATGATTCCTATAATCAAATGAAAGTGCTACAACACATGTTTAGATCCAAACTGAGACTTAGGAACTATTCCTAGTTCTGTAATGAACTTATCATCCAAACAATCAATTTGCAGCTTCATTTACAGCTATATACTTTGTCTTTATCATTAAACCAGCAACCTTTTGTTATTTGGAACCTTTCAAATTCACTACACCACTGTTCAAGGTAACACTTTACCTTAAAGTGGATTTTCGGAGTTTGAATACTCAAACAAGTAATTCTTCGGCTTCTTCTAGCCAAACAACAGTAAAGGAGGTTCTTTTATTACTAGAACAATATATCCCAAATAAAAATGTAGAAGAAATAGTACTGATTATTGAACCGAATGATGAAAAATGGATGACAAATCCATGGGAAATCAAGAGGCGTTATTTAATGACTCAACAAGTTCCTCCCCATTTTAATCAGTATAGATACGTTTATGAGCAAATCATAATTGAAACAACATCCATGGACATTAAGCATGCGCTTCATGATCATATAAAACCAACTAGCCCAATTTAATACAGTAAAACAACTACTCGGGGAACATTATGCCTCCAATCAATACCCGTCTTATTGAATCGATCATACGAAGAAACAAAAGACAGTTATTGGGATTATATAGATTCCTTTACACTTGTTTTTATTACAAAAATTCTATTCATAACCATACTTGGTTCATCCGTATATGTCCTGAAGTTATTAAAAACGAAATCCCAAATTGGTTTTCGTTTGGTGGGATAAATTTGGAATCACTTTTGAAACCTTACAAGAATCAATCCAAACTGCATTTAAGGATTGGCAAGTTGCCTATTCCCATATACCAGTAAATAATGAAATGTCTATGCTTAAGCTTCTTGCTCATTTCATTATCCGTTTTGGAATCCCTTAGATTTAGAAATGGGATTTTCAATGTGATTACCAGAATAAGATTCCTTGCCTCAAAAGAGTGTTTTTTACAAAAATGGTGGGATAAAAGACTTAATCCTATGTTACCAGAACTAACTAAGGCCATTAAAAATCATACCCAGACCTGTTTGGACTCTATTCCTAAAATCCTTCCACCACAACCAATAAATCCATTTATTAAGATACAAACAAATTTTAAACAAAAGTTTCCAGAATTAAATGAAACTGAATTGATTGTAAAAACTATGGACTATATGAAAAATCAATTCTCTGATCCTTAGTCCAAGATTTAATGAAGGATCTATCGGGGATGATAATGAGTTCAATGTCTTAGTTGGAGAAAGCCGAGAACTAGAACCCACTATGGGAGAATTTTGGGACTCTCTCAATACCATGATTTCTGAAAAGATGGAAAAAAACACGAAATAAAAAGGGAAAGCCTAAGGTTGTCTTCCATCTACACAAAAGATGCTCAATTATCAGAAGAAGACAACTAGTTGTCTCCACTACCATGAAAAGAAAAAAAAAGAATATTTACTAAATTATCAATTCTCTCAATTATTAGAAGACGACATCCAGATGTCTTTAATAATTCTCCATTCAACTGAAAGAAGAAAATATGTCTTTAGCCATCCCACTTTCAATGACAGAAAAATAAAGAAGTAAGATATGTGAAGAAACGTCGTCGCTACTTTATAATTGGGAGACTTCACCTATTGTTGTGACAGATCTTTTCTTTGCATTTTCTCTCTTTCTCTTTGTAAAATTCAATATATAATCTTTTGAAGATATCTGATATTCTTTATTTATAATTTATATGTTAATTATATTTCTTTGATTAAATTTAGATTATCGTATGAAAACAATAATCATTTAAAAAATATTCATGCCGCGTTTTATTTTTTAAATTTAAGGCGAGTTAAGTTTTTAGCTAAGAACGCTATCTGAGGAAAAAAGCGTTAAGCTTTGATTAAGGTAACATTCAACATCCCATTTAGTATGCTTTTAAAATATTCATGCCGTTTTATTAAATAAGGCTAGTATTGGTTAAGCTTGATTAAGTGGAACGTCACCCAAGTCGCATTTATGACTTTGCCGTTATGAATGGTCCATTTATCTAGGGCTTCATTGACATCTTGATAAGCAATAAGTTCAGTTGCTTCTCGAGTAGAAGTTGTAGTATTATCTACAGTTGTGACGGATGAAGTTGAAGAATCATTCATTTTTGTGAATGATCATATATGAATAATTTATAGGCAATATATCCATTGATATGATAATAAACTAAACATGGCTTTGTTACCAAATTAGGACAGGATCAGAGTAAGATGATTAAGCACGCATGTTAAAGATTTACAAAGGATAAAAGCTACAAATCCATAACAAGGCTAACGGCAAAGTCCTAAACGCGACATGGGTGACATTCCACTTAATCAAGCTTAACCAATACCAGTCTTATTTAATAAAATGGTATGAATATTTTAAAGGCATATTAATTATATATTAACATATAAATTATCACATATATTATCTCATAAGATTACTGTTGAATGGGTGGTCAACCCAAAGATATAAGACAACAAGTTTCTTCTTGTATAGCGTTCTTAGTTAAAACAATTAACAGTTCAGATTTGTTAAATTGTTCTAAAAAATAAGAGCGATTATGGTTGTTTGTGGCAGTATGATATGTTGTTTTATAATGATTATTGTTTTCTATATGATAATCTAAAAGATTAATCAAAGAAACATAATAATTAATGGAAGCAATAATTAAAACTTACAAATAAATACGAGCGTTGTAGATATCTTAAAAATAAACTTTGAACTTTATATATTAAAAATATTTACAAAGAGAGAGAGAGAAAATGCAAAGAAAAAATATGCCTCAACAATTGGTGAAGGCTCCCAATTTATACAAGTAGGAGGATAAGGTAAGGACTGATACGTGTCCTGGTCGGTCAATCCTTATCGTACTTCTTAATTTATTAGCCATTGAAAAGGGGATGGCTAAAGACATATTATATTCTTTCGGTAGAGTGGAGAATTATTAAAGACATCTGGATGTCGTCTTCTGATAATTGAGAGAATTGATAATTGAGTAAGTATTCTTTTTTTTCCTGGTAGTGGAGATAGCTGGTTGCCTTCTTCTGATAATTGAGCATCTTTTCTGTAGATGGAAGATAACCTTAGGCTTTCCCTTTTCCTTTCTTATTTTGTTCCATCTTTTCAGAAATCATGGTAGTGAGAGAGTCCCAAAAATCTCCCATAGTGGGTTCTGTTCTTGGCTTTCTCCAGCTAGACATTGAACTCATTATCATCGTGATCAGATCCTTCATTACTGTTAAGGGTCTTCATGGAACTATCGTCTTGGACTAAGGATTATAGGAATTGATTTTTCATATTGTCCATAGTCTTTACAATCAATTCAGTTTCATTTAATTTTGGAAACTTTTGTTTTAAAACTATTTGTATCTTAACAAATGGATTTACTGGTTGTGCTGGAAGGATTTTAGTTATAGAGTCCAAACAGGCCTGAGTATGATTTTTAATGGCCTTGGTTAGTTCTGGTAATGTAGGCTTAAGTCATTTATCCCACCATTTTGTAAAAAACACTCTTTTGAGGAGGGGAATCTTATTCAGGTAATCACATTGAAAATTCCATTTCCAAATCCAAGGGATTCCAAAACAGATAATGAAATGAGCAAAAAGCTTTAGCATAGACATTTCTTTATTTACTGGTATATGGGAATAGGCAACTTGCCAATCCTTAAATGCAGTTTGGATTTATTCTTGTAAGGTTTCAAAAGTGATTCCAAATTTATCCCACCAAACGAAAAACCAGTTTGGGATTTCGTGTTTAATAACTTCGAGACATATACGGATGAACCAAGTATGGTTATGAATAGGATTCTTGTAATAGAATAAATGTGTAAAGGAATCTATATAATACCAATAACTGTATATTATTTCTGTATGACTGGATTCAATAGTACGGGTAGTATGAGGATGAATACCCCAATTGGCAAAAGGGATAATGTTCGTGATAGTTGTTTTACTATATTGAATAGGGCTAGTTGGTTTTGTAGGATCATGAAGTGTATGCTTAATGTCCATAGATGTTGTTTCAATTATGATTTACTCATAAACGTATCTATACTGATTAAAACGGGGAGGAAATTGTTGAGTCGTTAAATAACGCCTCTTGATTTCCCATGGATCTATCATCCATTTTTCATCATTCGGATTAATAATCAGTACTGTTTCTTCTAGATTTCTATTTGGGATGTATTATTCTGGTAATAAAAGAACATCCTTTATTGTTGTTTGGCTAGAAAAAGCCGAAGAATTACTTGTTTGAGTATTCAAACTTGAAAATTCTGTATAGTACAGATTACCTTGGGATTGGCCTCGTTGACCATGGCCACAGCCTCTACTGGTCGTTAATCCTGTAAGTATTCTCTAGTTAGAAAATCTTGTAAAGAATTTTGTTGTCCTTTGATATATTCAATATCAAAATCAAATACAGATAAAATACTTTGCCAAGTAGCAAATATCTGTTTAGATGATAGATTTTGAACATCTTTTTTAAATATCTATTTTGCAGCAGAACAATCAACTCTAATTAAAAAATCTGGTTCAAAAGATCATCCTGAAATTTTAGAACACATTTAACAATTGAAAAACATTCATGTTTTATAGTATGATAATTTAAAGAAGGGCATTTCCATACTCCTGAAGTAAAACAGAGAAGTTCCTCTTTTTTACTGTTAGGATTAAACTGTTTCAAAATTCTACCATATCCTGTATTGGAAGCATCAGTTTGAACAATCTTCTTCCTTTTAGGATTAGGTAAAGATAAACAAGGTAACTGTTTGACACTTGTTTTAATCTTTTTAACTACATTAGGATGCTCAGTTGTCCATGGTGAAGGATTTTTCTGTAGTCAAGTATATAGAATAGAAGCATTCTGAGAAAGATTCGGGTAATAGTCTCGTATATAATTTAAACTTCCTAAAAATTTTTGCGGTTGATTTGTATCTTTAATTTCATCCGTAAATTTAGATGCAAATTCAATACATCTATCAATTAAAATAATAGTTCCATTAGAAATATTATGTCCAAGATTTCTGATCTTAGTTTGAAAAAGTTTAATTTTTGGGGGAGAAGCTACCAAACCATTTTTTATAATAACATTTTAAAAATATTTAAATGTTTAACGCGCTGATCAATGGATGAAGAAAAAATAAGGACATCATCAATGTAACAGATGATAAATTTAATAAAAGGATTAAAAATATCATTCATTATATGTTGAAATTCTGAAGGTCCATTTTTTACTCCAAATAGAAGAACATTCCATTCATAATGTCCAAATGGTACTGTAAAATTGGTTTTATAAGTTCCTGTTCACGGATCTGGATTTGCCAAAATCTTGACTTCATATCAAATTTAGAAAAAATAGTAGCATCATGAAGTCTGTCAAGAAGATCCTTTTTATTAGGAATTGGATATCTAATCCATTATAGGGCTTCATTAAGCGATTTAGAATTGATAACGAGTCTAGGTGAGCCTCGTTCAATTTCTGCATTTTTATTAACATAAAAGGTTGTAACACTCTAGGGAGAGGTATTGGGTTTTATTAATTTTTTCTGTTTAAGAGACTCAATATCAGTTTTACAAAGAATTATATATTCCTTCTTCATGAGACTGGGTCTAGACTTTGTAGGAATATTTTTCTCATTGAAATTAGGAATATAGGGTAGAGAAATAATATGTTTCTTACTATTCCAGAATGCATTTGGAACATCATTGCAGATTTCAACTTGAAGAGTTTTGTGAATTAATTTTATTTTTTTCCTGTAAGGAAGGCTGTAAAATTCTTTGTTCTGTAGTAAGAAATTTTATTTCTTTTTTAAAAAAATTAATCTGTTTTTCTTTAGAATAGATCATATGTTAAACTTGATTTAATTCTTTTGTATATGATTTTGTTATAAATTCAAACACAATATGTCCGTAGTTAAGAGTAGTATGAATACCCAAAGTATCAATTTTTGAAATAGACATGAGAAGATACAGAAAATGAGTGTCTAAAATAATACTTTTATTCATATTACGGATTAGAACAAAGAAATAGGTAAACATAAACTTTTATTGCAGATTAAAGCTTCTGGTATTTTATATTTAATACGCATAGTATTACCACTTGAACTAGTTAAAGATTGAGTGGTTTTCTGAAAGTATTTGGTAGGAATTAATCATTCCTGAATACAGTTCATGTCAGCACCACTATCTACTAGGGCAATTTCATCCTTAATAATAAAATCTAGTTTAATAATAAAATTAATTCTAATATACCACTTCTGAAAAACTACTTGATTCATAAGCATCAAATATTGTTCAGAGGATTCTGGTTTATCAGAAGAATCTGGTTTAGAGATTATGCATTATCATCCTGTTTATTATTTAGCTGGAGTCTAATATTATTAAAATCCTGAAAAATGATAATATTAGTATTTTGTAATTATTTTATTTCATATTTTAAAATATTTATTTCACTTTTTAGATCCTGAATAGTAGTAGGTTTTTATGTGGTAGAAACGTTTTGCATTCGCTTCATCACTTCCCTCATGTTATTTTGTTCAATATGAAGTATATTTTATGTTTTTTGATTTCTATAACAGATTTTAAAAAATTTTAATTTAATTTTTGGATCTTTAATTTGATCGGCTAAGTCAAGATGTGATTTATGTGTATCTGTTAAGACATTGATACGGGGTTCTCCAATATCTAAATTGTTCATCTTGATTATAGCTTTCCAATAATTAGCTTCGGTAATAGTATTACAGTAGTCTATTGTACATGTTTGGGATAGTGGTTCATTATCAGAATTATTACCAGATTCAGAATAGATCTCGGCTAAATCATCATCTGAACTTGGTTCTGAATGACTACTAGATAAACAATTTTAAATTTTTTGTTGAGTGTTCTCATCAAGGGACATTTCATTAAGTTTCTGTTTTATTTTTGATTTACATTTATTAGCAAAGTGTCTTATTTTACCAAATTTATAACATTTTACTTTAGATTTATCTTTTTTATTACTCTTCTTCCTCTTCTTTGTAGGTTTTTCAGGAGTTTTGTTATTATAAGACTTTTTAGAAGAACGTCTTCGATATGATTTAGGGGTTCTAGAATTCTGCTGTTTTTTAGCTTTTTAAGGATAATATTGATTTGTGTCATAAGAGAATTGATCACAAAGTTCTCATATCTCATGTCTTTAGTTAGATTCTATTTTTTCATTAATTGTTGATGTTTCATATCATTACAGAATGATAATTCTTTTTCAATAATTATAGAAATAAGATGGTCGTAAGAATACTGGTCATAAGGAATACTCATACGATCATGTTTATCCCTTAATTTTTTTACGGATTTTTTCAGTAAAGAAAGTGGGAAGTCCATCAATAAATTTGGTCTTCCAGTGTTCACTGTTGACATCCGGTCTTTGCATTAGTTTCATTAAAAAGACATCCTTATACCATCTAAAATGGGTTAAAGATGGGTAACGAAGATTCTGTTAGAGTTCTCTACTTCTATCAGTATTCATAAGTCCTGGTCCAACAAAATGATGAATGACTGCTTGAACAAGAGTGTAACAAGCATCTTCTCTTTTTGTTTCAATTTTTGTAATATGATCTGTTTCATTCTTATAGCATTGAAGTATTTCAGTTCTTTGTTTGTCAGTAAGTGCATTATCCCACCATCCTTTAATAATGTCGGTAAATCCATTTACTAAGAAATGACAGATCTGATGATTTATATTATCATTCTGTTTACGGACTATTGCATACATCATAATATGATGTATGGTTTCATAAATATGATATTCAGTCTTATCATCTATATTCCATTCATAAATAATTTTACCATGGTAAGATTTTTGTGAATGAAGAAAATCTTCTTCATACAGAATATCCTGGGGATAGGTCAAGAGTAATAATACCTGCTAGGTCCGGATAAAGCCATACGATTTATTGGTTTTCGACTATAAGTGATTTTATTAATATGTTGTATTTCCTGAAAATTATTTTGTATATCCAAAATATGAGCAGGAGATATCTCATTAGTTTCTTCATCATCATCAGTATTATTATTACTGGTATGTGAAGAGGGTTGACCAGACATCATATTTATCTGAGACGTAGAACCAGTTGTAGTTTTTAAATCTTTTATTTATATAAAAGATTATCGATGAATTCATCATCTAATTTAGATGATTTCATCTTAAAATAATGGTAACAAGTTGAAGATTTACTTATTGGGGAACAACTTGACATTTATCATTAAATTTGTGCTTCAATTCTGGCCAATTGTTTTCCTACTGTTTGAAGAAATAAATTAGTATAATTATTCTGCTTAGACAAAGGCATAATATCTTTTAATTTAACCTCTTCTTGTTGATAAGGTTTTTCGGGTATGTCAACATATGGATTAATAACTAAAGGTTTTAAATGTTCATTCCCTGAGCTTAGTTCTAGAGATTTAGGCGGGGGATGAATGGATTGGACAATATTACCACTTGTGGTGATCCAGTTCTTTTGAATACCAGTTAACACATTTAGTTGGTTTTCTATGTAAAATTTTGATTTTAAAACAAAATTATAATACCATTTAGTAAATGATATTATACATTGATTGTTCTTCAAATAAGAATTAGCTTTTATTTCTGCTAATTTAAAATTATCATGATTTTTAAAATACCAATTTTTGAAATTCTGGTATTTATCTTGCATGAACTCCAGGTTTAAGCATTGACGAATTTTACTATTTGGAGAAAAATCCATTAACATTCAAAATGCCAGTCACTAGCAGTTGGATTGTAAGGTCTTCTGTTTTGAGGAATATTTGTTTCATAAATACCATGAGGTATTTGAATTTCAAAAATATGTATTCCTTTTATCAAGTCTTCATTTTTAATAGACTCAATACTGATTTTTTTTTATTCTTGATAAATAGATTCTAAAGTTTCAGACACAAATTGTCATGATTCAAGAATATCAATATTATAAGGGATGTTGTTAAATGATCGTCTTCGGGTAAAAGGTCTTTAAAATTTTAAATAAACATTTCCATTACTGGTTTGCACAACATCCTTTATGGACTGTCTAATTATAGGTCTGGTAGAGACGATGTTAGTAATCTGTCATGGTTTCGGAAAAGTAATTTCTTCCCAAGGGATCATCCTGGGAATAACTACTTGACTACTAAAGAGATTAGTGTCAATAAGGACAGTATGACCTTGCTTGTTTTGTTTTCAGATATAAGGGTTTAATGTAGTTAAAACCTTAAGATGAATACAGAATAATGTGGCAAAAGGAGGGGATCCAGGAAGATATTCATAACCATTGGATATAATCCTCATTTCTAAAACTTTTGACAAATTATTATCTGTTAAGGAAATACTTAAATTAGGATAAATATTGAAATATACGAGTCCATGAGCTAGGCTAGTTTCAATAGCACCTATTAAAGAAGCTTTCCAGTTTAAACACCTACCATCTCTAAGTGTGCATTGAATACTGGTATTTTGACCAAGTAAAGTTAAAGGTTTGAAAGCAACTTGAACAAGTCCTATATGAACATATTTATATATTTTTTTAAAAGGATATTGATCTTCAATATGCAATAAATATAAAAATTCATCATTATTCTATAAAGGAACAGCATGTTCAAAAGTTTTAATAATTCTTTTACTGATGAAATCAAAAGTTCCAATTTTATAAATTATTTCTGGTTTGATTTTAGGAATGGTCCATTTATCTAGGGCTTCCTTGACATCCTGATAAGCAATAATTTCAGTTACTTCTAGAGTGGAAGTTGTAGTATTAGCTACAGTTGTGACGGATGAAGTTGAAGAATCACACATTTTTGTGAATGATCATATATGCATAATTTATAGTCAATATATCCATTAATATGACAATAAACTAAACATGGATCTGATACCAAATTAGGACAGGATCGAAGTAAGATGATTAAGCACACCTGTCAAAGATTTAGAAAGGATAAAAGCTACAAGCGCAACTTGGGTGACATTCCACTTAAGAAAGCTTAACCAATACTAGCCTTATTTAATAAAATGGCATGAATATTTTAAAGGCATATTAATTATATATTAACATATAAATTATCACATATATGACCATATAAGATTATTGTTGAATGGGGGGTCTACCCAAAGATATAAGATGACAAGTTTCTTCATGTATAGCGTTCTTAGTTAAAACAATTAACTGTTCAGATTTGTTAAACTATTCTAAAAAATAAGAACGTTTATGGTTGTTTGTAGCAGTATGATATGTCGTTTTATAATGATTAATGTTTTTTATATGATAATCTAAAATATTAATCAAAGAAGCATAATAATTAATGGAAGAAATAATTAAAACTTATAGATAAAGAAAAGCGTTGTAGATATCTTCACAATAAACACTACAACAAAAAGCCTTATCAGCGACCACCTATCAGCGACCGCATACGGTCGATGATGAGTATCAGCGACTGAATGCGGTCGCTGATATTAGTCGCAACTAATCTGGTCGCTGGATGGACATCAGCGACCAACAATAGCGACCAATTTCTCAATGATCATGACAAATGAATCAAGAACACGTCGCTATTACGTCTCATCTTTGAGTCATTTATCAACATGACGTGACACACACACGTTCTGCTGAATGCAGTACTTATCGAATAGAATCGATGGCTAGTTTCTAAGTAGTTATCAGCGACCACGTTTTAGTATTAGCAACCGCATGCGGTCGCTGATGTTATTGCCACAAAACAACTTGTAGAGAAATCTGTTAAGGATATATTCCACATCTCCTCAAAACAACTTGTAGAGAAATATGCTAAGGAAGGAGATAGAGAGAACTAAAAGTTGAACGAGACATATTGCCACAAGCATATCTTACAAAGCTTTTGTATGGCAGTATTTGCCATACGTATACTCAAAAGAATAAAAACAATGCTTTCTTCAATTGTCCATGCATACATGGTCCATATGTTTCATTAAGTGCCATTGAAATTATTGAGGCCTATTGTACTTTATACTCCTCCTGTTTACTAGTTTTCTATACTTATTTTAAGGGGCCGAGGGGTTGTTTCAAGTCTGTAGTTTGTTTAAATTGCAGGCATCAATTTAAACTAGTGCTATAACAATGCAAGTTCAAAAAAATTAAAGCATTCCCAATTATCCAAATGTGTCAATTTAGACATTTGTCTTGGGCATAGGAGAGAGGTAAAGAAACTAACAATTCAATTCTACCGATTAATATTTATTAATCAAATTATATATACCAATTGAATGAATTAATAAGTTCTATAATGTTGGAATTTAGTAACTTAATACCGAACACCTATTTATACCCTATTTAGATGAGATATTCCAACCACAAGATGAGATAGGTTTAAAAACATGGGCAACTGGACTTCCTAAACTAAGCTAGCAACTCAACTTAACAATCTCAAATTACTAAGAATGTTTGAAAATAAAAATCAAATTGTTGTAAAAATTAAACTCTTACCTGTGCAAGTAGCGGTGGCGTCGGCATCGGCTGTGGTGTTGGTGATGGTGGCGGCAGTTTTCCCCTCTTTTCCCTCTTCTCTTCTACCCCTTCTCCCTCTTCTCCTTCTTCTCCCTCTTCTTTTCTCCCTCTTTTTTTTCTTCTGTTCTGGATCGAGAGTGACGAACTAATACTGGTTAATTGAAATACATCAGCGACCGCCATCAGCGACCGCATGCAGTCGCTAATTTTAAATGATGTGGAAGTATCAGCGACCGAATGCGGTCGTTGATGGTGAGTGGTCGCAAACAACTAGCGCGCCAACATTTCCTGCCAATTATTTTGGAGGTAAAAATGAACCAGTGACCAATTAGCGACCGGGTTCGGTCGCTAACATAATCTAGCGACCAAATTCAAGGGCAGACACTACTATCGGTCGCTAATAATCCTATCTGTGACCGAAAGTACGGTCGCTGATAGTTTTAGTCGCTGTTAGAGCATTTTCTTGTAGTGAAACTTCGAACTTTATATATTAAGAAATTTTACAAAGAAAGATAGAAAATGCAAAGAAAAGATATGCCTCAATAATGGGCGAATGCTCCCAATTTATACAAGTAGAAGGATAAGGTAAGAACTGATACGTGTTATAGTCGGTCAATCCTTATGATACTTCTTTGTTTATCAGCCATTGAAAGTGGGATGGCTAAAGACGGATTATCTTCTTTCGGTTGAGTGGAGAATTATTAAAGACATTTGGATGTCGTCTTCTGATAAGTGAGAGAATTGATAATTGAGTAAGTATTCTTTTTCTTTTCTTTTCCTGGTAGTGGAGACAGTTAGTTATCTTCTTCTGATAATTGAGCAGCTTTTTTGTAGATGGAAGACAACCTTAGGCTTTTCCTTTTCCTTTCTTATTTTGTTCCATCTTTTCAGAAATCATGGTAGTGAGAGAGTCCCAAAAATCTCCCATAGTGGGTTATGGCTCTTGGCTTTCTCCGGCTAAGACATTGAACTCATTATCATCCTAATCAGATCCTTCGTTACTGCTAAGGGTCTTCATGGAACTATCGTCTTGGACTAAGGATTGTAGGAATTGATTTTTCATATAGTCCATAGTCTTTACAATTAATTTAGTTTCATTTAATTCTTGAAACTTTTGTTTTAAATCTATTTGTATCTTAACAAATGAATTTATTGGTTGTGCTGGAAGGATTTTAGGAATAGAGTCCAAACAGGTCTGGGTATGATTTTTAATGGCCTTGGTTGGTTCTTGTAACGTAGGATTAAGTTATTTATCCCACCATTTTGTAAAAAACTGTGACGCCCCCAAAATTAGGTATACGTCACCCATCTTGGGTCGCCACTTACATGGTACATAAATTCAAATACAACTTACTAATATAACTGTCGGTGTAAAGATACGATATAAACCGTGAGTTTGAATACAAATATTGTCTACTAGATATTAGACAAACTCAAAAGGAGTCCTCATTACAACTATTATCACACTATTTCACGTAATAGTGAGGACTACTAATGCTATCCTCGGACCATTACTCCGCTTCCCGACTCGTCCCGGCTATGTTCTCATTTCTCAAGAGAAACGGTGAAAGAAAGGGTGAGCTCAACTAGCCCAAGAAGAAATATTATGACTAAGATAATGCGTAATAAATTATCATTAGCCTTCAACAAATGTTAAACCGATAAAATACAATAGACAACCGGTTTAACTGCAGCTGGAATAAGCAATCCATTAAAAGAGTCAAGTAGAGAATAAAGTCTACTATCTTTTAGGTTTTAAAAGGTTTTCATCAATTTTTATCACGAGACTCAAATTTTAATAAATAAACCACCACATCTAATCATCCCTGCACTACTGGCCAAGGATTTTCATCAAATTATCAATGGTCATGACTATACCGAATCACCCCCTCGGTCATAATCATACCAAAACTATCCATCATCGCATTACGTGCCACCGAGGACTTTTGTCACATCATTTATATCAAGTCATGATTATACCGAATGATCCTCGGTCATAATCATACTAAGTTCATCTATGCACGTAAGCCAAAGATAACATAATATAACATGAGGATGATGACAATGACATAGTAATTCAATAAAACAAGTTCAAGAATTATTTAATCCATGAATTATTAACGTCCAAATTGTCAACATGATCATGTTTCAGTAGAGTAAAATTCAAGAATGATCGAGGAAGAATATTTCCATGAAAGATATCTTTGGATGAAACGCAAATATCAAGGATATTCTACTAATTTCATGGAGTATAGAAGTCAAAGTTTTAACCTAATTGGGTATAATAAAGAATGGAATAACAAAAAAATCACTATGCATGCGGTATTGCAGATGATAAAAGTTATTCCAATGTAATAATAATAACGGAACTGTGTCGTGAAATTCACTGCCACTGGATGTTCCAATGTAATAATAAAGATGGAACCGGATCCGGTGTAAAACACACATGATAGGATATTCCAACAGAATGATAAAGCGGAACCAGTCCGGTGTAAAACACATGCATGTGATGTTCCAATGTAATAATAAAGAGGCGGAACTGTGTCGGTGTAAAACACATGCATGTGATGTTCCAACAGAATAATAAAGAGCGGAACCAGTCGGGTGTAAAACACATGCATGACGTGATGTTCAAATGAATAATAGAAGAATGTCACCAAGTATAGGGTAAATCACAGCATATCTGAGTTATTCCAATGTAATAAATAAGAATGGAATAACAATAGGATTTCACCAAGTATAGGATACGCCGCATATACAAAGTTATGTATGTCACTTTTACAAAAGTTATTCCAATGTAATAATAGTGAATGGAATAATGAAGTTCTCTTCAAGAAGAAAGAATAACACCCTTACTTACGTACAACAAATAATACCCCTTTACCGTAAAAAGAACCTAATATATAGAAGTAGTGAAGTAGCAGAATACTCTTCTTCTTTCTATAATTTTCTCTATAGCTTCTCTCTATAATTTCTCTCTCTAGAGTTTCAATGAATTCGTAAGAAAATAATGAAGGAATGAGCTTCTATTTATAGGAAAATGGAATGCATGGTAACTAATCCATGAACGGTCCAGATTGATTTACTTTAATCGACGGTCCATATTTAAAGAAAAATCTTTAAATAAAATATAATATATTCTATTTATATAAAAACATTTTACTATGCAAACACTATGCAATACTATGCAAAACACTATGCAAAAACACAATGCAACACTATGCATAATAAAATATAATATATTCTATTTATGAATAACTTTAATAAAGTATTCTATTTTATATATAAAGATGTTTTTGTTTTATTACGTTAATAATAACTAATAAAACAAAACGTCATTATCGCTATAATAATTCATATTATTAATCGACAATAATGGAATCAAACCGAGTGACTTCTCACATAAGCATCAATAATCAATACCGTGTGCTACTATGCAACCACACGACATCGTATTTTTTACTACCAAGTAGTTCAACAAGAACCACGGTAAAACTTCCGCCGTTATTTCAATAAAATATTTTTGTCGTTTTCTCAATCCAAACAATAATTACATTATAGGGTCCACCAATGATTGAGTAGTTGTATTTAATATTCCCCGCTAAACCGAATATTCCCGACCAATCGAATATAATATAACCACTTGCATACTTTGCAAAATTTATAAATACTACCCACAACTATAATATTATCTTAAATTCACACCATAATATTAAAAAATTATTTCAACAAAATTTAAATCTTTATTGATAAAATCTGGGTCTCACAATCTCCCTCCTTATGGAATTTAGCCCTCGAAATTAGAAAAGTACGACTGATATGATAAAGAGGTGAGGATACCTTGAATACCTTTATCGTTGAAAATATTAAGTTCATCTTTGCAATCCTACCAAAGATATTCATTAACAATTCATCTTTGCACTACATGTGCCAAAGATATTTATTAACAATTCATCTTTTGCACTACAGCCAAAGATATACAAATCAGTAAAACCAATAATGCCGAGACTCAACTTAATAGTATCACAACTACTTAATTATCCATGCACCATCGCCAAGGATATTCGTGTTTTCAATACTATCATGATTATACCGAATAATCCGTGGTCATAATCATACCAAGTCTATCAATGCACTACTACCAAAGATGACTTTTTACCACATCCATGAATTAATATTTCATTCTTTGAGACTCATTTCAATAATTAATCCATATCATCGAATCATCCCCCGCACTACGTGACAAGGATATTCATTAAGATCACGACCACGAATTATCCATGCACTACTACCAAAGATAATTGTGTATTCATTAGTATCACGACCACAAATTATCCATGCACTACTACCAAAGATAATTGTGTATTCATTAGTATCACGACCACAAATTATCCATGCACTACTACCAAAGATAATCGTGTATTCATTAGTATCACACCATTTAATTATCCATGCACTACTACCAAAGATAATCGTGTATTCATTAGTATCACGACCACAAATTATCCATGCACTACTACCAAAGATAATTGTGTATTCATTAGTATCACGACCACAAATTATCCATGCACTACTACCAAAGATAATTGTGTATTCATTAGTATCACGACCACAAATTATCCATGCACTACTACCAAAGATAATTGTGTTTTCAATTACTAAGTTATGATTATACCCAACAATCCTCGGTCATAATCACACCAAGTCCATCTATGCACTACAAAGCCATGTAGATGACTTTCAACATAATATAAACATGAGGATAATGATATAAAGAATCAATCAAATGAGATAAAGGATAAATATTAAACATTTATAATATAATTTATCCAGATTCAAGAATATCCCCATGTTATCAATCACTTAATAATCTCATAATCTAATAACATTAATATTATAACAATATTTTAATCACTTCTTAAATTTATAAACAATTTATCTTAATTGTTTACGCTTTACCATATAATGCATTTAATCATTCAAAATGCCATACTCATAAGATATCATCACCAATTATCAAATCTCTCAAAAATATGCATATACTCTATATAGGATTCTCTAGCCATAAAATCCTATTTTCAACTTTGTTACTTCACATAACATATTTAACTCATATGTTCAGAATTAAACTATTTTCATGAAAAATACCAAATCAATCCCAAAAATATTTCTTTTCTGGGAGTTAGCATAATATAGTCCCATGATGAAAAATATATTTTCTAAAATTTTAAAATTCATTTACTATTTTTCAAAAATCAATTTCTAATTAATTTCTTAAGAAATTAGCTACCTCAAGTTTAACTCCAAAATTCCCAAATCTTGGCAGGACCTTACACATGTTAACGTGAGCTTCTAGTTTAAATTTCATGGTCATCGGAGTTATAGAACTCAGGTTATAGCATTTTTCGCGGAAAAACCTAAATATTGAAATAGTCATAACTTGCTCATTTTAAGTCGAGTAATGAGCTCATTTTTGGACAGGAGGTACTTTATACCATATACCTTCATCTCTCAAAAGGCCAGAATTTTTCTCATAATTTAAGTGGCCGAAACAGCCCCTCAAAGTTTCTGGGCAGTAGCATTTTCGAAATTTACAGCTTTGGCCTCCTTTGCTAAAATCAGTACACACAAAAATCTACAACACCTTTTCCAGTAACTCCACTTGGATTAGTTAGGTAACTCATAGATCTAACTCTAGGACTTGACCACACTCAAAAATTCAAAATATAATAGGAGATATGGTCAATTGAATTTCATGTTACGTTTTTTACTAAAATCGATTTTCAACTCTTTGTGATTTCTAAAAACTTTCATGTTTTCACATACTAACCAAACATAACTCATCATAAAACTTACTAATACTTCATATACCCATGATTTTTATTAGTTCTATACTTTTATTATGACTTTCATCATAATCCACGAAATGCAGATCCTTTTAGTTGAAGAAATATTTGAGGGTTTAAGAAATGGGTTTTTAGATTGGGGTCAATACAAAATTCGATTTCACGTTCTAGGGTAGGCTAGGAAGTCTTCAAGAATACGTCAAGAAATTTATTAATGATAGAAATATCATTCAAAACTGTTACTCTCGTCCAAGACTTGGATAGTACTTCACATTAATACCAACTGTGGCTTCTATCCCTTAACCTGGATAGCACCTCACAATAATACCTATCAACTTGCCATCTTCAGTCACGACGTCGCCTACAGAAAGTCTGGCTTCGGTGCATTCCACACAAGGAAGTCAACAACGAAAGGATCGGGGCTCTTTACTTATGGCTTGATATGACAATGATTAACTTTAGGGTTTGGTTACTTTGAATTCGTATAACAGGTTGGTTATGAATATAAAAGCTAACAACCTTATGAAAAGCATGATGAGTAGTTAACCAATTGATTCCTAAAATCACATCAAAGGCAAGTATTTTCAAAAAGATAAGATCGACAGGTAACGTGAAAGTGTTTATTTGAATCAAACAAGATTTAAAAATAGTAGCGAACGTAAGGCTCCTACTAACGAAGTTTCAACCAATAAGTCAAAGTCTAACTTCTCAGGAGTCAAATTTAAACGTTGAACGCAAGCAAGAGAGATAAAAGAATGGGTAGAACCCAGATCTTATAAGGTATAGACTTCATAATTTATAATTAACTAACCCGTGCTAACTTCGTTCGGTTTACTCTCTTTTGAGAAGTCATGAAAATGCACTTCCTAAAACCAACGACTTTGTTTTGTCCATATCCACCTTTGGTGCCACCGCCCCAACTAGACTTGACTTTGGTGCACAACAAAATTGAGCTAAATGACCTTCTCTTCTTGCAATTTCCACATCTATTATCTTTGCCATGATTACCAATCAAGTGGTTACCATTCTTAGCATGATAATTTCCCCGCGATGGTTATCATTGTTCGATGGCCGTTGCCACCAAAGATGATTATTATCGTGTTGTTGGTCGTTACCTTTTGTTTGAGTGAATCAACACTCTCATGTGCTTCATTGCTTATCTCAAAGATTTTCGGATGCCATTTTCAAACACCGCCACAAATAATAAGGGTTAATTGACATGCAACATATTATCACTATACTCGACCGACCAATCAAATACCAAATAAACTTAGGTAGGTCATACTAGCGAAGGTATTCCCTGCTCTCCCTCCCGGTACTATTCTCACATCTTAGCCAGGATCATATCCCTAAGCTCGATACCAACCGTGACGCCCCCAAAATTAGGTATACGCCACCCATCTTGGGTCGCCACTTACATGGTACATAAATTCAAATACAACTTACTAATATAGCTGTAGGTATGCAGAGACGACATAAACCGTGAGTTTGAATACAAATATTGTCTACTAGATATTATACAAACTCAAAAGGAGTCCTCATTACAACTATTATCACACTATTTCACAGAATAGTGAGGACTACTAATGCTATCCTCTGAACCATTACTCCGTTCCCCAACTCGTCCAAGCTATGTTCTCATTTCCTGAAGAGAACAGTGAAAGAAAGGGTGAGCTCAACTAGCCCAGTAAGAAATATTATGACTAAGATAATGCGTAATAAATTATCATTAGCCTTCAACAGTTGTTAAACCGATAAAATACAATAGACAACCGGTTTAAGCTGCAGTGAATAAGCAATCCATTAAAAGAGTCAAGTAGAGAATAAAGTCTACTATCTTTTAGGTTTTAAAAGGTTTTCATCAATTTTTATCATTTGAGACTCGATTTTAATAAATAAACCACCACATCTAATCATCCCCTGCATCACTGGCCAAGGATTTTCATCAAATTATCAATGGTCATGACTATATACCGAATCACCCCTCGGTCATAATCATACCAAAACTATCCATCATTGCATTACATGTGCCACCGAGGACTTTTGTCACATCATTTATATCAAGTCATGATTATACCGAATGATCCCGGTCATAATCATACTAAGTTCATCTATGCACGTAAGCCAAAGATAACATAATATAACATGAGGATGATGACAATGACATAGTAATTCAATAAAACAAGTTCAAGAATTATTTAATCCATGAATTATTAACGCCCAAATTGTCAACACGATATCTTTGTTTCAGAGAGTAAAATTCAAGAATGATCGGAAGAATATTTCCATGAAAAGATATCTTTGGATGAAACGCAAATATCAAGGATATTCTACTAATTTCATGGAGTATAGAAGTCAAAGTTTTAACCAACTGGGTATAATAAAGAATGGAATAACAAAAGAAATCACCATGCATGCAGATTGCAGATGACAAAGTTATTCCAATGAGAATAATAATAACGGAACCAGTCGGTGAAATTCACACCAATGGGATGTTCCAATGTAATAATAAAGATGGAACTGGATCCGGTGTAAAACACACGATAGGATATTCCAACAGAATGATAAAGATGGAACCAGTCCGGTGTAAAACACATGCATGGATGTTCCAACGAGAATAATAAAGAGGCGGAACCAGTCGGTGTAAAAACACACGCATGTGATGTTCCAACAGAATAATAAAGACGGAACTGTGTCCCGGTAAAACACATGCATGGATGTTCCAATGTAATAATAGAAGAATGTCACCAAGTATAGGTAAATCTGCAGTATACAAAAGTTATTCCAATGTAATAAATAAGAATGGAATAACAATAGGATTTCACCAAGTATAGGATATGCCGTAGCATATCAAAGTTATGTATAGGGTATGTCACTTTTACAAAGTTATTCCAATGTAATAATAATAGTGAATGGAATAATGAAGTTCTCTTCAAGAAGAAGAAAGAATAACACCTTTACGTACAACAAATAATACCCCTTACCGTAAAAGAACCTGAATATAGAAGTAGTGAAGTAAAGCGAATACTCTTCTTCTTTCTATAATTTTTCTCTATAGCTTCTCTCTATAATTTCTCTCTCAGAGTTTCAATGAATTCGTAAGAAAATAATGAAGGAATGAGCTTCTATTTATAGGAAAATAGAATGCATAGTAACTAATCCATGAACTATCCAGATTGATTTACTTTAATCGACGGTCCATATTTAAAGAAAAATCTTTTAAATAAAATATAATATATTCTATTTATATAAAAACATTTTACTATGCAAACACTATGCAATACTATGCAAAACACTATGCAAAACACTATGCAACACTATGCATAATAAAATATAATATATTCTATTATGAATAACTTTAATAAAGTATTCTATTTTATATAAAAGATGTTTCGCATTTTATTACGTTAATAATACGAATAAAACAAAAACGTCATTATCATTATAATAATTCATATTATTAATCGACAATAATGGAATCAAACCGAGTGACTTCTCACATAAGCATCAATAATCAATACTGGTGTGCTACTATGCAACCACACGACATCTTGTATTTTTACTACCAAGTAGTTCAACAAAGAACTACACAGTAAAACTTCCGCCGTTATTTTAATAAAATATTTTTTGTCGTTTTCTCAATCCGACAATAATTACATTATGGGGTCCACCAATGATTGAGTTGTTGATTTAATATTCCCTCGCTAAACCGAATATTCCCGACCAATCGAATATAATATAACCACTTGCATACTTTGAAAAATTTATAAATACTACCCACAACTATAATATTATCTTAAATTCACACCATAATATTAAAAAAATTATTTCAACAAAATTTAAATCTTTATTGATAAAATCTGGGGTCTCACAAAAACACTTTTTCAAGTAAGGCAATATCCAAATAGAGTGTGATAGTCAGTGTGCTATTCAATTAGAAAAGAACATGTGTTCAATGTCAGGACCAAATATATTGTTGTTTGGGATCACAAAATTCGTGAATGGCTGAACAGTGGTGACACTGTAGTTTACAAAGTTCACATGAAGGAGAATAAATATGCTCACAAAGTCGGCTTTTGTAGAAAAGTTCAAGCAATGCTTAGACTTAATTCACTTCGTCAATTATTGAATTCTTTGTGGAGTATCAAGGGAGAGGGATACAACTACAGTGAGAAATAAATACACAGTATGCAGTATTTGGAAAATATAAGTCATGGTGGAGATTGTTGGAGTTGATTTTATTTTTTTGGTTAGTCATGTGCAGAAAGTAAAGGTCTTGTCCTTTCTTAGTCCATTTTTTCTTTCTTAGTTGGTGACTCATGGCAGCTAGTTTGGAGAATAGAAAAGGACTCTTATCATTTTTTGTTTGTGACAAAAGCTTGTTAGATTTTGGTCTCCTTAATTTAAGGAGGTTTTTCTCCTCCTTTTTTGTTTTATAAAAGGAAGTCTGGCTTCTCAATTTGGAGTAACCCATAAATCTGAGAGTAACCAAGAAATGGAGAAAGAAGTGAGGTAGAGAGAGGTTGAGAAAAATAATCAATATGTTTATTTTTTAGCTGATAAAAATATCTCAGTTGTGTTTGTGTGCTTGATTTTAGAAACACAACTGAGATAACACACACAATACTATATGAGATACAAAAATAATGACACAATAATTTTATGTGGGAAACCTAACTGGGAAAAACCAAGGGGGAAAGTGTTGGTTTGCAGAAACAATATATTAAAGTATACAATCATATTGTAAACCAGCGAAATCATGCAATACACATAATTTAAAAAATGTTCTGCTGTGCCAGGAATCACCTTATGTAATATTATCTGTAATGACCCACAAATTCATAAAATTTATTTATCGACTTCGGTCGTTAATAATACATCTAACTTCTGATTTTACATCATTAATCGACGTTAAAATTAATAAAATGTGAAATAATTTAAGCTTTCTATCTTCTTACTTTAATTCCCTGAATCACAACCTTTATCATCTACATGTATTTAATTCGTATATAATCCATGATTCACTTTATCAGAGTTAATATATATACTTAAATATCAAATCGATATCTTTTATACATCGGACAGCTCAAACTTTAACTTTACAACTCAACATAAAACTATACATCATAAAACATTTAGTACATCTAATGAATCTTAATCATGGTTTAAAGAAATAAAAACTTTAGATAACATATTAATCTTCGTGTATTATTTCTGATTCGCGTCATTCAAGTAGCACATAAAGTTACCTTCAATCCTTAACCTGCAAAAATGGTTATTTGCAAAGTTAAGCTCGACAGCCCAGCAAATCTAACAGTTTTCATGCAATACGTAGCATATAAATAACATGCTTATCATGCATCTCATAAATATTAGACTAATATAACAAATATATTGCAGTTCGTATAACAAGTGTAAAGATTGAGTTCCTTACTCAATCAACATTCATTACACAATCAATGTAGTCATAAGTTGACTTTCACATTTCATACTCTCAACATATATATAACACATCATGCTATTTGCAATAAAGATTTAAAATAGTTCATCATCAAGTTCACATAGCACATAGGAACTGAAAGACTTGTCTTGATCGTTGTTTACCAATAACAGTTTAACAACTTACAGTTATTTGCACTTCACGTGCCCTACACAATTATATAATCATAATCATCAACTATTAGTCACATAACAATGTAGATTAGTTGTAATGTAAACTTTACTCTACATCCCATAACCCTTCTTATTAATCAATACATAATGTTTAATTTGATTGTGTTAACTTTCGACTTATATCTCATTATATTTCATACACGAAGTTCATTCAAGTGTTTAAGTCTTGATAGGAATCATTATTGGTTTTATATTAACCCCATTTAATATCTTATAATATTCATTTCATTTGACTTAAAACAATTTTTTACATTCATTAACACTTGTCACGGCGTTTCGACGTTTATTCGTCACACGTCCAATTTGTCTCTCTTCTATTTTCTTAGTATGCTTATCTAATACATCATTTATTAATGTTAAGCATCCTTATATTTACTAACATTCATGTTTTATAACTTAGAATAACATCTTTTATCGTCAGAAGCACTATACTACCATATGTGCATGCCCGACGCCCTCCGATTGACCTTGAAAACACAATAGTCCTAAAGATGACCATTGTTACTACTGTTACAGACCTCAAATGGAAACACTTAAACAATAAAAGTTGTAGGTCTATTCGTCCTCGTTCCGGATCATCTTGAATCGCCTCAATCGGAGTTTGTATGCAAACGTTATGCTTATTTTACTAAATTAGGTCAAAACAGTCACACCTGACATACTTTGGGCGCGGCCGCGCCCAATTCCTTCAAAACCCCAGCGCGCCCACGCCACCTAGCAGCGCCTAGCCTCACGCCCGTGCTCCCAGCGCTCCCATGCCACCTTGATTCCTCTTTAAACATAGAGAGTGGATGATTAGAAAGCTTTGATTGAATCATCTTTTTCCTTCACAATTCTCAGAGTTCCCTCTCCAATTCATAGAGAACTCATATTGTTCTGCCTTACCTTATGAATACTTAGCCAAATAACATAAGCGTATGTTTTATTTCTGCATTTGGTTTCCCAATACGTTACTAGAAATCTATAGTATTGACAGTTAGGAATAATAAGGGTCTCACGGCCTTGTTTGGCTATAACCCAATTATTCTCTCCTAATTTATTTTTATAATTCCCTTTAACATATGATTCATTCATGTCACAACCATTAACAAATTCTAATATTTAAATTAAATTAAACCTTATTATTATAATTATAATTTCTATTATTATAATTATAGTTTCTATTTAGCCAACCATAATTATAATTTTATTCAACAAACCAATCCTTTAATTTAATTATTAGATTATATTAGAATATTTCCATCAAATATTTATTTTACTCAATAAATATTCCAATTAAAAATTTATTTTATTTAATAAATATTTTTAACTATTTACAAAATTCACAATCATATTACATTAACATACCACACTTATATATATACTCTCTCATTTTACTAAAACAATATAATTTCCATCTTAATTAACTAATATTATTCAATTAATTTCTTTTTGTACCATTTTCCTTTTCTTTTTTTTAACTAATTTGCTTCACTTTCTTCAATAGTTTAATCAACTATTAAATCTCATAAAAATTAAATTCACAAATATATACTAACAACAACCATATAAATAAAATATTTATTTAATTTAAATAAATATTTTAAATTACAAATAAAATTTTGGATTGTTATATCATTCCCTCCTTACAAGAATTTTGTCCTCAGAATCACAACTCAAACAATTCATTCGTTACATTCTTCCCTCCTTATAAGGATTCCATCCTCGGAATCACCGAAACCCTACCTTATTCAGGTTTTCATCAAATCTCTTCGTTGAATAACTTTAACACATGACCTTAATATAGGTTTTATATTTCTTACTACATTCATTTCTTTAACAAATTCTAGGTTTTATTTCATAACCTTTACTTAGACTCAATTATATTTGAGTATTACATATTCTTTGACCCGTTCATTATCTTTCTCTGAGGATCATTATCATGTACTATATTCTCAAACTCTCGGGACATTACATTCACCCCTTCTTCTAAGAATTTTGTCCTCGAAATTTTGACTTATTAATATTCGTTCATTCCATTTATCAAAATAGATTTTATGTTCATATCTATTTATTCATTAGGTTCTGCAACCAAATTCTTTCTCTAAGTATCTTTCTAAGATCATCATATTCCTCACATCTTCCTCTTTTAAGAGTTTCACATTTCTCTTCTTTTTGAAATTTCATTTCTTTCTTGAAATTATTATGTTTGCTTAATTTTCTCATCTTTTCCACTTTCACCTTTTAGAATAACAAGAATCTTCCACAATTTCTCAATAATTGGGAAGCGGTATGAATAACAGGAATTTAAAAGATTCCAAATCATGCTGAGGGGTCATAAGACCTTGAACTACATCCCTAGGTTATCAAGTATCTCAACTTAAACCTTTAACAGTCATAAGACTATACGGACCTTGAACTCTTCTCTAGGTTTAACAGTGCATCACCACTGTAAACCGTCTTTAACAGAATGTTTAGCAATCACACAGACTGAAAACACTCTCTGCAAGTACTCTAGGTGATCAACCTATCGTACCCCTACGTCGTGCACAACGTATTACATCTTAACATCATAACGACTATATGTGTTACTTTCGGAACCATTGTCTCCGATAACATGTCCCCTTTTACAAGGTTGTTCACCTCAGCTTTTCAATATCGGAATCTGCACCAAAACAATTTGGTTAGGCATAACTTCTCAAAAAACTCTTGAATTTCATGAACATCTTTCAATATTCGTCTAGCTAAATCAAATAGCATAGACTTCTACAATAATTCAGACATCAATCAAAATATACATACATACACACACACACACACACACACACACATATATATATATATATATTCTCATATCTTAAAGAAATCTCAAAATCTTTTATGACGCTACGATACCGCATACTGTAGATTTTAAAATCAGTTTAAGGATTCCGTCATTTTGTGACTTTGGCATACTACATCATACCATAGTGGGCTGACGATCCTTAGATCACATCCAACACTAAGAAATTATGCATTGATAACTCCACCGTTTTTATCATCTTTTCACCAGGTTCTATGATGCATTAATGATATAAAATACATTTTGATATTTTCAAATCATTTTCGTCTAGCTGAAACAATTAGCATAGACTATTCTTTAAACAGTTCAAAAATCTTTGAAAATCAGTTTTAGTGATATCATATCTCAACAGGTAACGATGTGTCAGTGTCCCGAAGTCCACACATACACATTTGTCACCATGCGTTGAGAGTAAAAATTCATTTTAAAAAGGCACATAGTGCGAATTTAGCTTGATGTCAAAAAATTTGAAGTCTAGCATAGCTAGAAGATTTGGAATACCCGTGCTTCCACCATCAACTCCACTTTCTATAATGATCCATTGCTTAATAGGTCTATCTATTCCTATCATCCTCAATACTCCATTCACACTTAATTATACCCCAGTTCAGCAAACTTACCGCACATTGGAAGTTCAGGACTTGCCACAATAATATGAGTTTAAGAACTAATCCTAGTCAGACCATAGGCGTCCATTCGCTGAGGGGTTCAAAACATACCATATTATTATGAGTCACGAACTTACCATATGAATTAGTTTTAAGAACCGCACCTAATCCTAATAATATCTGACTAATCTTAATAGTTTCTAACTATCAAATATACACATGATAAAAGAATCACCTTTTTGCCACATATACATTGATAGCGCGATACCAACATTCCAATGATTATCAATGTGATAAACTGAGTGCAAGCACAAAACCCTCACCCATACAAAGGTTCGTACAACTCAGCCATCACATGAGTCCTCAATTCAAATCCCACCTAACTCTATATTGCATATAACTTGCTCTTTGCTCGATACGAATTTTTTGTACCTCATCATTTATAATTTTTTGTACCTCATCATTTCATAGTACATTATCTTCATAGCATCAAGCTATAATTATTCAAACATTACAAACCATCTTTCTTTTATAATTTAATCAGATCACTTCGTGTACTTATTCTATAATCATCTGCCTTAAAAATTCTTTTCTTAACTCGTGATCGTTTTGTTTTACGATCCTCTTTTTTTTCTTTTTCATCATTTATGATTTCATTTATGCTTTTAATCTTACAGACTTGGTGTATTTATCATTATTCGTTATCTTTGCTATTGGAGTTAGGTAACTCCCATTTCTTATCTTTATATCTCTTTAAAATTCCTCTTTGAATTTACTTAATTATATAACAATTCTTCCTTTAAAAATTTCTAACTTCAACTACATTGCTCAACATTTCATTCAAGTTCTACATTTTCATCATACGTATCAATTTTCTATAATTGGTACACATCGAGTCTCTAATAGTTTTAATATGGTACGCTGAGTGGTTTCCCACAAACAACTAACAAACTAGGTTTCGAGTTGCTAGTTCGTATATACCTCCGCTCTATGAAGGAATCGTTTAGCCTAGATACCATATATCAACTATTAAAGAGTACAATTGTACCATACTTAAATATAACTTTTTATTCTTAACTTCTTTATCATTCTCTTTTTATAGACACTGTCTATTTATTATCACCTTACATCCTTATTATTGGAGTTGGGTAACCCCACATTCATATACCTTATAACTCTGCAAAATTCTTATTTGAATCCTCTCACGCATGTTTTAATCCCTTCTTTATAAATTTCTTAAATTGCTTCTTATTCTTCAAACTCTATCTGAGCTTATTCTTTCATTATCTTCACCTCTCTTCTCTAAGGTTATAGCTTAAGGTACTCCTACCTAAGGTTTTTAACCTACAGCTTTGATACCAATTGTAACGACCCCAAAATTCATATAATTTAATTATCGACTTCGGTCGTTAATAATACGTCTAACTTCTGATTTTACATCATTAATCTACGTTAAAATTAATAAAATGCGAAATAATTTAAACTTTCTATCTTCTTACTTTAATTCCCTGAATCACAACCTTTATCATCTACATGTCTTTGAATCATATATAATCCATGATTCACTTTATCAGAGTTAATATATATATACTTACATATCAAATCGATATCTTTTATACATCAGACAGCTCAAACTTCAACTTTACAACTCAACATAAAACTATACATCATAAAACATTTAGTACATTTCATGAATCTTAATCATTGTTTAAAGAAATAACAACTTAAGATAAAATATTAATCTTCGTGTATTATTTCTGATCCACGTCATTCAAGTAGCACATAGAGTTACCTTCAATCCTTAACCTGCAAAAATTGTTATTTACAAGGTTGAGCTCGACAGTCCAGCAAATCTAACAGTTTTCATGCAACACGTAGCATATAAATAACATGCTTATCATACATCTCATAAACATTAGACTAATATAACAAATATGTTGCAGTTCATATAACAAATGTAAAGATTGAGTTCCTTACTCAATTAGCATTCATTACTCAATCAACGTAGTCTCAACATATATATAACACATCATGTTATTTGCAATAAAGATTTAAAACAGTTCATCATCAAGTTCACATAGCACATAGGAACTGAAAGACTTACCTTGTTCGTTGTTTACCAATAACAGTTTAACAGCTTACAATTATCTACACTTCACGTGCCCAACACAATTATATAATCATACACATCAACTATTAGTCACATAACAATGCAGAGTAGTTGTAATGTAAACTTTACTCTACATCTCATAACCCTTCTTATTAATCAATACATAATGTTTAATTTGATTGTGTTAACTTTTGATTTATATCTCACTATATTTCATACACGAAGTTCATTCAAGTGTTTAAGTCTTGATAGGAATCATTATTGGTTTTATATTAACCCCATTTAATATCTTATAATATTCATTTCATTTGACTTAAAACACTTTTTTACATTCATTAACACTTGTCACGGCGTTTCGACGTTTATTTGTCACACGCCCAATTTGTCTCTCTTCTATTTGCTTAGTATGCTTATTTAATACATCATTTATTAATGTTAAACATCATTATATTGACTAACATTTATGTTTTATAACTTAGAATAACATCTTTTATCGTCAGAAGCACTATACTAGCATATGTGCATACCCGACGCCCTCCGATTGCCCCTGAAAATACAACAGTCCTAAAGATGACCATTTTGACTACTGTTACAGACCTCAAATTGAAAAACTTAAAGAATAAATGTTGTAGGTCTATTCGTCCTCGTTCTAGATATTGTTTGCAAAAGTTATGCCTATTTTACTAAAATAGGTCAAAACAGTCACACATGACATACTTTGGGCACGGGTGCGCCCAATTCCTTCACAACCCTAGCGCGCCTGCGCCACCTAGAAGCGCCCAGCTACGCGCCGTCGCTCTTGGGCAGCGCGCCCGTGCTCGGCTTCACCTAGATTATAGATTTTGCAATATTTTTTCTTCAAACCTTCATAACTTCTTCATTTTAAGTCGGAATTAGTTGATTTTTGACTCTATGAAATCGTAATTCAATATACTAACAACATATATCATAAATTTCAGATTATAACATGACTTCATCATAAAATTTGATTCCAAAACAAGCCCTAATGTATATAAACTAATAAAACTCAATTTTTTCATTCTAAAACATGTTTCCATGGACTTGTTTACCAAATATTATTTTTAATTGATAATTAACATATTATACATACCCAATAATCTTTATAAACTAATTTCTTATTCAAATCATGCACCACAACCAATTAAAGAAAAGAAGTTTTGATCAAACATAACTAAAAACTAGGGCTATATTATTACCTTGATTCCTCTTTAAACATAGAGAGTGGATGATTAGAAAGCTTTGATTGAAACATCTTCTTCCTTCACAATTCTCAGAGTTCCCTCTCCAATTCATAGAGAACTCATATTGTTTTGTCTTACCTTATGAATACTCAGCCAAATAACATAAGCGTATGTTTTATTTCTGCATTTGGTTTCCCAATATGTTACTAGAAATCTATAGTATTGACAGTTAGGAATAATAAGGGTCTCAAGGCCTTATTTGGCTATAACCCAATTATTCTCTCCTAATTTATTTTTATAATTCCCTTTAACATATGATTCATTCATGTCACAACCATTAAAAAATTCTAATATTTAAATTAAATTAAACCTTATTATTATAATTATAATTTCTATTATTATAATTATAGTTTCTATTTCGCCAACCATAATTATATTTTTATTCAACAAACCAATCCTTTACTTTAATTATTAGATTAAATTAGAATATTTCCATCAAATATTTATTTTACTCAATAAATATTCCAATTAAAATATTTATTTTGTTTAATAAATATTTTTAACTATTTACAAAATGCACAATCATATTACATTAACATACCACACTTATATACATACTCTCTCATTTTATTAAAACAAATATATTCATAATAATTCATTATTTTAATTAAGTGAATTACTCACATTATTTATGAAATTAATTCATAACAATTCCATCGCCAATCAAAGGCATACCAATTAAATTATATTATTCCATAATATAATTTCCATCTTAATTAACTAATATTATTCAGCTTAATTTCTTTTGCCACCATTTTTCTTTTCTTTTTTTTTAACTAATTTGTTTCACTTTCTTCAATAGTTTAATCAACTATTAAATCTCATAAAAATTAAATTTACAAATATATACTAACAACAACCACATAAATAAAATATTTATTTAATTTAAATAAATATTTTAAATTACAAATAAAATTCTGGATTGTTACATTATCAATCGAGGAAGGATAAAAGATATACCTTAAAGATGAAGCAACTTCTTAATCAAATCTTCAAGTTCCAATCCTTTGTTCCTTCGCGTTCTCTCCAATCCTTGGATCAAACGTTCGCCACTCAAAATGTGCAATGCCCAAGAGGTGATCCACCAAGAGAAATTGATTAAAGATATGAATTTAGATTCTACTAGATCTTGGGTGGCTAGCCCTAATTCTGTCTATCCTAACTCCTTAAGGTTTTGAGAATACTTGCAAGAGAGATGCAAATAGCATTAGTCTATCCCACAAATAAGACCCATCTTATTTATAAACTAACCCTCTCTCCTAAACCTTTTAGTAGTTGGGGTTTTAATTTAATTCCCAAAGAACTAAATAATAATAAGACTCCACTTATTAATTTATAATTTAGTATTTCTCCAAATGCTTAATTATAAATATTAAGCTATTTAATTTATTCTACTAATAAATTAAATACACTTAATTTATTATTATTAAGCCAATCACTTCTAAAATTATATTTTTCTTTTTATATGGTATGACCCTTTAGGTTCAATATTGTTGGTAAGTAGAATAAATAAATTAGAACCATTCTAATATTATTTATAATGAATTAAACTACTTTAATTCAAATATAAATAAATAATATTTATTACGCATCATGAGTGACACCTTATAAATAATGTGTCATGACTATCCAGGATAATATGAATTCAACATTCAATCATAAAAATATTCACAAAGAATACAAAAAACTTATTCCGTGAATAATTATCATACAATTCAATTATTCTACCATATACAATTCAATTATTCTACCATATAAAAACATGAAATTACTATCAAATTTTATTTATTTGATTATATGTATTCCGATTCTAAAATGCACAACTCTAGTTAATATAAATTATAAACTCTTTTCTAATTTCCATTCAACCCTAGCTAGGGATTTCTGAGTTGTCACTTTATCGAAACACATAGGACATTCTCTCCCTTTACCGGAAGTAATAGATCCTTTGTTGATCATTCACATATCTCCATATATACTTTATTATATCTGAACATACCCTACAAATACCCTAGAGCATTAAGAAATATGACAAAACATAACTCAATATATAAAAAATACTATGATGATCTTAAGTCCAAGGATCACTTGTACTACTATCACTTTAGGAACTTCTATTGACATGTAAGTAAAACTCCGTTAGGGTTCCTTTAATCAAGTCACGTTTAATGAACTTATTCTCCAATAAGTATCTACATACTTACTTTAGTGTATTTACAAAAATGATTATGAGATCAATCATCCTCTTCAATAGAGCAAGCATAGTGTGTACTAATCTATCCGGAATCAGTAACCCCGCATTAGTGATCCAACGATTAGGAACATTTTAGTTTTAAAGTTATCTTGAATTTAGATATCATAGCATGATCAATATCATGATTCTAAAAGCACCGCTCCAAAACTATGGGTTTATCACATTTATTTAATTTAACTAATTAAACATGGATAAAGAATGCATTTATTAAATAAAGTGTTTTATTAATAAATGAACAAGATTACAAAGTAAATGCTTATCACGTCCAATGTGATTGGCTTGTGTTGGTCGATTTTGCAATCAATAATTACGTGCAAGTATACACGGTCAACAAGTAATAAAGTGAAAGTAGAGTATCGTTCCCGCGAGAATTTATTTAATAAAAATTACCAAGTTCTAACCCATTACCAACTTAATCTTATTTAAACAACTGATTTAATATCTTGAATTAAAATATGTAATTAAACTAATACAAAATACCACTAGAATGAAACCAAATAATGAAGACTTAAGATTACAATTTTACTTATTGTTTCATTTATATCAATACACTTCCTGCTAAGTAAGTCATGCTACTTATTCCGAATTGTTAATCAGTAATACATCAGTATCTATGACCATCTCTCGATGCACCATAAACAAATCAACTTAAATCCACATATGATAGAATTAAGAGGAACACCCTAATTAACTAATTCACTATATATATATATATATATATATATATATATATATATATGTGTGTGTGTGTGTGTGTGTGTGTGTGTGTGTGTGTGAATTACAATTAAAAGGGATTTTAAGCCCAAGTTATTTATCAGATTACATGCGGTGTATATGAATATCTCTATCCTAAACACAAATTATGAATCCCAAAACCATGCATAAAAAACAATCACATGTTGTTATGATCATATCTAAACCTATAATCCATCTCTAGCTCGAGTTCATATAGATTATCACGGTAATTGTTGATCAGACAATTAATCAATTAAGAGCAAACCATAATAGACAATCCCATAATAGTTAGTAAAAATAAAAAGAAAGCATATCAAAATAAACTACACAACAAGATCCATTGTAATCTCAAAATAGAATTTAGTTCATGATTGAATTAAATTCCATAATTCACAATTGGATAAACATTGAAAGATAAAAATAAAATTAGAGGAATGAATAAAATATGCTGTCTGTAAATCTGAATCTTCCTCTTGCTTCTGCTTTGAATCTTCAATGCTCTCCAAGTTGCTTCAATCTTTAAATCTAATCTAAACTAGGCGTTTCCCTAATCTAATGAAATCTAATCTAATGGAATCCAATCCTTATGAATTTTCCTCATTTTATAACCTTTTTCACGTGTCTTTTAGCCCTTCTTAAAGTCCTTGAAACCAATTAGCCAAACCAATCCTTCTCGGACTTAACTTCTAAAACATAGCAAAATAACATTCTTTCTTCCCGACGAATCCACCCTGGTGGATTTAATGTGCTGGAGATATCCGCCCAGCGGATTCACTATTCCAGAAATTACATAAATGACACTAAGCTCCATTTTTTATGTTTTGGCCCATTGAAACCGTTTCCTATACATAGATGTTAAGGCGTCGCCTAGACGCCAAGGTGGCCATTCGAAAGGAGAAGGGCAAGGCGAGCGTTCGACTTAGTCGATGGTCGAAAGGTGAGTGCCTCACAAAAATAGTCGCCGCCTTAGACATCGCGGCGACGATTTGGATGACTATCTGGCTTATCGAACGACTTGGTCTCCATGGGTATGGATCGACCCAAATCAAAATTGAGTTAAAAAAATGACATCGCAATTTGAATACCAAACCTAGCCATGGTCGAGTGGCTTCGCAGATAACTCATCAAAGATCGACCATCGAAGTCGAGAGAAGCGAAGTGCGAAGAAGAAATCGAAGTGTGAAGAGGCTGCGACCGAGTGACTACGATCGACGACTACCATCGGCGACTATTATTGACGACTGTGTCTTCTTCTTCTCTCGTTTTCCCCCCTTTTCTGTTTATTGCTGGGATGTTATGTATACACTGATATGGTGTCTTTTTCTTTTTCTTTTTGTTTATACCGAGTCACACTACAATTGCTTCTTTTTCTTCTTTTTTTGTTTAGCCTTTTTTTTCTGTTGGGTCTATATATATATATATATATATATATATATATATATATATATATATATATATATGTATGTATAAATTTATATATGTATAAATTTATATATATTTATATAAGTATAAATTTACGTTGCTTGCTGATGCTTTCTTTTTCTTTCTTATTGTACTTATTTTGTGTGTATATAAATATCAAATGATTGATCTAATAGATGGAGTATATATGTATACTATTATTTTATTAGTTGCATGTGAGGGGTCAGACAGGAAAATGGGTTGCATATATTAGTTGTTCACTTAGTTCATAACACTTGTCCCACTATAGTGATGATGATGAACAACTATCCCACTATTATTTTATTGGGAAAAAGCATTTTTACCCACTGTAGTTGTAGTGTTTTAAGCAATTAGTTACTGTGCTTTTAAAATATTCAATTAGCCAACTATACTTTTTAAAAATAAAAATTCAGGTCATTCCGTCCAATTTTTTGGACGGACGTCAAATAATTACACACGTGACATTGAAAAAAATTTCAATAAATCATTATTTTCTGATGTGGCAACACAAAAAAAATAATAAAATAAAATCTTTGATTATGTGGCTTTTTCTTTTCCTTTTATCTCTTTTCCAAATAATACCAATAATATATCAAAAATTTTGTATCAATGAGATCTATTACAACATTATATTAATTTCTACAAAAATAAAAAATCATTAATTATGTGGCAAAAAATAATTAAAATAATAATAAAATTAAAATAAATATTTTAATTCATTTTATTTATTTGTATTCTTTTCCTTATCTCTTTTCCATTCTTTTAATAATTATTTTTTTATTTTAAAATTAATACTAATATATATATTAATGGTATAAAAAAAGTAAGTACATAATTAACATAAAATAGAAAATTTGATACAATTAGCAAAAATTAGTTAAACAAATGACATAAAAATTAAAATTAATTATTCAATCAAAACCTCATTATTTTTTATAATTTTTCTTTTCCTTTATCTCTTTTCCTTTCTTTTAATTATTTTAATTCTAAATAATACAAATAATCAAAATATTCATCTTTGGCTTATCCTTTTTTTATTTTTTTTTTTTTTTTTTTTTTTTTTATGTTTAGTTATTAAAAAGTTTTAATATTATTTTTATTATTTGGAATTAATTTTAAAAATAGAAATAATTATTAAAAGTAAGGAAAAGATAAAAGGAAAAGAACAAATTATATAGAAAATGAATTAAAATATTTAATTTAATTTTTAGTATTTTTAAAAAATGTACTTTAAAAAAATGAGTTGGAAATATTTATAATATGTATAATATTAAAATAATAAAAAAAGTTAAAATATGTATAAACTTAAAATAATAAGATAAAAACAAATCTTCACTCCATGTAAACATCTTTTTCTCAGCTGATCAAAACAAAATCATCGCTCCCTGTAATCTTCTCATAGCATACATACATAAGTTTGGGGTTCTTCTTCACAGTTGATAAAACAAATCATCACACCCTATAATCTTGTCATAGCATACGTACATAAGTTTGGGGTTTTCTGCCATTGAAAGAAGAAAAACTGAAATTTAAAGCAAGAATGACACAACTTTAATGGCCGCGGCAAAGAGCCTTGTCGACACTCCCACGTCCACCGTTGTCGCCGCTACACTCACAACCACCATTGCTGCCAAGGCTACAACCAAAGAAAAAAAACCTCTCGCACCATAATACCTGTAGGAATATTGATCTCCCCTACTCTCGGAGAATTTATGGGCACCTCTGAAGCCTCTCGCACCGATGCCGTTAAGAAAATCTGAGAACACATCAAGCTCATATGCTGCTACACCTAGAACTGAGAGTTTTTGGACTTGTGGGTTTTTGTTTTTGAAAATCTGATGAGATTTAGAAAATTATATAGAAGGGGTTTTGAAATTAACACTATAAACTTAGCCCATGTGTGTGAATCAACCCATATTTTATGATGGAATCAAATAAGTGGTTTGAATTGATTTTATGGGTTGAAGATGAAGAAGAATCGAGAATTTTATGGGTTGAAGATGAATAAGAGGAAAGAGAAAAAAAATCACGTTAGAAGCCATATCAGCATTTAACTGTTTTTTTATGTTAGGAATTAATTTTAAAAATAAAAATAACTATTAAAAGCAAGGAAAAGATAAATGGAAAAGAAAAAATTATATAGAAAATGAATTAAAATATTGATTTTAATTTTATTATTTTAATTATTTTTGCCACATAATTAATGATTTTTATTTTTATTTTTTGTTGAAATTAATATAATGTTGTAATAGATCTCATTGATACAAAAATTTTGATATATTATTTGTATTATTTGGAATTAATTTTTAAAATAAAAATAATTATTAAAGAAAAGGAAAGAAAAAGCGAAAAGAAAAAAATTATAAAAAATGAATTAAAATGTTTATTTTAATTTATTATTATTTTAATTATTTTTTTGACCACATAATGATTTTATTATTTTATTTTTTTGTTTGAGAAAAAAAAATTATAAAGAAAATCCATTAAACAAGCATATACCACGTAATTTTTTATTTTTTTCAAAAAGCCACGTAAGCAACCCAAGCAGATTTGTTAACGTCAGTTACTCAAATTGGACGGAATGACTTGATTGTACATTTTTAAAAAGCACAGTGGGTCAATTGAATATTTTAAAAGCACAGTGACTAATTGCTTAAAACACAACAACCACAATGGGGTAAAAGTGTTATGATGAAGAATTATCCTCAGTTGTTTGCTTGATTTTATATAGCGATTCTAGGGACAATCTTGTTAAGGAGGGAAGAATGTAACGAATAAATTTTTTGAGTTGTGATTCTGGGGACAGAATCATTTCAAGGAGAGAAGGATGTAACAATCGAGAAATTTGTAATTTAATTTAAATATTTATTGAATTAAATAAATATTTTAAATAATTTATTTATTGAGAAAAAAAAATAATTGATGAATTATGGTGAATTAATTTAATAACTAAATTGATTAATGTTAATTAAATTGAATAATGATAATTTTATCTAAAGAATTTAATTTAAGAAAATAATTAAATTAAATCAATTGTTTAATATTTAAAAAAATAATTAAATAAAATAAAATGTTGTTTTGATCTAATTTATTAACTAAATTAGATATGTAAAGATTTATTAAGTATGTTACAATGGGAATTATAATTAGTAGAATTATTATAATTATAAGTATAATGATAATAAGATTTTTATTATTATTATAGGTTATTTAAATTAACTAAACTAAAGTTATTAATCAAACTAAAGGTGTGACATAAAACTATATAATATAAATATTGTTAAAATAATCTGGTAGGGGGTTTAAGTGGTAGCCAAACAAGGCCTTGTGGCCTTTGGCTTATTCCAACTGACACCTTTTTATTTTTTTTAACTGATGAACGTGAGGAGTCTTTAGTTTATTTTTTTAAGCGTCTTTTATTTTAAGCCAAGTTCATAGAGGGTTTGGGAGAGAAGAGGAAATAAAAAGAATTTGCAAGAGAGAAAACACTGAGTTTCTGAGATTGTCAAGAGGAAGAAGGGGAATTTTTTAGCCTTTACACAATCTTTTGCTTCAATAAACAAGGATTAAGGTATATTGTAGTGCTAATTTAATGTTTTGAGTTCTCTGTGAAAATTTTTCTGTAAACTATTAAGTTGCGTTGGATGATTGTATATATGTGTACATATATTTTGGTAGAATCTATTAGTCACCATATTTGGGTGTTATTGGAATAACCAAGCACGTAAAAATTGGATTGTAGGAGGAAAAGTAATTACAGTGTATATATTTGTCATATGGCTTAGAAAGTACCAAATTTCTTGTCCAATATGTAATGTAATCTGTAATTTGTTTTTAGAATATGTTTGTATATTAAGAAACGAAAACAACGAAGTTTAAATCATGTCAATTGATAAAGAAACAAATTCGTGGCGATCAAATTCGTTAAAATTTTGAAAATGAAGAAATTTGGGAAAAACTATGGTTTTGATTTCTCAAAATGATGTATATGTAATGTTTTGTATATAGAATGGTGTTTAGCATGTGTAACTATAATATTACAAAGTTTTAGATGTTGAATTTGGGAGAAATTTTGTTGAATTGGGATTTTTGGCCTTTAACAGAGTAATAGTTCGCGTCTGTAAAAATTGAGTCTGGTGCATCGCATGAAGTAGCGATTTCGCACGCAGGCGTCAAAGCATTTTGTACGTAGCTATGGCGTCATGTGGCGCGCACGATAGCCCAGATGTATTATTGTTAAATGCGGTGTAGCATGAGTAGCCGATCACAGACAGTGAAGTCTGCTTATTTGCAGATCATGTGTAATGGACTTATATTAGTTTAGCATGCATGTTAATAATGTTAAGGCACAATATAAACTACAATAACAGATTGTCATGCGTTGTTATATAAAGTGTAAAAGAATTCGAGTAATTACTTGAATAAGTTATGTAATGAACCAAATGTGATGTTTTCAAAAGTTAAATATAAATGATAAGGTTTAATGTGTAATTTCATAGGCGTTAAGTATGTTAACCTAAATGGTTAGGTTCTAGGTTAGGGTTATAACCTAAATGATGGTTTAAACCCTAAAGTTAATATTCATACAACTAATTATTGTTGTGATTGTAATGATATATGTAGGGTATTTGACGATATTACATTTATGTAGCTTACATTCAAGGCAAGTTCTTTAACTCTACTTTCATAATTGTGCAAGTTCCTAAACCTTAACTCTTTACATTGAGCAAGCTTTCTAACTTCATTCTTTTCATATTGAATGCATGTTTCCATTCCTAAATCGTTATTGTTCAAGTTCCTAAAATTCTTGAAAAGTTAAGCAAGCCTAGTTTATCTTGAGAATGTTTGTGCAAGCTCTTGTAATCTAATTCGTTACATCGAGCAAGCTTTACTTTCTTTATTATCATTTGAAGCATATATTGTTCTAACACATTGATTCACATCCAAAGCTTTATTGTTGTATTAAACCTTCAAGTAGTAAGCAAACCTTTATCGATTGAATTAAACTATAATCAAATAGTGTTCTAAAATTCTAGAAACACTAATAAGTTAGTTCCGAGCTAAACTTTCTTTAGTGCGGAAATTCTAAATTCAAGCTGAGACGAACAACCCTAATATAGGGGATTTTGTACGTGTAACATTTAGATGTTTGTGCACAATACATGGTACAAAGGGCTGATCCCCCTGAGTACGTTGAGAAAATGCATGATAGTCCTAATATTTATTAAAGTTAAGGTAATAACACCTAAACACCGTGGACATAGTTCATGGTCATAAGACCCTCAGATAATTAAAGTTCGAACTTGTTTTCTATTTTGATTCGTAGAACATGTTCTTTATTGTTCAATATTCGTTGTTCACTCTCATGTTGTTACTATACTATCTTTATGTCACTGAGCAATTGTTTGCTCACTCTTGCGATTAAACAATGCAGCTAAAGTTGAAAGAGGTGACGAGCCATCTACTAGCAAGGGGAAAGGGCAAGATGTCCAAGTGTTGAAGAATTAATTAAAGTTTATTTAAATACATGAAGTTATAAGGCTTATTTTATTTTATAATGTATTCCGCAAACTGATGTAATAATTTAAGGTTAGATTACCTGGGATTGTTTATGAGATGATGTAACCCTTTAATGTGAAAGCTTATTGTTTTAAGTTATTTAATGTTTTATCCTTTATTATGGGTAGTTAGATGTAATTATTTTGATAGTGAGCACCAAATTCGATGGAAATGAAGTACTCGGATTTGGGTGTGTCACAGGTTGGTATCAAAACCTTAGGTTATGAACTTTAGGTGGGGAAAACCTTAGGAATTAGCCTTTAAGGAAATAGAAAACATAGAGGTGTTTAACTCTTATCGGGTTTTAAGGAATGGATTAAGGCATCCATTGAAACTAAACAATAAAAGACATTATGTGTTATGGGATCTAGTTCATACCAAGGGTCAGCATGAAGACCTATTGGCAGTGAACGAGAAGATGAAGACTGACATGGAGAAGCTGAAAGATGACTTCAAAGAGGAATCAGTTAAGCGTACAAGAGCGAAGGATGCTTGGATGAAGGCGAGTCAACGTGCAGATCGTGTTGAGGCTAAAGTCCAAGTGAAGAAAGCCAAGATGAAGGAGATGGATTATGCTTTTAATTCTACGATTGATAGGGCCCAGGATCGAGTCCATTATTACCCACCTCAGTTTGAAGACTCGTCGTGGTTCGTGATGGATCGTAGAACGGCTTATCGTATCATGGAGGAGGAACGTCGAGAAGCCTTACGACATCTTAATATGCCTAGATAGAATTGGAGTGATAATAATATGTGGTTAATTATGTGAGTAAATAAATTGTGAATCCCTTATTTTGAGATAAATAAAGGGATAGTATGAATATGTAATCCTAAAACTGGTTTAGTTCAGGAAAGTGGATGTTTATAGCATATATGCTATCTTTAGTATGTTTTAAAACATTATGAATGAATAAAATATTAGAGTTTATTTGAAATATTATGTGATATGGCTTTAATATTTGAATGTTTAAGTTAAACTTCAAATACCCAAGAAGTTCAGTAATGAACTAATAAGCGTATATTCTAATAGAAAATGCCTCCTAGAAGAAGACAACCACGTCAACAAGCACCTCCTGAGGGGTCTACTAATAATAACAATGAGACCAACGCTAATCCAGTTTAGCAGTTGGTAACTTTGTTGACGGGAGCACTTACGAATCATCCGCAAGCTTAAGTTACGACTTTCAAGGAGTTCAAAGCGGTTGGACCGCCAGAATTTCAAGGGTCTATGAATCCAGTGGAAGCCCAAACCTGGATCATGGAAATGGAGAAAGTGTTTAACGTTGCTAGAGTTAACGAAGATCAGAAGACTGCATTCGCGACGTTTATGCTTAAGTCTGAAGCTAGCTACTAGTGGCAAGCAAATAAAGTTCGTGGAGGAAAAGGAGTGGTAGCGTGGGATAGATTTAAGGAGATGTTCTTTGAAATGTACTTTCCAACGAGTTCTCAGAATCAGTTGGAAGTACAATTCCTGGAGCTCAAAAAAGGAACTATGACGGTGCCAGAATATGATGTGAAGTTTAACGAGTTGGCAAGGTTTTCCACTTATCAAGTCAATACGGATAAGCATAAGGCGAGAAGGTTCAAACAAGGATTGAAACCCTGGCTGTATAGCAAGGTTTCAATGTTCAAGTTGAATACATTTGCGGCTGTACTGGAAAAGGCAATCATCGCAGAAAGTGGAAGCGATGCCTTGACCAAATACAATCAAGAACAAAAGAAGAGGAAGAATGATAACGAGAATAAGGTCGGTGGGACTAATATTGGAAGTAACAATCAGAAGAGGAAATAGAACGAGAATTCGACTACGGGGGGACAGCAAGGAAGTCAACAGATGAAAAAGTTTGAAGCTTGTGCTACTTATGGAAAGAACCATACTGGGGTATGTTTGAAGGGAAAGAGGGTGTATTTCCACTGTGGTCAAGAGGGACACATTGCACCGAACTATTTTAGACCAAAGAAAGGAGCATGTTTTACCTGCGGTTCGAAGGATCACATGGCTCATGATTGCCCTAAAAAGCCAGCGGGGAGTGCAAGTGGAGGAAAAGGAAACAACAACGGTGGTGGTGCATTGACTATCACTAGATCAGCTCAGTCAAGCCGACCTACTGCGAGAACTTTCAATATGACTGTTCAAGATGCTGTTCAGTCTAAGGATGTGGTGTCAGGTATCATTCTGATTAATGGTATTAATGCTTATGTACTGTTTGATTCGGGTGCTACTTGTTCATTTATATCCGATGAATTTGCTCAAAATTTAGATTTGCCTCTTGAAGAATTAGATTATCCCTTGAGCATAGAGATTGCAAATAGGGAAGTGATTCCTGTAAGATTCATATATAATAATTGTAGAGTGGTTATAAAGGGTCAAGAGATGAGGGTAGACTTGATACCAATTAGACTGGGCGAGTTTGATGTTATACTAGGAATGGATTGGTTATTCAATCACGGAGCAGTAATTGATTGCCAAAGAAAGTGTGTTAACCTTATGACTCCGTCAAAGGTTATATTCTATGGCAGTAAGTCACCTCGACAAGCAAGTTGTCTGACGGTGATGCAAGCCAAAAAGTTGTTAAGACAAGGATGTGTAGGATACTTAGCCTACATAGTGGATACACAGAAGAAAAGTGCGAAGTTAGAAGAGATACCGATCATAAGAGATTTTGCGGACATATTTCCAAATGATTTGTCGGGTCTTCTGCCAGATCGAAAAATTGAGTTTGTGATTGATTTTGTGACGCCCCCAAAATTAGGTATACATCACCCATCTTGATTCGCCAGATACATGGTACAGAATTCAAATACAACTTAATAATACAACTGTCGTATACAATACGACAAAACATAAACTGTGAGTTTGAATACAAATATTGTCTACTAGAAAGTATACAAACTCAAAAGGAGTCCTCATTACAATTATTATCACACTATTTCACAGAATAGTGAGGACTACTAATGCAAACATCTAGGATCATCACTCTGTTCTCCGACTAGTCCCAGCTACGTTCTCATTTCCTGAAGAGAACAGTGAAAGAAAGGGTGAGCTCAACTAGCCCAGTAAGAAATATTATGACTAAGATAATGCAGAATAATTTATCTTTAGCCTTCAACAGTGTTAAACTTATAAAATATAATAACTATCAAGTTTAACTGCAGTGGAACAAGCAATCCATTAGAATAGTCAAGTAGGGAATAAAATCTACTATCTTCTATGATTTAAAAGGTTTTTCATCAATTTTATCGCTGGGACTCAGCTTAATAAATAATCCACATCATCGAATCACCCATGCACTACGGCCAAGGATATTCTTTAGTATCACGACCACGAATTATCCATGCACTACGGCTTAAGATAATCATGTTTTCATCAACGGTCCTGATCATGCCATAAAACAATTCATCTTTGCACTATGGCTAAAGAGAATCCATAGCCATAATCATACTAAAAACTGTCCATCAATGCACTACGGGCCAATGAGGACTTTTTCCACATCATTTGTAACATTACGGTTATGATTATACTGAATAATCCCTGGTCATAATCATACCAAGTCCATCTATGCACTACAGGCCACAGATGACTTTCAACATAATATAAACATGAGGATGATGACAATGATATAAGAATTCAATAAAAACAAGTTCAAGAATTAATTTATCCAGGAACTGATAACGTTCAAATTGTCAACATGATACTGCTTTGTAGAGTAAAATTCAAGAATGCTCAGAAGAATATTTCCATAAAAGATACTAGATGAAGCGCAAATATCAAGGATATTCCACTAATTTCATGGAGTATAGAAGTCAAATTTTTAACCAACTGAGTATAATAAAGAATGAAATAACAAAAGAAATCACCATGCATGCGATAGATCAAGATGCAGGCGAGTTATTCCAGCAGAATAATAAATAACGGAACCGAAGTCTAGCGTAAAAGCGCGCAGACGAGGATATTCAACCAGAATAATAAAGAATGGAACCAGTCCGGCATAAGCGCTTGCAGATGTGATATTAAGCGAGAATAATAAAATAATGGAATCGAATCAAGGCGTAAACACACGGACAAGATATTTCGAAAGAATAATAAATAATGGAACCAGTTAAAGCAGAAAACACGAACAAGATATTAAATGAGAATAATAAAGAATGAAATAATGAGAAGAATTTCACCAAGTATAGGGTGCTTGGCGTATCTGAGTTATTCAATGAGAATAATAAATAATCGAATAACAGAAATTCTCTTCATGAATACAAAAGAAATAATACCCCTTACGAGTACAACAAATAATATCCCTTACTGTAAAAAAAAACTGAATATAAGAGTAGGGAAGTAGTAGAATACTTTTTTATAGTTTCTCTATAATTTCTCTCTCTAGAGTTTCAGTGAATTCGTAAGAAATAATGAAGGAATGAGCTTCTATTTATAGGAAAATGGATTGAATAGTAACTAATTCATGAACGGTCCAGATTGATTTACTTTTAAACGGATGGTCTATATTGGTTTACTATTAAAACTTAAAGCAACGGTCCATACTGATTTACTATTAAAACTTAAAGCAACGGTCCATACTGATTTACTATTAAAACTTAAAGCAACGGTCCATACTAATTTACTATTAAAACTTTAAACCAGCGATCCATATTGATTTACTATTATATCTTCAACCAACGGTCTGAAAAATTAGCTCATCTCCTCATGGAATAATATTGTACCCAAAAATGATTTGGACCTAAAAGAAATATATTTTACGGGTGATCAATAGTACCCCGTGAATAGTAACTCGTGAATAGTAACTCGTGAATAGTAACTTATGAATAGTAACTAGTGAATAGTAACTCGTAAATAGTAACTCATGAATAGTAACTCGTGAATAGTACTCTGAAAAGAAAAGTGTCCCGAATACCGATTGAGCAATCTTGGTGACTTCTCACATAAGCATCGATAATCAATCTGGTGTACTTCTTATGCAACCACAGCGTATTATTGTACTTTTAACTGCCAAGGGTGTTTCAACGGTCAGCGGTAAAACTTCCGCCGTTATTTTCATAAAAGTATTTTTGTCGCGTTTCTCAATCCGATAATAATTCTTTCATGAGGTCCACCAATGATTGTATTGGTCGCATGCGGATATTCCTCGACAAAAGAATATTCCCAGACCAATCGAATATTATATAACCACTTGCTTACTTTGCAAAATTTGTAAATATTACCCACAACTATAACATTACATCAAATCAACACCATAATATTAAAAAAAAAATTATTTAGAAAATTAAATCTTTATTCATAAAATCTGGGGTCTCACAATCTCCTCTCCTTATGAAATTTCGCCCTCGAAATTTACGTACGTACCTGGTATGCCGAATAAGTGAGCATAACTTGACTTAACTTCAAATTCTAACTCTTGAGGTATAATGTGAGACCCCAGATTTTATGAATAAATAATTAATTTTCTCGAAATAATTTTTTTGAATATTATGGTGTGGATTTTATATAATGCTATAGTTGTGGGTAATATTTATAAATTTTGCAAAGTACGCAAGTTGTTATATAATATTCGATTGGTCGGGAATATTAATATAACTGACATTATTGCTCGAATTGAGAAAAGCGACAAAAATTTTATGAAAATAATAGCGTGGAAGTTTTACCGTTAAGCATTTGAAACACCCGTTGTTAAAATGAATGAATCTGGTGTGGTTGCATAGTAATACACACAGTATTAATTATTGATGCTTACGTGATAAGTCACTCATTTTTGTTGGTATTATTAATGTAATAATCTGGAAAATCTTTTATATAAAAAATGAATACTTTTATAAAGTTATTTTATAAATAGAATATATTATATTCTATTATGCATAGTGTTGCATAATGTGCGCATAGTGTTTTGCATAGTAAAATCTTTTTATATAAAAATGTAATACTTTTATAAAGTTATCATTTTATTAGAAAATAATTAGAATATATTATATTTTATTATGCATAGTGTTTGCATAGTGCCTGCATAGTGTTTGCATAGTAAAATCTTTTATAAAGTTATTCGTTTTATTAGATTATAATTAGAATATATTATATTTTATTTAAAAGATTTTTCTTTAAATATGGACCATCAGATTAAAGTATATCAATATGGACCGTTCATGAGTTAGTTACTATGCAGTCCATTTTTCTATAAATAGAGCTCATTCTTTCATTATTTCTTACGAATTCACTGAAACTCTAGAGAGATAAACTATAGAGAGAAAGAAGAAAAGTATTCTACTACTTCACTACTCATATATCCAGTACTCTTCTTCTTAAGGTAGAGAATATTATTTGTTGTACTCGTAAAGGGTGTTATTCTTTTGTATTCATGAAGAGAACTTATGTTATTCCATTCTTTATTATTACATTGGAATAACTCAGATATCTGTGAGCTACCCTATACTTGGTGAAATTCTTCTATTATTTCGTCTTTTACTATTCTCATTGGAATATCCTCATGCATGCATTTTACGCGGACACGATTACATCTTTATTATTCTGTTGGAATATCTTGTCTGTGCATTTTACGCCGGACCTGGTTCCGTCTTTATTATTATTTTGTTGGAATATCCTGTCTGTGCGTTTTACGCCGGACCTGATTCCGTTCTTATTAGTATTCTGTTGGAATAACCTGTCTATATGAAGTACCGCGTGCATGGTGATTTCTGTTGTTATTCCATTCTTTATTATTCTGTTGGAACATCCTGTCGGTGCGAATTTCGCCTGACCTTGTTATATTATTTAGTATTCTGTTGGAATAACCTGTCTATGCGAAGTACCGCATGCATGGTGATTTCTTTTGCTATTCCATTCTTTATTATACTCAGTTGGTTAAAGTTTTGACTTCTATACTCCACGAAATTAGTGGAATATCCTTGATAATTGCGCTTCATCCAGTATCTTTTCATGGAAATATCCTTCTGAGCATTCTTGAATTTTACTCTACAAAGCAGTATCATGTTGACAATTTGGACGTTATTGGTTCTTGACAAATTAATTCTTGAACTTGTTTTATTGAATTCTTATATCATTGTCATCATCCTCATATTTATATTTTTTGAAAGTCATCTGTGGCCTATAGTGCATTGATGGACTTGGTATGATTATGACCAGAGATTATTCAGTGTAATCATGACCGTAATGTTACAAATGATGTTATAAAAGTCCTCATTGGCCCGTAGTGCATTGATGGACAGTTGTTGGCATGATCATGACCATTAATGAATACACAAATATTCTTGGCCCGTAGTGCATGGATAATTGTGGTCGTGATACTAAAGAATATCCTTGGCCGTAGTGCAGGGGTGATTCGATGATGTGGATTATTTATTAAGCTGAGTCCCAACGATAAAAGTGATGAAAAACCTCTTAAATCATAAAAGATAGTAGATTTTATTCTCTACTTGACTCTTTTAATGGATTGCTTGTTCCGCTGATTAAACTTGATGTTTGTTATATTGTATCGATTAACATTTGTTTAAGGCTAATGATAATTTATTCGTATTATCTTAATCAAAATATTTCTTACTAGGCAGTGATTGAGCTCACCCTTTCTTCACTTTGTTCTCTTGAAATGAGAATATAATTTGGAGCAGTCTGGGAAGCGGAGTGATGGTCCTAGATGGTGCATTAGTAGTCCTCACTATTCTGTGAAATAGTGTGATAATAATTGTAATGAGGACTCCTTTTGAGTTTGTATACTCTCTAGTAGACAATATTTGTATTCAAACTCATAGTTTATGTTTTGTCATATTGTACACAACAGTTGTATCACAGTTTACTAAGTTTATTTGATATTTAATTGGTCGGTCAGAGTATAGAGATAATATGTGATATGTTAATTAACCCTTGTTCTGTGGCAGTATTTGAAAATGGCATCTGAAAATGTTGAGATAAGCAATGGAGCACAGGAGACTGTTGATTCTCCACATATCAATAATCAGGACAATGTGCAACAACATGGTGATAATCCTCCTGTAAACAACAACACCGATCAATTGATTTAACGACGTGACGTTTAGGAGCTTTTAAAATTCATGCAACATCGGTAAGGCGGCTCCACATTCATAATGCGAGGAGGAAACAATGGCAACCCACGGTTGGTCACCGCTAAGCAATTCAAGGAGCTGGGACCACCGGAGTTTTGGGAAAGCGAGAACCACTTAAGTCGGAGCGTGGTTAAAGAAGATCACCAAGATATTTGATATCTTGGGATGCTCCGAGGAGCAAAAGGTTCCCTTTGCCACCTTTATGTTGTGTGAAGAGGCAGATCACTGGTGGGAATCTGTAAAACGTACCCAGCCTGACGCACTCAAGATGTCTTGGGAGAAGTTCCAAGAGCTGTTCAATGACAAGTACTTTCCTGAAAGTATTCATCACATGAAGGAGGTGGAGTTTATCAAGTTGGAGTAAAACAACATGACCGTGTCGCAATACGAAGCCAAGTTTGCCGAGTTGTCCCGATTTGCGTCCTACTTGGTTGATAATGAAGAGAAAATGACGCGGATGTTTTTAAGAGGTTTGAAACCTGAGATACGTCAATATCTTATCTCTCGTAAACTGTGTTTGTATTCAGATGTTGTTAATAGGGCTCAGTTATTTGAGCGCGATAATGAGTCAACCAAACCAAAAGAGAGCAGCCAGCAAAATGATAATACCGGTGATAACAGTCATCAAAGCGGTGATAATAAGCATGGAGGGAATCAACATGTCAGAAATGGTAACCACTTCGGTGGTAATCATGGCCAAAACAATAAGAATGGACATTTCAAGAAGAGAAGGTTAAACAATGACGTAAAGACGTCAGCACCAGCACCCGTTTCAAAGGAAGAAGAACGACCACCGGTCATATGTTTCAAATGCGGACAGGAAGGACACATCCGTCTAAACTGTACGCAATAATCCAAAACGTGTTTTAATTGCGAAAGAGAAGGTCACCTAGCTCAATTTCGTCGTATGGTGAAGTCAATTCCAGCTGGGATAGTGATGCCAAAGGATGTCCCAGACAAGCCAAAGTCGGTAGTTTAAGAGAGAGCATTTTTTTTCATGACGAGGAACCTGAATAAAATTATCACGGGTATACCGTGTTAAAATTATCATAGTCATAAACTCTTGCGAAGTCTATTCCGTGTTAGAGACCGGTTCTACTCACTCTTTTATTGCACCTAGTTGTGTTCAATGTTTGAAGTTAACTCCGGAGAAGTTAGACTTTGATATATCTATTTAAACTCAGTTGGGAGAAACCTTCGTTACCTCCACTATTTATAAATCTTGTTCAAATCAACACTTTCACGTTACCTGTCAATCTTGTCTCTTTGAAAATACTTGCCTTTGATGAGATTTTAGGAATCGATTGGTTAACTACTCATCATTCTTTTCGTAAGGTTGTTAGCTTTCATATTCCTAACAAACCTGTTATGCAAATTCAAGCAACCAAACCACTAAAGTCAATCATTGTCATATCAAGCCATAAGTAAAGAGCCCCGATCCTTTCGTTGTTGACTTCCTTGTGTGGAATGCACCGAAGCCGAATTTTCCGTAGGGGACGATGTGAATAACGGTGACAAGTTAATAGGTATCAATGTGACGTGTTATCCAAGTCTTAGACGAGAGTCACCGTTTTGAATGATATTTCTATTGTTAATAAATTTCCTGACGTATTCTTGAAGACTTCTCAGCCTACCCCTAGAGCATGAAATCGAATTTTGTATTGACCCCAGTACAAAACTCATTTCTAAAACCGTTAAATATTTCTTCAACTAAAGAAAACGTAACATGCGCCAAAGACGTTGGCTCGAGCTGTTGAAGATTATGATCGTACCATTCACTACCATCGTGGGAAAGCGAACGTGGTAGCTGACGCGTTGAGTAGAAGATCGTATTCGTTCACGAGTGCGATGTTGTTAACACAAAGGCCCATTTCGTACGACATACAAATGATGAAGATAGAGTTAAAGATTCTAGGAACCCAAGTGAAGATAACGAATATACGAGTAGAATCGACTTTAATCGATAAAGTTAAAGCCGCTCAAGCTACATACTCAGAGCTGATGAACGTGAAGAAGAAGGTTCAAGAGGGCGTTATTCTAGAAGCAAGAATCGACGAAGAGAGGAAATCTCAACCCTCGATTTAATTAGCCCATTTGAAATCCTCGATGAAGTAGGAACTGTGGCCTATAGACTCGTTTTACCGCCAAGTATGTTGCGTGTTCAGAACATATTTTTTACGTATCGATGTTACATAAATATGTGGACGACCGAACCACATTATTAATTTAGAACTGGACGATATAGCAAAAGATTTAACGTATGAGGAGATACGTGTTAAAATCTTGGATAAGAAGAATCGTATTCAACACTCAAAGGTTATACCTCAAGAGTTGGAATTTGAAATGAAGTCGAGGTATCCTCACCGTTCCAAGATACAAGTACGTACATAAATTTCGAGGGCGAAATTCCATAAGGAGGGGAGATTGTGAAACCCCAGATTTTATGAATAAATATTTAATTTTCTCGAAATAATTTTTTTGAATATTATGGTGTGGATTTGATATAATGTTATAGTTGTGGGTAATATTTATAAATTTTGCAAAGTACGTAAGTTGTTATATAATATTCGATTGGTGGGGAATATTTGTACAACTAACACAATCATTAGTAGACCTCATTAACGGAATTATCAGTTGATTGAGAATACGACAAAAATATTTTTATGAAAATAACGGCGGAAGTTTTACAGATTAACTGTTGAAACACCCGGTGTTAAAAGAAATAGAATGTCTGGCGTGGTTGCATAGTAAACACGGTATTAATTATTGATGCTTACGTGATAAGTCACTCATTTTTGTTGGTATTATTAATTTAATAATCTGAGAAAATCTTTTATATAAAATAGAATACTTTTATAAAGTTATTTTATAAATAGAATATATTATATTCTATTATGCATAGTGTTGCATAATTATCGTGCATAGTGTTTTGCATAGTAAAATCTTTTTATATAAAACAGAATACTTTTATAAAGTTATCTGTTTTATTAGAAAATAATTAGAATATATTATATTTTGGGATAAATAAGGTTTTTAGTCATTTTATCTTTGAAAATTAGGTTTTCATTGTAGATTCACAGAAACTTTTTTGTTACAATCGAATAATCGTACTTTCAAAAATTTACAAAATGGTCACTCAAATTGATTTTAGTCAAAAAGCGTTAGGAATCTTGTTGTCTGAGATTGACTTGACTTTTTCTTTGACGTGGAACAGAAAAGACAAGCAGACCGGATTATTATAGTACAAAATGACCAAAACTATTAACTACTTCACCTAAACAATTCCAAAACTAATAATAATAATAATAATAATAATAATTTTAAAATAATAATAATAAAAAAATGTTAATTTTAAAAATTTTAAAAGTTAATTTTCTAAAAAAATTTAAAAACGTTACTTTTCTAAAAAATTAAAAAACGTTACTTTTCTAAAAAAAATTGAAAACGTTATTTTCTAAAAAAATTAAAAAAGTTTAATTTCTAAAAAAATTAAAAAACGTTAATTTTCTAAAAAATTTAAAATTTTCTGTTTTTTACAAAAAATTAACATTTTTTAAAAAAACACTTTTTAAAAAATATTAGTTCGGTTTAAAACAAATTAACGCTTTTTTAAAAATTAAAAAATTTTGTTTTATAAAAATTAACGCGTTTTTTAAAAACCAGACTTTTTTAAAAAAAATTGAATTTTAAAAAGCAGTTTAAAATTAAAAAAATTACATTTGAAAAATTTTAAACATTAATTTTTAAGCAGTTTTAAAATATTAATTTTTAAAAAGCAGTTTAAAAACATTAATTTTTTAAAAGCAGTTTAAAACGTTAATTTTTAAAAATAGTTTAAAACGTTAATTTTTAAAAAATAGTTTAAAACATTAATTTTTAAAATTTTTTAAATGATTTTAAACATTAATTTTTAAAAAGCAGTTTAAAAACGTTAATTTTTAAAAAACAGTTTGAAAACATTAATTTTTAAAGCAGTTTAAAAATAATTAAAATGTAATTTTTTAAATTTTTTAAAAACGTTAATTTTTTTTAATAAATTTTTAAAAAGCAGTTTAAAAACGTTAATTTTTTAAAAAAATTAATAAATTTTTAAAAACGTTAATTTTAAAAATCGGTTTAAAAACGTTAATTTTTTAAAAAAAAATTTAAACGAATTTTTTAATTTTAAACTATTTTTAAAATTCAATTTTTTAAAAGTCTATTTTTTAAAAAAACGTTAATTTTTATAAAAATGTAATTTTTTTAATTTTTTAGAAAAGTAACGTTTTTAATTTTTTTAGAAAAGTAACGCTTTTTTTAATTTTTTTAGAAAAGTAACGTTTTTAAATTTTTTTAGAAAATTAACTTTTTAAATTTTTAAAATTAACATTTTTTATTATTATTATTTTGAAATTATTAGTATTATTATTATTATTAGTTTTGGAATTATTTAGGTGAAGTAGTTAATAGTTTTGGTCATTCAGACTATAATAATCCACTGTTTGTCTTTTTCTGTGTTCCACGTCAAAGAAAAAGTCAAGTTCAATCTTGCACAACAAAGATTCCTAACGCTTTTTGACTGAAAATCGATTTTGAGTGACCATTTTGTAAATTTTTGAAAGTATGCTTATTCGATTGTAATAAAAAAGTTTTTCAGAATCACAATGAAAATCGGACCCCAAAGATAATGTTTAATTAAAACCTTATTTATCCCATTATATTTTATTATGCACTGCTTCAGATAAGGGTCTCGCATAATGTTTGCATAGTAAAATCTTATATAAAGTTATTCGTTTTATTAGATTATAATTAGAATATATTATATTTTATTTAAAAGATTTTTCTTTAAATATTGACCATCAGATTAAAGTATATCAATATGGACCGTTCATGAGTTAGTTACTATGCAGTCCATTTTTCTATAAATAGAAGCTCATTCTTTCATTATTTCTTACGAATTCACTGAAACTCTAGAGAGATAAACTATAGAGAGAAAGAAGAAAAGTATTCTACTACTTCACTACTCATATATCCAGTACTCTTCTTCTTAAGGTAGAGAATATTATTTGTTGTACTCGTAAGGGGTGTTATTCTTTTGTATTCATGAAGAGAACTTATGTTATTCCATTCTTTATTATTCTGTTGGAATAACCTGTATACGTGGGCTACCCTATACTTGGTGAAATTCTTCTATTATTCCGTCTTTACTATTACATTGGAATATCCGTGCATGCATTTTACGCCGGACCGATTACATCTTTATTATTCTATTGGAATATCACATTCAATGCTTTTACTGTGGGATTCGATTAAAATCCTTATTAGTATTACGTTGGAATAACTCGTCATGTGAAGTACCGCGTGCATGGTGATTTTCGTTGTTATTCCATTCTTTATTATTCTGTTGGAACATCCCGCTTGCATTTAATTTCGCCGACCTTGTTACATTATTTAGTATTACATTGGAATAACTCGCTCACATCTGCAATACCGCATGCATGGTGATTTCTTTTGTTATTCCATTCTTTGTTATACTCGGTTAGTTAAAGTTTTGACTTCTATACTCCACTTAAATTAGTGGAATATCCTTGATAATTGCGCTTCATCCAGTATCTTTTCATGGAAATATCCTTCTGAGCATTCTTGAATTTTACTCTACAAAGCAGTATCATGTTGACAATTTGGATGTTATTGGTTCTTGACAAATTAATTCTTCAACTTGTTTTATTGAATTCTTATATCATTGTCATCATCCTCATATTTATATTTTTTGAAAGTCATCTGTGGCCTATAGTGCATAGATGGACTTGGTATGATTATGACCAGAGAATATTCGGTGTAATCATGACCGTAATGTTACAAATGATGTTGTAAAAGTCCTCATTGGCCCGTAGTGCATTGATGGGATGAGTTGTTGGCATGATCATGACCATTAATGAATACACAAATATTCTTGGCCCGTAGTGCATGGATAATTGTGGTCGTGATACTAAAGAATATCCTTGGTCAGTAGTGTGGGGGTGATTCGATGATGTGGATTATTTATTGTCGAGTCCCAACGATAAAAGTGATGAAAAACCTTTTAAATCATAAAAGATAGTAGATTTTATTCTCTACTTGACTCTTTTAATGGATTGCTTGTTCAGCTATGATTAAACTTAATGTTTGTTATATCAGATCGATTAACATCGTTTAAGGCTAATGATAATTTATTCGTATTATCTTAGTCATAATATTTCTTACTAGGCCAGTTGAGCTCACCCTTTCTTTCACTGTTCTCTTCAATAAATGAGAATATAGCTGGAACGAGTCGGGGAACGGAGTGATGGTCCTAGATGGTGCATTAGTAGTCCTCACTATTCTGTGAAATAGTGTGATAATAATTATAATGAGGACTCCTTTTGAGTTTGTATACTCTAGTAGACAATATTTGTATTCAAACTCACAGTTTATGTTTTGTCGTATTGTACACGACAGTTGTATTATTAAGTTGTATTTGAATTCTGTACCATGTATCTGGCGACTCAAGATGGGTGATGTATACCTAATTTTGGGGGCGTCGCAGTTGGTATCAAAGCTTAGGATATGAAACTCGCTAAGTTGTGAGACTAGAACTAGGAGGGAGAGGCGGGGAATTCCTTCGCTAGTATGACCTACCTAAGTTTATTTGATATTTAATTGGCTCACGAGTATAGAGATAATATGTGATATGTTAATTAACCCTTGTTTTGTGGCAGTATTTAAAAATGGCATCTGAAAATGTTGAGATAAGCAATGGAGCACAGGAGACTGTTGATTCTCCACATATCAATAATCAGGATAATGTGCAACAACATGGTGATAATCCTCCTGTAAACAACAACACTGATCAATTGAAGAACGACGGTACGTTTAGGAGCTTTTTAAAATTTATGCAACATCAGGCGAAGGCGGCTCCTGTTCATAATGCAGGAGGAAACAATGGCAACCCACGGTTGGTCACCGCTAAGCAATTCAAGGAGCTGGGACCACCGGAGTTTTTGGGAAAGCCAGAACCACTTAAGTCGGAGACGTGGTTAAAGAAGATCACCAAGATATTTGATATCTTGGGATGCTCTGAGGAGCAAAAGGTTCCCTTTGCCACCTTTATGTTGCATGAAGAGGTAGATCCTTTGGGTGGAATCAGAAACGCACTCCACTGGCCTTTTCAAGATGTCTTGGGAGAAGTTCCAAGAGCTGTTCAATGACAAGTACTTTCCTGAAAGTATTCGTCACATGAAGGAGGTGGAGTTTATCAAGTTGGAGTAAAACAACATGACTAGTGTCGCACTCACGGGCCAAGTTTGCCGAGTTGTCCCGATTTGCGCCCCACTTGGTTGATAATGAAGAGAGAATGACGCGGATGTTTTAAGAGGTTTGAAACCCGAGATACGTCAATATCTTATCTCTCAGAACCGTGTTTATATTCGGATGTTGTTAATAGGGCTCGATTATTTGAACGCGATAATGAGTCAACCAAACCAAAAGAGAACGGTGGCAAAATGATAATACTGGGGTGATAATGATCATCAAAGCGGTGATAATAAGCATGGAGGAATCAACATGCGAAATGGTAACCACTTTGTGGTAATCATGGCCAAAACAATAAGAATGGACATTTCAAGAAGAGAAGGTTAAACAATGGCGAAAGACGCCAAAGACCAAAGACCCGCTTCAAAGGAAGAAGAAGAACGACCACCGGTCAGTATGTTTCAAATGCGACGGGAAGGACACATCCATTCAAACCTGCACGTAATAATCCAAAATGTGTTTTAATTGCGGAAAAGAAGGTCACCAAGCTCGATTTTGTCGTATGGTGAAGTCAATTCCTGCTGGGATAGTGATGCCAAAGGATGTCCTAGACAAGCCAAAGTCAGTAGTTTAAGAGAGAGCGTTTTTTTTCATGACGAGGAACCTGAATAAAATTATCACGGGTATGTTAGTCATAAACTCTTGCGAAGTCTATACCGTGTTAGAGACCAGTTCTACTCACTCTTTTATTGCACCTAGTTGTGTTCAATGTTTGAAGTTAACTCCGGAGAAGTTAGACTCTGATATATCTGTTTAAACTCAGTTAAAGTCTATACCGTGTTAGAGACCAGTTCTACTCACTCTTTTATTGCACCTAGTTGTGTTCAATGTTTGAAGTTAACTCCGGAGAAGTTAGACTTTGATTTATCTGTTTAAACTCAGTTGGGAGAAACCTTCGTTACCTCCACTATTTATAAATCTTGTTCAAATCAAAACTTTCGCGTTATCTGCCAATCTTATCTCTTTGAAAATACTTGCCTTTGATGCGATTTTAGGAATCGATTGGTTAACTACTCATCATTCTTTTCGTAAGGTTGTTAGCTTTCATATTCCTAACAAACCTGTTATGCAAATTCAAGCAACCAAACCACTAAAGTCAATCATTGTCATATCAAGCCATAAGTAAAGAGCCCCGATCCTTTCGTTGTTGACTTCCTTGTGTAGAATGCACCGAAGCCGAACTTTCCGTAAGGGACGTTGTGAATAACGGTGACAAGTTAATAGGTATCAATGTGACGTGTTATCCAAGTCTTGGACGAGAGTCACAATTTTGAATGATATTTCTATTGTTAATAAATTTCCTGACGTATTCTTGAAGACTTCTTAGCCTACCCCTAGAGCGTGAAATCGAATTTTTTATTGACCCCAGTACAAAACTCATTTCTAAAACCGTTAAATATTTCTTCAACTAAAGAGAACGTAACATGCACCAAAGACGTTGTCTCGAGCTGTTGAAGATTATGATTGTACCATTCACTACCATCGTGGGAAAGCGAACGTGGCAGCTGACGCGTTGAGTAGAAGATCGTATGCGTTTATGAGTGCGATGTTGTTAACACAAAGGCCCATTTCGTACGACATACAAATGATGAAGATAGAGTTAAAGACTCTAGGAACCCAAGTGAAGATAACGAATATACGAGTAGAATCGACTTTAATCGATAAAGTTAAAGTCGCTCAAGCTACATACTCAATGTTGATGAATGTGAAGAAGAAGGTTCAAGAGAGCGTTATTCTAGAAGCAAGAATCGACGAAGAGAGGAAATCTCAACCCTCGATTTAATTGGCCCATTTGAAATCCTCGATGAAGTAGGAACTGTGGCCTATAGACTCGTTTTACCGCCAAGTATGTTGCGTGTTCAGAACATTTTTTTTACATATCGATGTTACATAAATATGTGGATGACCGAACCACATTATTAATTTAGAACTGGACGAGATAGCAGAAGATTTAACGTATGAGGAGATACGTGTTAAAATCTTGGATAAGAAGAATCGTATTCAAAACTCAAAGGTTATACCTTAAGAGTTAGAATTTGAAATGAAGTCGATGTATCCTCACCTGTTCAACATACCAAGTACGTACGTAAATTTTGAGGGCGAAATTCCATAAGGGGAGGAGATTGTGAGACCCCAGATTTTATGAATAAATATTATTTAATTTTCTTGAAATAATTTTTTTGAATATTATGGTGTGGATTTGATATAATGTTATAGTTGTGGGTAATATTTATAAATTTTGCAAAGTACGCAAGTTGTTATATAATATTCGATTGGTCGGGGAATATTCGTACAACGGCACAATCATTAGTAGACCCCCACAACGGAATTATTGTCGGATTGAGAAAACGACAAAAATACTTTATGAAAATAACGGCGGAAGTTTTACCGTTAACTGTTGAAACACCCGGTGTTAAAAGTACAGTAATACGCGTGGTTGCATAGTAACACACGGTATTAATTATTGATGCTTACGTGATAAGTCACTCATTTTTGTTGGTATTATTAATGTAATAATACAGAAAATCTTTTTATATAAAATAGAATACTTTTATAAAGTTATTTTATAAATAGAATATATTATATTCTATTATGCATAGTGTTGCATAGTGTCTGCATAGTGTTTTGCATAGTAAAATCTTTTTATATAAAACATAATACTTTTATAAAGTTATCTCATTTTTATTAGACAATAATTAGAATATATTATATTTTATTATGCATAGTACCTGCATAGTGTTTACATAGTAAAATCTTTTATAACGTTATTCGTTTTATTAGATTATAAGTAGAATATATTATATTTTATTTAAAAGATTTTTCTTTAAATATGGACCGTCAGATTAAAGTAAATCAATCTGGACCGTTCATGAGTTAGTTACTATGCAGTCCATTTTTCTATAAATAGAAGCTCATTCCTTCATTATTTCTTACGAATTCACTGAAACTCTAGAGAGATAAACTATAGAGAGAAAGAAGAAAAGTATTCAACTACTTCACTACTCATATATCCAATACTCTTCTTCTTAAGGTAGGGAATATTATTTGTTATACTCGTAAGGGGTGTTATTCTTTTGTATTCATGAAGAGAACTTATGTTATTCCATTCCTTATTATTCTGTTGGAATAACCTGTATACGCGGGCTACCCTATACTTGGTGAAATTCTTCTATTATTTCATCTTTTACTATTCGTTAGAATATCACATGCATGCGCTTTTCTATTTGGACCTAATTTCGTCTCTATTATTCATTTTGAATATCATGTATGCATGCGTTTTACTATTTGGACTGGTTAAAATCTTTATTATTATTCTGTTGGAATATCCTGTCTGCGCATTTTACGTCGGACCTGATTTCGTCCTTATTAGTATTCTATTGGAATAACCTGTCTATGCGAAGTATCACATGCATGGTGATTTTTGTTATTATTTCATTCTTTATTATTCTGTTGGATCATTCATTCATTATTTCTTACGAATTCACTGAAACTCTAGAGAGAGAAACTATAGAGAGAGTTCTTCTTCTATAATCTTCAGCGTATTTCTTTAGAGTTTAAGAAAGCTTTGAGCGTAGTGCAAGTTTTCTTCAAGTATATTCCTACTACCAAATGAAATACTTTTCTTTTTAAGGTAGGGGATATTATTTGTTGTACTCGTAAGGGGTATTCTTTCTTTCTTATTCATGAAGAGAACTTATGTTATTCCATTCTTTATTATTCTGTTGGAATAACCTGTCTGTGCGATCTATTGCATGCATGGTGAATTCTGTTGTTATTCCATTCTTATTTATACTGTTGGAATATCCTATCTGTGCGATTACCCATGACCTGGTTCCATTATTTATTATTCTGTTGGAATAACCTGTCTGTGCGATCTATCGCATGCATGGTGAATTCTGTTGTTATTCCATACTTATTTATTCTGTTGGAATATCCTGTCTGTGCGATTACGCATGACCTAGTTCCATTATTTATTATTCTATTTGAATAACCTATCTGTGCGGATTACGCACGCATGGTGAAATTCTTTTGTTATTCCATTCTTTATTATTATGTTGGAATAACCTGTCTATATGAAGTACTACATACATGGTGAAATTCTTTTATTATTCCATTCTTTATTATTATATTGGAATAACCTGTCTATGCGAAGTACTGCATACATGGTGAAATTCTTTTATTATTTCATTCTTTATTATACTGTTGGTTATTGGTTTTACAGTTGTATGTCTTTGGCCTGTAGTGCAAAGATGATATGTTGTTGAATATCTTTGGCATGTAGTGCAAAGATGATCTGTTGTTCGATAGCTTTGACCCGTAGTGCGAAGATGGACATGTGTATGACATGATCATGACCACTAGTGATACTAACGAATATCCTTGGCCGTAGTGCATGGATAATTCAATGATGTGATTGGCGTGATCATGACCATTAGTTAACAAGTTGAATGTCTTTCGTCAGTAGTGTCTTCGACCAGGCGATTGATTGGTATGATCATGACAATTGGTTTTATAGTTGAATATCTTTGGCGTAGAGTGCAAAGATAGACAATCGATTGGTATGATCATTGTTATTACATTTGAATATCTTCAGCCTTTGGGGTAAGGATATTGAGTAAACGTTCTATTAAGCCTTTGTGGCAAGAAGGAACTGTTAATTCACATTATTATAAATATGAATTTTGAATTTAACTAACATCTTTGGTGGTTCAGGTGAAGACAAGTAATGAAAGTTCTATTTGTCTTGAGTATAACAAAGAACTGTTGATGAGTAGTACAGGAATAAAATATCAACAATGGAATTTTAATCTAGAGGAGATAGTAGATATTATGTTCTACTTGACTCTCCTAATGGATTGCTTGTTCCGCTGCAGTTAAACTTGATGTCTGTTATATTTTATCAGTTTAACACTGTTGAAGGCTAACGATAAATTATTCTGCATTTTCTTAGTCATAATATTTCTTACTGGACTAGTTGAGCTCACCCCTTTTGCTTTCATTATTCTCTTCAGGAAATGAGAACGAAAGCGAGGACTAAATGGGAAGCGGAGTTTCGGTCCAGATGATAGCATTAGTAGTCCTCACTATTCTATGAAATAATGTGATAATAAATGTAATGAGGACTTATTTTGAGTTTGAATACTGTCTAGAAGACAATATTTGTATTCAAACTCACAGCATATGTTTAGTCGTATTTTACACGACTGTTGTATAATTAAGTTGTATTTGAATTCTGTACCATGTATTTGGCGACTCAAGATGGGTGATTTAGAACCTAGTTTTGGGGGCGTCACAGTTGGTATCAAAGCTTAGGGATATGATCCCTGGCTGAGGTGTGAGACAAGAACTAGGAGGGGAGAGACGGGGAATTCCTTCGCTAGTATGACCTACCTAAGTTTATTTGTTATTTAATTGGTCAGTCAGAATATAGGGGTATTATGTGGTATGTCAATTAACCCTTATTTTGAAACTATATTCTAGAATGATATTTGAAATACAAGAAATGAGAAATGGAAAATCATGATAGAGAGGAAATAACCGGGAAGGTACAATCTGAAAAGAAAGCAAGGTATTCTCATCTCTTCGAATATCAGGTACGTACGTAAATTTCGAGGGCGAAATTTCATAAGGAGGGAGATTTGAGAGACCGAATTTTATGAAATAAAAGTATTCAATTTTTCTATTTTGGTAAATAGTTAAATTGATAAAAGTTTAAAGTTAAGGGTGATATGTGAAATTTTTTAAAGTAGACAAGTTGTCATAAAATACTCGATTACTATTCACTCTAGTATTGTTCACTCTAGTATTTGGGGCACTTTTTGTGTCGGAGTACTATTCACCTAAATTACTATTCACTCGAATATTATTCACTCGGGTATTTGGGGTATTTTTTGTGTCGGAGTACTATTTACGAGTTACTATTCACCTAAATTAGTATTCACCCGAATATTATTCACTCGGGTATTTGGGGTATTTTTTGTGTCGAAATACTATTCACGAGTTACTATTCACCTAAATTACTATTCACCCGAATATTATTCACTCGGGTATTTGGGGTATTTTTCTTGTCAGAGTACTATTCACGAGTTACTATTCATGGATTACTATTCACCCGATTACTATTCACTCTAGTATTGTTCACTCGGGTATTTGGGACACTTTTTGTGTCGGGATACTATTCACAGGGTACTATTCTCGAAGTACTATTCACAGGGTACTATTCACCTAAAAAATATATTTCTTTTTGGTCTAAATCATTTTTTGGGTACAATATTATTCCATGAGAAGATGTGCTAATTTTTCAGACCGTTGGTTGAAATTATAATAGTAAATCAATATGGATCGTTGGTTTAAAGTTTTAATAGTAAAATCTTTTATATAAAAATGTAATACTTTTATAAAGTTATTCTATAAATAGAATATATTATATTCTATTATGCATAGTGTTTTGCATAGTAAAATCTTTTTATATATAAAAATGAATACTTTTATAAAGTTATTCTATAAATAGAATATATTATATTTTATTATGCATATAGTGTTTGCATAGTGCACTGATATAGTGTTTTGCATAGTAAAAATTTTTTTATATAAAATGTAATACTTTTATAAAGTTATTCGTTTTATTAGATTATAAATAGAATATATTATATTTTATTTAAAAGATTTTTATTTAAATTTGACCCGTCGATTAAAGTAAATCAATCTGGATCGTTCATGAAATAGTTCTTATGCAATCCATTCTTCTATAAATGAAGCTCATTCATTCATTATTTTTATTTAATTCAATTGAAATTCTAGAGAGAGAAACTATAGAGAGAGTTCTTCTACTATAATCTTCAAACAGTATTTCTTTAGAGTTTAAGAAAGCTTTGAGCGTAGTGCAAGTTTTCTTCAAGTATATTCCCGCCCTACTAGTCGGAATACTTTTCTTTTTAAGGTAGGGGATATTATTTGTTGTACTCGTAAGGGGTATTCTTTCTTTCTTATTCATGAAGAGAACTTCTGTTATTCCATTCTTTATTATTCTGTTGGAATAACAGATCGCATGCATGGTGAATTCTATTGTTATTCCATTCTTATTTATACTGTTGGAATATCCTGTCTGTACGATTACCCATGACTTGGTTCCATTATTTATTATTCTGTTGGAATAACCTGTCTGTGCGATCTATCGCATGCATGGTGAATTCTGTTGTTATTCCATTCTTATTTATTCTGTTGGAATATTCTGTCTGTGCGATTACGCATGACCTGGTTCCATTATTTATTATTCTGTTTGAATAAACATGCATGCGGATTATGCACGCATGGTGAAATTCTTCTGTTATTCCATTCTTTATTATTATGTTGGAATAACCTGTCTATACGAAGTACTACATACATGGTGAAATTCTTTTATTATTCCATTCTTTATTATTATATTGGAATAACCTGTCTATGCGAAGTACTGCATACATGGTGAAATTCTTTTATTATTTCATTCTATATTATACTGTTGGTTATTGGTTTTACAGTTGTATGTCTTTGGCCTGTAGTGCAAAGATGATATGTTGTTGAATATCTTTGTCCTGTAGTGCAAAGATGATCTGTTGTTTGATAGCTTTGACCCGTAGTACAAAGATGGACAAGTGTATTACATGATCATGACCACTAGTGATACTAACGAATATCCTTGGCTGTAGTGCATGGATAATTCAATGATGTGATTGGCAGGATCATGACCATTAGTTAACAAAGTTGAATGTCTTTTTGGTAGAAGGTAATCGACATGCAATTGATTGGTATGATCATGACCATTGGTTTTATAGTTGAATATCTTTGGCCCGTAGTGCAAAGATAGACAACTGATTGGTATGATCATTGTTATTACATTTGAATATCTTCAGCCTTTGGGGTAAGGATATTGAGTAAACGTTCTATTAAGCCTTTGTGGCAAGAAGGAACTGTTATTTCACATTATTATAAATATGAATTGTGAATTTAACTAACATCTTTGGTGGTTCAGGTGAAGACAAGTGATGAAAGTTCTATTTGTCTTGAGTATAACAAAGAAATGTTGATGAGTAGTACAGGAATAAAATATTAACGATGGACTTTTAATCTAGAAAAGATAGTAGATATTATGTTCTACTTGACTCTTCTAATGGATTGCTTGTTCCATTGCAGTTAAACTTGATGTCTGTTATATTTTATCAGTTTAACACTGTTGAAGACTAACGATAAATTATTCTGCATTATCTTAGTCATAATATTTCTTACTGGGCTAGTTGAGCTCACCCCTTTTTCTTTCATTATTCTCTTCAGGAAATGAGAACGTAGCAGGGACTAGTCGGAGAACGGAGTGACGGTCCAGATGATAGCATTAGTATTCCTCACTATTCTATGAAATAGTGTGATAATAAATGTAATGAGGATTTATTTTGAGTTTGAATACTGTCTAGAAGACAATATTTGTATTCAAACTCACAGCATATGTTTAGTCGTATTTTACACGACTGTTCTATAATTAAGTTGTATTTGAATTTTATACCATGTATCTGGAGACTCGAGATGGGTGATGTAGAACCTAATTTTGGGGGCGTCACAGTTGGTATCAAAGCTTAGGGATATGATCCCTGGCTGAGGTGTGAGACAAGAACTAGGAGGGGAGAGACGGGGAATTCCTTCGCTAGTATGACCTACCTAAGTTTATTTGTTATTTAATTGGTCGATCAGAATATAGGGGTATTATGTGGTATGTCAATTAACCCTTATTTTGAAACTATATTCTAGAATGAGTTTTGAAATACAGGAGATGAGTAATGGAAAATCATGATAGAGAGGAAATAATCGGGAAGGTACAATCTGAAAAAAAAAGCAAGGTATTCTCATCTCTTCGAATATCAGGTACGTACGTAAATTTCGAGGGCGAAATTTCATAAGGAGAGGATATTGTGAGACCCCGAATTTTATAAAATAAAAGTATTCAATTTTTCTATTTTGGTAAATAGTTAAATTGATAAAAGTTTAAAGTTAAGGGTGATATGTGAAATTTTTTAAAGTAGACAAGTTGTCATAAAATACCCGATTACTATTCACTCCAGTATTGTTCACTCGAGTATTTGGGGAACTTTTTGTGTCAGAGTACTATTCACGAGTTACTATTCACCTAAATTACTATTCACCCGAATATTATTCACTCGGGTATTTGGGATATTTTTTGTGTCGGAGTACTATTTACGGGTTACTATTCACCTAAATTACTATTCACCCGAATATTATTCACTCGGGTATTTGGGATATTTTTTGTGTCGGAGTATTATTCACGAGTTACTATTCACCTAAATTACTATTCACCCGAATATTATTCACTCGGGTATTTGGGGTATTTTTGTGTCGGAGTACTATTCACGAGTTACTATTCACGGGTTACTATTCACCTGATTACTATTCACTCTAGTATTGTTCACTCGGGTATTTGGGACATTTTTTGTGTCGGGGTACTATTCCCGAAGTACTATTCACGGGGTACTATTCACCCGAAAAATATATTTCTTTTCGGTCTAAATTATTTTTTGGGTACAATATTATTTCATGAGGAGATGTGCTAATTTTTCAGACCGTTGGTTGAAATTATAATAGTAAATCAATATGGATCGTTGGTTTAAAGTTTTAATAGTAAAATCTTTTTTATATAAAATGTAATACTTTTATAAAGTTATTCTATAAATAGAATATATTATATTCTATTATGCATAGTGTTTTGCATAGTAAAATCTTTTTATATAAAATGAATACTTTTATAAAGTTATTCTATAAATAGAATATATTATATTTTCTTATGCATAGTGTTTGCATAGTGCTCAGATAGTTTTTTTTTCATAGTAAAATCTTTTTTATATAAAATGTAATACTTTTATAAAGTTATTCATTTTATTAGATTATAAATAGAATATATTATATTTTATTTAAAAGATTTTTCTTTAAATTTGGACCGTCCGATTAAAGTAAATCAATCTGAATCGTTCATGAATTAGTTACTATGCAGTCCATTCTTCTATAAATAGTAGCTCATTCATTCATTATTTCTTACGAATTCACTGAAACTCTAGAGAGATAAACTATAGAGAGAGTTCTTCTTCTATAATCTTCAGCGTATTTCTTTAGAGTTTAAGAAAGCTTTGAGCGTAGTGCAAGTTTTCTTCAAGTATATTCCCGCCCTACCAGTCGAAATACTTTTCTTTTTAAGGTAGGGGATATTATTTGTTGTACTCGTAAGGGGTATTCTTTCTTTCTTATTCATGAAGAGAACTTCTGTTATTCCATTCTTTATTATTCTGTTGGAATAACCTATCTGTGCGATCTATCGCATGCATGGTAAATTCTGTTGTTATTTCATTCTTATTTATTCTGTTGGAATATCATGTCTGTGCGATTACGCATGACCCGGTTCCATTATTTATTATTCTCGTTGAATAACTCATCTATCGCGATCTATCGCATGCACGGTGAATTCTGTTATTATTCCATTCTTATTTATTCATTTTGAATATCCGTCTCGTGCGATTACGCATTGACACCGGTTCCATTATTTATTATTCGTTTGAATAACTTTATTCTGCGCGCAGATTACACGCATGGTGAAATTCTTACGTTATTCCATTCTTTATTATTATGTTGGAATAACTTTTATATAATGTAAGTACTACATACATGGTGAAATTCTTTTATTATTCCATTCTTTATTATTATATTGGAATAACACCGTCTACGCTAAGTAATCGCATACATGGTGAAATTCTTTTATTATTCCATTCTTTATTATCTTTGGTAGTTATTGGTTTTACAGTTGTATGTGTCTGGCCTGTTGTAGTGCAAAAGATGATATGTTATTGAATATCTTTGGCTCGTAGTGCAAAAGATGATACATTGTTTGATAGCTTTGACCGTAGTGCGAAGATGGACATGTGTATGACATGATCATGACCACTAGTGATACTAACGAATATCCTTGGCCAGTAGTACATGGATAATTCAATGATGTGATTAAGGTGATCATGATCATTAGTTAACAATTGAATGTCTTTGGTCAGTAGTAATCGACAGTAATTTATTGGAATGATCATGACCATTGGTTTTATAGTTGAATATCTTTGGCCCGTAGTGCAAAAAGATAGACAACTGATTGGTATGATCATTGTTATTACATTTGAATATCTTCAGCCTTTGGGGTAAGGATATTGAGTAAACGTTCTATTAAGCTTTTGTGGCAAGAAGGAACTGTTAATTCACATTATTATAAATATGAATTGTGAATTTAACTAACATCTTGGTGGTTCGGTGAAGACAAGTTATGAAAGTTCTATTTGTCTTGAGTATAACAAAGAACTGTTGATGATGAGTAAGACAGAATAAAATATCAACGATGGACTTTTAATCTAGAAGAGATAGTAGATATTATGTTCTACTTGACTCTTCTAATGAATTGCTTGTTCCGCTGCAGTTAAACTTGATGTCTGTTATATTTTATCAATTTAACACTGTTGAAGGCTAATGATAAATTATTCTGCATTATCTTAGTCATAATATTTCTTACTGGGCTAGTTGAGCTCACCCCTTTTGCTTTCATTATTCTCTTCAGGAAATGAGAACATAGCAGGGACTAGTCGGAGAACGGAGTGACGGTCCAGATGATAGCATTAGTAGTCCTCACTATTCTATGAAATAGTGTGATAATAAATGTAATGAGGACTTATTTTGAGTTTGAATATTGTCTAGAAGACAATATTTGTATTCAAACTCACAGCATATGTTTAGTCGTATTTTACACGACTGTTGTATAATTAAGTTGTATTTGAATTATGTACCATGTATCTGGCGACTCAAGATGGGTGATGTAGAACCTAATTTTGGGGGCGTCACATTATTGAATTATATAAATATTTATTTGAGGTGTTTATTGTTGAATAAATATTTAATTGATGTGATGGTTATTAGTAAATATTTATGAATTATATTTAGTAGATAATATTCTAAATTAAATTAATTTATAATTTAGAGAGTTGTAATATAACATGAGATGTTATATTGTTGTTTTAATAATTTAAAGTGGTATGTTAAATTATTAAATAAAATTATAATGAAATTATAATTTTGTGATATTTGTTAAAGTGGAATATTTTTTTAAATATAGTGTGTAATTAATTTATTTGATTAATGTTGGATATGGAAATCCAAATAAATAATATGTGATTATAAATTATAAACTAAATTGTTTATTAAAATAATTAAAGTAGTTTTAAATTGTTTTAACCCAAACAAGGCTTAAAGATATTAAATGGCAAAACTATGTTTTTCACCACTATACTTGGCAAGTTTTACTTAATATACCATTTAACTTTTAATTTTTTGGATTACCCCATTAAACTAATTAAAATAGTAAAATTGGGCCATTCCGTTAAAAAAAAGTTGACAGACGTTAAAATATTGCTGACGTGATAAAAAAACAGATTTTTATTGCTTATGTGGCAAAAAAAAATCAAAAAGCATTAAAAAAAGTAACATTTTAAAGTTTTAAAATAACTAAAACATAATCAAATAAAATAAAATACAAATTTTTTAAAAAATGCATTTTAAAAAAAATAGAATTTCTATAAAAAATGATTTTTAAAAACACAAAAATTTAAAAATGATTTTTTAAATCGATTTTTTAAAAAAAATATTTTTTAAAAAAAAATAGAATTTTTCAAAAAACGGAACTTTTGAAAAAATGTAATTTTTAAAAAGCGATTTTAAAAAATAGAATTTATTTAAAAATGTAATTCTTTAAAAATAGAATTTTTATAGAATTTGTTTTTTTTAAAATTCTAAAAAATTTGTTTTTAAAAATTTATATTTTTATAGAATTGCTTTTTAAAAAAAATCTCTTTTTTTTAAAAATGCTTTTTTTTTAAATTTGTTTTTTAAAAAGTTCCGTTTTTGAAAAAAAAATCTATATTTTTTTTAAATTCAGCTTTTTTTAAAAGAATCGATTTTTAAAAAATGTGTTTTTAAAAATAATAACATTTTAAAAAAAATCGTTCTTAAACATTTTTGTTTTTTAAAAAAATATGTTTTTTATATAAAAAATCTATTTTTAAAAAAATGCTTTTTAAAAAATTTGTATTTTTTGTTTTATTTTATTATGTTTTTGTTATTTTTAAAACTTTAAAATGTTACTTTTTTATTTTTAAAATCTGTTTTTGATTTTTTTTTGCCACAGAAGCAATAAAAATCTGTGTTTTTTGCCACGTCAGCGCCACGTCAGCAATATTTTAACGTCTATCAACTTTTTTTAAATGGAATGACCCAATTTTACTATTTTAATTAGTTTAATGGGGTAATCCAAAAAATTAAAAGTTCAATGGTTTATTAAGTAAAACTTGCCAAGTATAGTAGTGAAAAACATAGTTTTGTCGATATTAAATCTTTATTTTAAAGACTTTTTGCCAAACAAAACTTTATGGCTTTTGGATTTTTAGTTTTTGAATTTTTAGATAATATAAATAAAACAAATAAAATAAATAAAATAATAAATATGATATATTTATAACCTAAGCATTATATTTATAACTGACATTCTAATTATTAGACGTATTATGGTTTATCAGTTTAAGTGTGTATTAGTTTTACGTGAATTGTTATTTGGCCTAAGAAGAAAAGCTGCAGAGAACTTGAGAGATGATAGAGGGAGAGATTGAGAGAAAACCTAAGAATTTCCAAAGCAATTTCAGTGGTTTTAGCAAGAATTATCAAGCAATTTGAAGGTATTTTCTTTAACCTTGATATTATATATATATATATATATGAGTTTTACGACATGAAGCTTCAAACTCTGTGAATGCAAATTTTTTTTGAATTCTTGCTATACAACTGATTACTTGTGATTGTACGTGGTTGTGATGATTAGAGTTTGTGTTTAAACAAGAATTCGTATGCTAATTTCGTTTAAAAGTAGGAAAAGTAATGACTGTTTATATTTTTCATATGGCTTGTAAAAGTACAATTTTAGTGGTCAATTTGTATGTTAAACTGTAAATTGAGTTTTGATTATGCCAGTCCATTAAGAATCGAAGAGAACGTAGTTTGAACAAAGTGATTTGAACAAGAATTGGGATCACAGTAGGAATTTTTGTGAAGAATGACAAAAAAATAGAGTTTTGTATGAAAACATGAAATTCAAGAAATTAAATTAGTTAAAGTTGTTGTTAAATTGTTCTATGTTGATGAATATGTGAGGAAACGTGTTTATGAAAGTTTTATATTAATTCTATATGTTAATTTCACTGTTTTGTGGGTGAAATTCATGTTAGTTGGGCTAAAAATGGCTACTATTCATCACGTTTCGTTACTTGCAATCAGGCACCAAAGACAATTGCTACCGTGCTAAGGTTAAAAAAAAAGCAGCTGATTGCACCATACCTCGCCCTAAGACAAGTGACTTCTTCTTCGCTGCAGATCATGAGTATCCTTACCACTTGGTCTAAGGTTATGTTAATGTGTCAAACATGTAGTAAGAAGATTAAAACAAAACCGTGATATGTCATTGATAAAATTCAAAGTTGTAAAAAAAATGATTAGTAAGTACGAACGCGTTATGTTATGACTTAGTGTACACAATGAATGTTAAATAAGTGTTGTGAAGGTTAACACTTGGAATTTCTGATATTTATATAGTAACATAAGATTTGTATTAAATTAACAAGTTTAGCTATAAATAGTGTTATTTTGTAAGTGGATGTTAACATGTCTAATAGATATTGTGATTCCACTAAAATGTGTAGGTGAACGTGAGTTTTAATATTAAAGCTTACACTTGAGGCAAGTTTCTAAACCTTAACTTTTACATTGAGCAAGTTCTTTTTCTAAGTATTGATTAAGCAAATCCTTTTATTCTTAATCTTTATTCGAGCAAGCTCTAATTCTAACGTTATCCAAGCAAGTTTTATATTCTAATCATGAATGAGTTATTCTAACTTGTTTATAAATATGCAAGTTACTTAAGTTCTATTTCTTTATAATAGATGTAACTTCTTGAACTCTCGTCTCTAATATTGAGTTGTTTGTCTTAAAATTACTATGCACAAGTTATTATCCTGTTGAACAAGCTTTGTTTCCAGCTTGCTATTGATTAGTGTATATTCAGTAATTAACTTTCTAATTTGAAAAAATCATAGACCTAGCTTATTATTGTTCAAGCAAAGGTTTATCATTTTATTCATTTTATTTAATGCTCATGCTCTCTAGTTATTTTCAAGCATGCGTTTAGTATATAGTCAATTCACCTATGATTCTCTATTGCTCTATATTATGTTGTTATTAAACAGCTGTTGTGTTATAAAACCTTACTGATTCAACTAGTCTTCTAGTTGATGATCGTTAAACTTTAAATTACCCTTGAAAGCTTATCCAAACCAAACTTTCTTTGGTGCGGACTTGTACTCTAAAACTGAGAAGAACAACCCTATTATAGGGGATAATTTACGCATAGCGTTGAAATGTTTGTGCAAAATACATTGTACGAAGGGTTGATCCCCCTAAGTACGAGGAGTCCCTATAGTCTTATGACTGTTAAAGTTTAAGTTGAAAGATTACTTATAACTATGGACATAGTTTACGGTCTTGTGACCCTCAATTAAATATTTCATGATTATAATTATCATTGATAAAGCATTTTGTTCAGTTTCATTGTGCCTGTTATTTGGCAGTGGTTGCAAAGTTTTATTCATTATCATTTCAAGTGAGCCTTGTTTGCTCACTCTTGCTTATATAACTATTACAACTAAAGTAGAGAAGGTCGACGTACCTAGCACCAGTAAATGGAAAGGAAAGATGAACAAGTATTGAAGACTTGTAATATGTTGACATTTTTATTGTCAGACTTTATTTGAATTATTGTAATAAAGATTATTTAATTTTCCGCATATGAATGTTTGTATCTAAAGGTTAGATAACCTGGGAGATTTTATTAATGTAATCCTTTAATGGGAAGGTTTATTATCTTATTTTGTTGTGATTGGGTAGTTAGATGTGAATGTTTTTATTAAATGAACACAAAACCATGTGGGAATGAAGTACTTGGATTTGGGGGTGTCACAAGTTGGTATCAAAGCCTTAGGTTATGAACCTTAGGTGGGGGGAAAAGCCTTAGGAAGTAACCTTTGAAAATATAGTGGTGATAAACTCTTATCGAGTTTTAAGGAAGAAGTAATAAAACACTTATGTGCTTATGTGATTACAACTTATGTGCTCGTAAGTGTCGAGTAGTAATGATTAATAATTAAAACTTAAAAATTTTGTTGTCAGGATAACTAATGTCGGAGAATCCAGTCAGGTTAGGGAGGAAGTACCTCAGATGCCTAGAGAAGAGGAGTCTCGTGACATTCAGGTGGTTTGGGAACAACTACTTCCACGGAGTCAGTCCCGTTGGTCACGGTGGTTGAAGATGAGGATGATGATGTGGAAACGGATGAGGAGGATCTCGTTGAGCTGCCACAGTCAAATGAGGATGACGAGGACGAGGAGGAAGAGATTCCACTGAACTCTATAGCTGATGAAGTCTACGACCGCAATGTAGAACTTCAGGATACCGTCGAGGAGTTGGAGGAGATAGTAGCTGAGCAACAGACCTCGATGGCACAGAAGGATGATGAGATCCAGGATCGAGATGAACGTCTGACTAATGTCGAAAAGAAGCTGGTCCACACTGAAGAAGAGAATGAACAAATGACAGTGGAGATCGCAGAACTGAAGAACAAGTTGAGGGAAGAGACTACTAAGAGGGCAAGACCCGAAGACGCGTACGAGGAAGCTTATCAATGAGCTGAAATAGCAGAGAGAGACGCACAAACAAAGGGGATGAAGATGGAGGAGATGAATAACGTATTCAACACCATGATTAATCAAGCTCAAGATTGGGTCATGGGTTATCCTATTCAGTTTGAGACGCTGCCATCATTCATATTGTTTCGCAGAACAATGTTCCAAATCATGGAGGAAGAGCGTCGTAAGGCTACGCAGTATCTTAGTAGGACATCGTAGGGAATGTACTTGTTATGCGATTAATAAAATGTTAAATAATATGTAAATCCCAAGTGTTATGTAACCTGTGGGATATGATGAGGATGTTATCCTGAAACTTTAGTAGTTCAGGAAAGTGATGTAAATAGCAGTGACGCTATTGTTCTTATGTTTTCAGAAAGATTATGAATGAATAAAATTTATTATTTTATTTTATTCAAAGTGTTATGTGTTCTGTGATGATTTCTTTTATGAGGTGCAAGTTAAGTAGAAAATGTAAAACCCCAACTTTTTGAATAAAGATGACTTTTTTATAAATATTATTTTTGAATATTATGGAGTGAAATTGATATAATGTTATAGCTGTGGGTAATATTTATAAATTTTGCAAAGTACGCAAGTTGTTATATAATATTCGATTGGTCGGGGAATATTCGTTTTAACAGGGAATATTCGTACAACGGCACAATCATTGGTGGACCCCACAACAGAATTATTGTTGGATTGAAAAAACGATAAAAATTGTGACGCCCCCAAAATTAGGTATACGTCACCCATCTTGGGTCGCCACTTACATGGTACATAAATTCAAATACAACTTACTAACCTAACTGTCGTGTACAATACGACATAAACTGTGAGTTTGAATACAAATTTTGTCTACTAGATATTATACAAACTCAAAAGGAGTCCTCATTATGCCTATTATCACACTATTTCACGTAATAGTGAGGACTACTAATGCTATCCTCTCGACCATTACTTCGCTCCTCGACTCGTCTCGGCCTATGTTCTCATTTCTCAAGAGAACAAAGGAAAGAAAGGTGAGCTCAACTAGCCCAAGAAGAAATATTATGACTAAGATAATGCGTAATAAATTATCATTAGCCTTCAAATGATGTTAAACCGATAAAATACAATAGATAAACCGGTTTAAGCTGCAAATGAATAAGCAATCCATTAAAAGAGTCAAGTAGAGAATAAAGTCTACTATCTTTTAGGTTTTAAAAGGTTTTCATCAATTTTTATCACGAGACTCAAATTTTAATAAATAAACCACCACATCTAATCATCCCCGTATTCACTGGCCAAGGATTTTCATCAAATTATCAATGGTCATGACTATACCGAATCACCCTCGGTCATAATCATACCAAAACTATCCATCATCGCATTACGTGCCACCGAGGACTTTTGTCACATCATTTATATCAAGTCATGATTATACCGAATGATCCCCGGTCATAATCATACTAAGTTCATCTATGCACGTAAGCCAAAGATAACATAATATAACATGAGGATGATGACAATGACATAGTAATTCAATAAAACAAGTTCAAGAATTATTTAATCCATGAATTATCAACGCCCAAATTGTCAACATGATCATCGTTTCAGTAGAGTAAAATTCAAGAATGATCGGAAGAATATTTCCATAAAAGATATCTGGATGAAACGCTAAATATCAAGGATATTATACTAATTTCATGGAGTATAGAAGTCAAAGTTTTAACTAACGGGTATAATAAAGAATGGAATAACAAAAGAAATCACCATGCATGCAGATTGCATGGACAAAGTTATTCCAATGTAATAATAATAACGGAACCGTGTCGGTGAAATTCACACCGGCTGTGATGTTCCAACAGTAATAATAAAGATGGAACCGGATCCGGGTGTAAAACACATGATAGGATATTCCAATGAGAATGATAAAGACGGAACCAGTCCGATGTAAAACACATGCATGTGGATGTTCCAATGTAATAATAAAATCGGAACCAGTCGGTGTAAAACACACGCATGTGATGTTCCAATGTAATAATAGAAGAATGTCACCAAGTATAGGTAAAATCATGATACAAAGTTATTCCAATGTAATAATAAGCAATGGAATAACATAAGGATTTCACCAAGTATAGGGTATGTGGCATGACATGATTATGTATAGGGTATGCCACTTTTACAAAAGTTATTCAATGTAATAATAATGAATGGAATAATGTAAGTTCTCTTCAAGAAAGAAAAAATAACACCCCTTACCGTAAAAGAACTGAATATAGAAGTAGTGAAGTAGCGTAATACTCTTCTTCTTTCTATAATTTTCTCTCTATAGCTTTCTCTATAATTTCTCTCTGTAGTTTCAATGAATTCGTAAGAAAATAATGAAGGAATGAGCTTCTATTTATAGGAAAATGGAATGCATAGTAACTAATCCATGAACGGTCCAGATTGATTTACTTTTAATCGACGGTCCATATTTAAAGAAAAATCTTTTAAATAAAATATAATATATTCTATTTATATAAAAATATTTTACTATGCAAACACTATGCAATACTATGCAAAATACTATGCAAAAACACTATGCAACACTATGCATAATAAAATATAATATATTCTATTTATGAATAACTTTAATAAAGTATTCTATTTTATATAAAAGATGTTTCGCTTTTATTACGTTAATAATACTGAATAAAACAAAACGTCATTATCGCTATAATAATTCATATTATTAATCGACAATAATGGAATCAAACCGAGTGACTTCTCACATAAGCATCAATAATCAATACCGGTATGCTACTATGCAACCACACACATCGACATCGTACTTTTACTACCGAAAGTAGTTCAACAAGAACTACTTGTAAAACTTCCGCCGTTATTTCAATAAAATATTTTTTGTCGTTTTCTCAATCCGACAATAATTACATTGTAGGGTCCACCAATGATTGAGTAGATTGTATTTAATATTCCCTCGCTAAATCGAATATTCCCAACCAATCTAATATAATATAACACTTGCATACTTTGCAAAATTTATAAATACTACCCACAACTATAATATTATCTTAAATTCACACCATAATATTAAAAAATTATTTCAACAAAATTTAAATCTTTATTGATAAAATCTGGGTCTCACAATCTCCCTCCTTATGGAATTTCGTTCTCGAAATTAGGTACGACTGATATGATAAAGAGGTGAGGATACCTTGAATACCTTTATCGTTGAAAACATTAAATTCATTTTTGCAATCCTACCAAAGATATTCATTAACAATTCATCTTTGCACTATGTGCCAAAGATATACAAATCAGTAAAACCAATAATCTCGAGACTCAAACTTAATAGTATCACAACCATGAATTATCCATGCACATTGGCTAAGGATATTCGTGTTTTCAATTCTGGCCATGATTATACCGAATAATCCGTGGTCATAATCATACCAAGTCTATCAATGCACTACTACCAAAGATGACTTTTACCACATCCATGAATTAATATTTCATTCATTGAGACTCATTTCAATAATTAATCCATATCATCGAATCATCCCCCGCACTATGTGCCAAGGATATTCATTAGTATCACGACCACTTAATTATCCATGCACTACTACCAAAGATAATCGTGTATTCATTAGTATCACGACCACAAATTATCCATGCACTACTACCAAAGATAATTGTGTATTCATTAGTATCACGACCACAAATTATCCATGCACTACTACCAAAGATAATTGTGTATTCATTAGTATCACGACCACAAATTATCCATGCACTACTACCAAAGATAATTGTGTATTCATTAATATCACGACCACAAATTATCCATGCACTACTACCAAAGATAATTGTGTATTCATTATATCACGACCACAAATTATCCATGCACTACTACCAAAGATAATTGTGTATTCATTAGTATCACGACCACAAATTATCCATGCACTACTACCAAAGATAATTGTTGTATTCATTAAGTATCACGACCACAAATTATCCATGCACTACTACCAAAGATAATTGTGTATTCATTAGTATCACGACCACAAATTATCCATGCACTACTACCAAAGATAATTGTGTATTCATTTACTGATTATGATTATACCGAACAATCCCCTCGGTCATAATCATACCAAGTCCATCTCTACAGCCACGTATGACTTTCAACAAATATAAGCATGAGGATAATGATATAAAGAATCAATCAAATGAGATAAAGGATAAATATTAAACATTTATAATATAATTTATCCAGATTCAAGAATATCCCCATGTTTTCAATCACTTAATAATCTCATAATCTAATATCATTAATATTATAACAATATTTTAATCACTTAAATTTATAAACAATTTATCTTAATTGTTTACGCTTTACCATATAATGCATTTAATCATTCAAAATGTCATACTCATAAAATATCATCACCAATTATCAAATCCTCATCAAAAAAAAATATGCATATACTCTATATAGGATTCTCTAGCCATAAAATCCTATTTTCAACTTTGTTACTTCACATAACATATTTAACTCATATGTTCAGAATTAAACTATTTTCATGAAAATACCAAATCAGCCCCAAAAATATTTCTTTTCTGGGATTTAGCATAATATAGTCCCATAATGAAAATATATTTTTTCTCGGAATTTTAAAATTCATTTACTATTTTTAAAAATCAATTTCCACTTAATTCCTTAAGAAATTAGCTACCTCAAGTTTAACTCCAAAATTCCCAAATCTTGGCAGGACCTACACATGTTAACGTGAGCTTCCAGTTTAAATTTCATGATAAATCGGAGTTATAGAACTCCGGTTATAGCATTTTTTCATCGGAAAAACCTAAATATTAAAATAGTCATAACTTGCTCATTTTAAGTCAGAATGAGCTCATTTTTGGACAGGAGGTACTTTATACCATATACTTTCATGTCCCAAAAGGCCAGAATTTTTCTCATAATTTAAGTGGCCGAAACAGTCCCTTAAAGTTTCTAGGCAGTAGCATTTTCGAAATTTACAGCTTTGGCCTCATTTGCTAAAATCAGTCCACACAAAAATCTACAACACCTTTTCCAGTAATTCCACTTGGATTAGTTAGGTAACTCATAGATCTAACTCTAGAACTTGACCATACTCAAAAATTCAAAATATAATAGGAGATATGGTCAATTGAATTTCATGTTACGCTTTTTCACCAAAAATCGATTTTCAACTCTTTGTGATTTCTAAGAAACTTTTATGTTTTCACATACCAACCAACATAACTCATCATAAAACTTACTAATACTTCATATACCCATGATTTTCATTATTCCAATGCTTTTATTATGACTTTCATCATAAACCACGTAAACTGCTCATTTAGTTGAAGAAATATTTGAGGGTTTAAGAAATGGGTTTTTATCGGGTCAATACAAAATTCGATTTCACGCCTAGGGTAGGCTAGGAAATCTTCAAGAATACGTCAAGAAATTTATTAATGATAGAAATATCATTCAAAATCATTACTTTCATCCAAGACTTGGATAGTACGTCACATTGATACTGAATGTGACTTCTATCCCTTAACCTAGATAGCACCTCACAATGATACCTATAAACTTGCCATCTTGGTCATGACGTCGCTTACAGAAAGTCCGGCTTCTTTGCATTCCACACAAGGAAGTCAACAACGAAAGGTTCGGGGCTCTTTACTTATGGCTTGATATAACAAATGATTAACTTTAGGGTTTGGTTACTTTGAATTCAGATAACAAAGTTGGTTAGGAATATGAAAGCTAACAACCTTACAAAAAGAATAATGAGTAGTTAATCAATCGTTTTCAAAAATTACCTCAAAGGCAAGTATTTTCAAAGAGATAAGATCGGCGAATGTAACGTGAAAGTGTTTATTTGAAACAACAAGATTAAAAAAAATAGTAAGCGTAACGAAGGCTCCTACTAACGAAGTTTCAACCAATAAGTCAAAGTCTAACTTCTCCTGAGTCAAATTTAAACGTTGAACGCAAGCAAGAGAGATAAAAGAATGGGTAGAACCCAGATCTAACACGGTATAGACTTCGCAAGAGCTTATGATTAACTTACCCGTGATAATTTTATTCGGGTTCCTCGTCACGAGAAAAAAAATGCTCTCTCTTAAACTACCGGCCTCGGTTTGTATGCGGGATGCCTTTGGTGCTCCGTCCTAGTTGAATTCGTCTTCAGAAACGACAAAATCGAGCTAAGTGGCCTTTCTTCCACAATTATAACATGCTTTGGATGGCATGGCGCAGGTTCGGACTGATGTGTCCCTCTCCTCCGCATTTGAAGCATATGATAGGTGGTCCTTCTCCTTCCTTAACAACAGTTGCTGGTGCTGACGTCTTTCCATCATTGTTGAATCTCCTTTTCTTGAAATGTCCATTCTTATTATTTTGGCCCTGATTACCCACCAAGTGGTTACCATATCCGCCTGTTGATTCCCTCCACGCTTGTTGTCACACCGCTCGATGACTACTTTATTTGGTATTATAATTTTGCTTAACGCTCTCTTTTAGTCAAGGTTGACTCGTTATCGCGCTTCCACTAATCGAGCCCTATTTACAACATCGAAAAAAAAACACGGTTTATGAGAAATAAGATGTTGACATATCTCTCGCTTCAAACCTCTTAAAAACATTCGCGCCATTTCTCTTCATTATCCACCAAGTGGGACGAATCGTGATAACTCCGCAAATTTTGCCTCGTATTGCGACACGGTCATATTGTTTTGTTCCAACTTGATAAACTCCACCTCCTTCATGTGGCGAATACTTTCAGGAAAGTATTTGTCGTTGAACAGCTCCTGGAACTTCTCCCAAGATATCTTGAGACAAAGAAGTTGAGTACGTTTTACCGATTCCCACCAAAGAATCGCCTCTCGCGCAACATAAAGGCGTGAAAAGGAACCTTTTGCTCCTCGGAGCATCCCAAGACATCAAATATCTTGGCAATCTGCTTTATCCCATGCTTCCGCCGTAAGTGGTTTTGGCTCTCCCTTAAACTCCGGTGGTCCCAGCTCCATGAATTGTTTAGCGGTGACCGCCCGAGAGTTTTCTGTGTTTCCACCAACGTTTTGGACACGAGTCGCTTTCGCCTGATGTTGCATGAATTCTAAAAACCTTTTAAACGCACTCGTCATTCATCAATTGATCGTTGTTGTTGTTTACGGGAGGATTATCGCCATCGTGTTGCACATTGTCTCGATTATTGATATGTGGAGAATCAGCAGCCTCTCGTGCTCCATTGCTATTCTCAACATTCTGGATGCCATTTTCAAACACCGCCACAAAATAAGGGTTAATTAACATATCACATATTATCCCTATACTCGACCGACCAATTAAATACCAAATAGCTTTAGGTAGGTCATACTAGCGAAAGAATTTCGTCTCTCCCTCCTAGTACTATTCTCACATCTTAGCCGTGGATCATATCCCTAAGCTCGATACCAACTGTGACGCCCCAAAATTAGGTATACGTCACCCATCTTGGGTCGCCACTTACATGGTACATAAATTCAAATACAACTTACTAACCTAAGCGTGCGTGTACAATAACGACATAAAGCGTGAGTTTGAATACAAATTTTGTCTACTAGATATTATACAAACTCAAAAGGAGTCCTCATTCAAACTATTATCACACTATTTCACGAATAGTGAGGACTACTAATGCTATCCTCCGGACCATTACTTCGTTCCCGACTTCGTCCAATTTATGTTCTCATTTCAAGAAGAAAGTTGAAAGAAAGGTGAGCTCAACTAGCCCAAAGAAGAAATATTATGACTAAGATAATGCGAATAAATTATCATTAGCCTTCAACAAATGTTAAACCGATAAAATACAATAGACAAACCGGTTTAAGCTGCGCGGAATAAGCAATCCATTAAAAGAGTCAAGTAGAGAATAAAGTCTACTATCTTTTAGGTTTTAAAAGGTTTTCATCAATTTTTATCGCCGAGACTCGATTTTTAATAAATAAACCACCACATCTAATCATCCCCCACTACCACGGCCAAGGATTTTCATCAAATTATCAATGGTCATGACTATACCGAATCACCCCGGTCATAATCATACAAAAACTATCCATCATCGCATTACAGCCATCGAGGACTTTTGTCACATCATTTATATCAAGTCATGATTATACCGAATGATCCACGGTCATAATCATACTAAGTTCATCTATGCACGTAAGCCAAAGATAACATAATATAACATGAGGATGATGACAATGACATAGTAATTCAATAAAACAAGTTCAAGAATTATTTAATCCATGAATTATCAACGCCCAAATTGTCAACATGATCATTGTTTTGAGTAGAGTAAAATTCAAGAATGATCGGAAGAATATTTCCATAAAAGATATCTTTGGATGAAACGCAAATATCAAGGATATTCTACTAATTTCATGGAGTATAGAAGTCAAAGTTTTAACCAACTGGGTATAATAAAGAATGGAATAACAAAAGAAATCACCATGCATGAGGTATTTCGCATGGACAAGTTATTCCAATGAGAATAATAATAACGGAACGTGTCGGGTGAAATTCACAACCGGCAGCAGGATGTTCCAATGTAATAATAAAGATGGAACCGGATCCTGTAAAAACACATGATAGGATATTCCAACGAGAATGATAAAGATTTTAACGGTAGGTGTAAAACACACAGACAGGATGTTCCAATGAGAATAATAAAAGCGGAACCCGGTGTCCTGTAAAAACACATGCATGGATGTTCCAATGTAATAATAGAAGAATGTCACCAAGTATAGGTAAATCACAGATAAAGTTATTCCAATGTAATAATAAGCAATGGAATAACATAAGGATTTCACCAAGTATAGGGTATGCTGGCAGATCAGGAGTTATGTATAGGGTATGCCACTTTTAAAGTTATTTCAACGAATAATAATGAATGGAATAATGAAGTTCTCTTCAAGAAGAAAAAATAACACCCTCATCGTAAAAAAGAACTGAATATAGAAGTAGTGAAGTAGCGAGAATACTCTTCTTCTTTCTATAATTTTTCTCTATAGCTTCTCTCTATAATTTTCTCTCAGAGTTTCAATGAATTCGTAAGAAAATAATGAAGGAATGAGCTTCTATTTATAGGAAAATGGAATGCATAGTAACTAATCCATGAACTATCCAGATTGATTTACTTTAATCTGACGGTCCATATTTAAAGAAAAATCTTTTAAATAAAATATAATATATTCTATTTATATAAAAACATTTTACTATGCAAACACTATGCAATACTATGCAAAATACTATGCAAAACACTATGCAACACTATGCATAATAAAATATAATATATTCTATTTATAGAATAACTTTAATAAAGTATTCTATTTTATATAAAAGATGTTTCGCATTTTATTACGTTAATAATACTTTAATAAAACAAAACGTCATTATCATTATAATAATTCATATTATTAATCGACAATAATGGAATCAAACCGAGTGACTTCTCACATAAGCATCGATAATCAATAATTGGTGTGCTACTATGCAACCACACACGACATCGCACTTTTACTACCGAAAGTAGTTCAACGGTAACCACAGTAAAACTTCCGTAGTGATTTCAATAAAATATTTTTGTCGTTTTTCAATCCGACAATAATTACATTGCTAGGGTCCACCAATGATTGAGCCGTTGCATTTAATATTTCTCGCTAAACCGAATATTCCCCACCAATCGAATATAATATAACCACTTGCATACTTTGCAAAATTTATAAATACTACCCACAACTATAATATTATCTTAAATTCACACCATAATATTAAAAAATTATTTCAACAAAATTTAAATCTTTATTGATAAAATCTGGGGTCTCACAAAAATACTTTATGAAAATAACTAATGGAAGTTTTTATTGTTAACTGTTGAAACACCCTTGTTAAAAAATGCGATGTCGCGCGTGGTTGCATAAGAGTAATACCTGATAATAATTATTGATGCTTACGTGATAAGTCACTCGATTTTGTTGGTATTATTAATGTAATAATACTGAAAAATCTTTTTATATAAAACATAATACTTTTATAAAGTTATTCTATAAATAGAATATATTATATTCTATTATGCATAGTGTTGCATAAGTATTTCAGCGATAGTAAAATCTTTATATAAAAAAAGAATACTTTTATAAAGTTATACATTTTATTAGACAATAATTAGAATATATTATATTTTATTATGCATAGTGTTTGTATAAGGTACTGCATAGTGTTTCAGATAGTAAAATCTTTTATAAAGTTATTCGTTTTATTAGATTATAAATAGAATATATTGTATTTTATTTAAAAGATTTTGCTTTAAATATGGACCGTCAGATTAAAGTAAATCAACTGGACCGCTCATGAGTTAGTTACTATGCGATCCATTTTTCTATAAATAAGCTCATTCCTTCATTATTTTCGCATTTAATTCAATTTAAACTATAGAGAGATAAATTATAGAGAGAAAGAAGAAAGTATTCGCTACTTCACTACTTATATATCCAAAGACTCTTCTTCTTAAGGTAGGGAATATTATTTGTTGTACTCATAAGGGGTATTCATTCTTTCTTATTCATGAAGAGAACTTACGTTATTCCATTCTTTATTATTCATTGGAATAACTTTCAGATCATGCTGGATACCCTATACTTGGTGAAATTCTTTCGTTATTTCATTCTTTATTATTCATTGGAATATCATGTTCAGATTTTCTGTGGGACTGGTTCCGTCTTTTTGGAATATCCCGTCATGCATTTTACGCCGGACACTGGTTTCAGATTTATTGGTATTCATTGGAATAACTTGTCTATCATGCAATCCGCCGCATGGTGATTTCTGTTGTTATTCCATTCTTTATTATTCTGTTGGAACATCCTGCTTGCAAATCTCTTTGATTCGATTCCGTTATTTAGTATTCATTGGAATAACTTTGTTTATGCAAAGTACCGCATGCATGGTGATTTCTTTTGTTATTCCATTCTTTATTATACTCAGTTGGTTAAAGTTTTAACTTTTATACTCCATGAAATTAGTGGAATATCCTTGATATTTGCGCTTCATCCAAAGATATCTTTTCATGGAAATATTCTTACGAGCATTCTTGAATTTTACTCTACAAAGCAAGATCATGTTGACAATTTGGACGTTATTAGTTCTGGATAAATTAATTCTTGAACTTGTTTTATTGAATTCTTATATCATTGTCATCATCCTCATGTTTATATTTTTTGAAAGTCATCATTACTGTCAGATTGCATAGATGGACTTGGTATGATTATGACTGTGGATTATTCGATTGTAATCATGACCGTAATGTTACAAATGATGTGGAAAAAGTCCTAATTGGCCCGTAGTGCATTGATGGACGATTTTTGGTATGATTATGGCTATGGATTGTCTTTGTCAGTAGTGCAAAGATGAATTATTTTATGGCGTGATCGGAGATCATTGATGAAAACATGATTATCTTGGGCTCAGAGTGCATGGATAATTCGTGGTCGTGATACTAAAGAATATCCTTGGCACGTAGTGCGTGGATGATTTGATGATGTGGATTATTTATTGTCGAGTCTCGCCGATAAAAGTCATGAAAAACCTTTTAAATCATAGAAGATAGTAGGTTTTATTCTCTACTTGACTCTTCTAATAGATTGCTTGTTCACCGCAGCTTAAACTTGATGTTTGTTATATTATTATCGACTTAACACTGCTTAAGGCTAATGATAATTTATTCTCGCATTATCTTAGTCATAATATTTTTTACGGGCTAGTTGAGCTCACCTTTTCTTTCACCGTTTTCTTCGTGAAATGAGAACGTAAATGGGACGAAGTCTGGGAACGGAGTGATGGTGGGATGATAGTATTAGCTAGTAGTCCTCACTATTACGTTAAATAGTATGACAATAAATGTAATGAGGACTCATTCTCGAGAGTGGATATTGTGCAGAAGATGATTTGTATTTAAACTCACAGCTCTCTTGTTGTATAATTAAGATTGTATTTATGTTCTATACCATGTATTTGGCGACTCAGAATAGGTGATGTATACCTATTTTGGGGGCGTCACAGAAAATACTTAAAAGAAATTGAGTAATAATTTAATGAGTGTATTTTAACAGAAAATGCCTCCAAGACGTCAACCATGACAAAGAACAACGGAGGGAAACACCAATGACGATAATGTTAATGCTAACCCAGTTCAGCAGCTGGTGACGTTACTGACGGGTGCACTGCAGAATCAACCGCAGAATCAAGCTACAACGTTTAAGGACTTCAAGGCGTTTGGACCACCAGAATTATGTGGGTTCATGAATCTAGTGGAGGCACAAACCTGGATCATGGAGATGGAGATAGAGAAAGTATTTGATGTTGCGAGAGTAGGGGAGGGTCAGAAGACTGCTTTTGCAATATTCATGTTGAAATCAGAGGCTAGTTATTGGTGGTAGGCCAATAAAACTCGAGGAGGTCAAGGGGTTATGACTTGGGATAGGTTTAAGGAGATATTCTTTGAGACTTATTTCCCAGAGAGTTCGAAGAGTCAGCTAGAGGTGCGAGTTTTAGAATCAAGCGAGAACGATGACGGTGTCTGAGTATGCCGCAAAATTCAATGAGTTGGCGAGGTTTGCACCATATCAAGTCAGCATAGGCGAACGCAAGGCGAAGAGGTTTGAACAGGGACTGAAGCCCTGGTTGTACAGTAGGGTCTCTCTGTTTCAGCTAAAGACATTCATAGCGGTAATGGAGAAGGCAATTCTCACTGAAGGTGAAGGCGAGGCAGTAACGAAGTTTAACCAAGAGCAGAAAAAGAAGAAGAATGAAGTGGAGGTCAAGAATGGTGGTGGTGGTAGTAGGAATGGCAACAATAACCTGAAGAGAAAATGGAATGGAATTGTGAGTGCTAGAAATCAGCAGGGTAACCAACAAAATAAGATGTTCGAAGCATGTGCTACATGCGGGAAGTTTCATAAGGGTATATGCTTAATGGGGAAACGTGTATACTTTAACTATGTCCAGGAGGGTCACATCTCACCAAATTACAATCAACCCAAGAAGAACGTTTGCTTCACGTACGGGTCCAAGGATCACTTTGCTCGTGAGTGCCCTAAGAAGAAGGTTGGAGAGACAGCGGGAAGCAAGGGAGGTAGCAGTGGTAGTACATGGGTCATTGCTGGACCAACGGCATCAAACAAACCCACAACCAGAACCTTCAACATGACTGTGCAAGATGTTGTGCAATCAAAAGATGTGGTGTCAGGTATTATCACAATCAATGATATTGATGCTTATGTATTATTTGATTCGGGTGCTACTTGCTCATTTATATCTGATGAATTTTCTAAGAGGTTAGGATTGCCTAGTGAAGAATTAAATATTCACTAACAACAGAAATATTATTCAAATCTGACATATTTTTTTTCAAGTCCATGACATGGGCTAAGAAAGCTTGACATCCATTTTTTAATAAACGAATGACTTTATGGCTTGATATGACAGTGATTGATTTTAGTGGTTTGGTTGCTTGAATTTGCACAACAGGTTGGTTAGGAATATGAAAACTAACAACCTTACGAAAATAATCAATTTTGGCATGATGAGTGGTTAACCAATCAATCCCTAAAATCACATCAAATACAAGTATTTTCAAAGAAATAAGATCGGCAGGTAATGTGATGGTCCCAACTTGAATCAAGGAAGATTTATAAACAATGAATGTAATGAAGGTTTCTCCTAACGGAGTTTCAACAGATAAGTCAAAGTCTAATTTCTCAAGGGTCAAGTTCAAATGTTGAGCACACGCAGGAGAGATAATAGAATGGGTAGAACCGGTATCTAATAAGGTATAGACTTTACAAGAATTTATGATTAACTAACCCGTGATAACTTCGTTTGGGTTACTCGCTTTTTGAGAAGTCACGAAAAATGCTCTTCCTGAAACCACCGAATTTATTTTTTCCGTATCTGCCTTTGGTGCCACCGTCCCAGCTGGACTTGATTTCGATAAAGGACAAAATTGAGCTATGTGACCATCTTTTCCACAACTAAAACATACCTTGGAAGGCTGTAAATATTTTAGACTTATGTGTCCCTCCTCTCCACATCTGTAGCATCTAACTGGCGGTTGTTCTCCTCCCCTAGAATTTGTTGTTGTTGGTGGTGCTGGTGCTGCTGTTGACGTCTTTTCGTCATCGTTTAATTTTCCCTTCATGAAATTTCCACTTGAATTATTTCTTCTATTATCATGGCCACGATTACCACCAGAGTGGTTACCGCTTTTGTCCGGATATTTTCCTCCCCGCTGGTTGTCATTGCTCCGATGACTGCTGCCACCGGTATGACCTTGGTTGTGGTCCCTCGGTTGAACATACTCATTATATCGCTCTAATAATTGAGCCCTATTCACAACATCTGAATATAGAGAAAATTTGTGAAAAATGAGGTATTGACGAATTTTGGGTTTCAAACCTCTCAGAAACATTCGCGGCATACGTTCCTCATTCTCTACCAGATGAGGTGCAAACCTAGATAACTCTACAAACTTAGCCTCGTACTAGGACACAGTCATGTTGTTCTGTTCCAGTCTAATAAACTCTACCTCCTTCATATGACGAATACTTTCAGGAAAGTACTTATTCTAGATTCATGTTGCTTATGATTCTGGGTAGTTAGATGTGTTACACATGTAGTATCCATACAATACTACACTAACAAACCAATTTCAGGTCCAAACAACAACACATCACTAAGATATTAGCCGATTAAAACCTTGTCAGAAGTTGTTCTTCATTTTTGGGTTTTCCAGAAATGAAGAACAGTTCAAGAGGGGTACTTTGAATCCTTACTGTTTGCATCCTGGGTCTATTTTATGAGATCTAATGGTTCCTACATGTAGTCCTGATGTCAGAGTACAATTATACCACCTTATATCAGTCTACAAACAACACATGTGACAGATCAGTGCAAGTCAAACCTTGTCAAAAAATTCAGCTGTTGAAGATCTGGGTTTTCCAGATATGCAAGAAAACGGACGGTCAACCCTAATTTGACCAGCAATAGTTTTGATTCCAGGTAGGATATAAGTGTCATAGAGGCCTGATCATGTAGTCTACATGTTAGTCTACTGTTCCATTACAAAAACATGGCCAAATCACTTATTCGTAGCAAGATCAAAGGCCATCAAAATGTTGTCAGACGAGATCTGGGTTTCTGGGTTGCCCAGAAACTCAGTCTTCGTGAACGGTCAACGAGGTTTGACTTCATATAACTTATGATCTAGACATGTTATGACCCTTTTTCCAGTTTTAGATCATAGTCCTCATGTCATAGAACAGATCCAAAACATAAAACACACTAAACATCTAACACATAAAGATTTAAAGCCTCTGACATTCGACTATCAGGCATGTGAGACCCCATATTTTATCAATAAAGATTTAAATTTTGTCGAAATAATTTTAATATTATGGTGTGAATTTGAGATAATATTATAGTTGTGGGTAGTATTTATAAATTTTGCAAAGTATGCAAGTTGTTATAAAATATTCGCTTTAATTGGGGAATATTCTTTTTTGTTAGGGAATATTCGTATAACTACTCAATCATTGGTGGACCCATAATGTAATTATTGTCGGATTGAGAAAACGACAAAAATATTTTATAAAAATAACGGTGAGTGTTACCATTAAAAGCTGTTGAACTACCCTTATGGTAAAGAAATACAAGAATGTCTGGCGTGGTTGCATAGTAGCACACGGTATTGATTATTGATGCTTACGTGAGAAGTCACCATTTATGCTTTCAATTATTGCTACGATAATTCACGATCATATCTCTTATATTATTGATTCAATTATTGTCACGGTATCATCCGTATAATATGTTATATTATTAATTGAGACGACAAGTTATAAATGATTAATAATTGTTAAAAGATTAAAAAAATGTGTTGATTAAAAATAAAATGATTTGTGGTAATATTTATTCAATCCTTAATGTATATAAAAAGTACATTATGAGACGTTTGTGGTAAGTTTGATTATTTTATGGGGGCATATATGTCATTATCTAAGAGTCTCTTCGTCGATAGTAATTACCTTTGTGAATAGTAATTACCTTCGTCAATAGTAATTACCTTTGTGAATAGTAATTACCTTCGTCGATAGTATTTACCTTCAACGATAGTAATTACCTTCATCAATAGTAATTACCTTTGTGAATAGTAATTACCTTCGTCAATAGTAATTACCTTTACCAGACGTCGAACCACTTGTCGTTTCACATTACAAAGGCCGAACCACTTGTCGTTTCACATTACGAAAGGCCAAACCACTTTTCTTTTCACATCACAAATCGTCGAGCCACTTGCCTTTTCACATGGGCGGTGCTTAAGCTAGAAATCTTCTATAAATAGAGGCCTAGTGCTTCATTATTTTGGCGAATTCTTTGAAACTCTAGAGAGAGAAACTATAGAGAAGGAAGAAAAGTATTCGCTACTTCACCTCGCCGATATTCAGTTCTTCTAAGGTAGGGAATATTATTTGTTGTACCCGTAAGGGGTGTTATTCTTTCTTATTCATGAAGAGAACTGTTGTTATTCCATTGCTTATTATTCTGTTGGAATAACCTATAAAAGTGGTATACCCTATACATAACCTGTATACGCGGCATACCCTATACTTGGTGAAATCCTTATATTATTCCATTCTTATTTATTCTGTTGGAATAACCTGTATACGTGGAATCCCCTATACTTGGTGATCTCCTTATGTTATTCCATTCTTTATTATTCTGTTGGAATATCACATGCATGTGTTTTACACCGGGACTGGTTCCATTGTTTATTATTCTCGCATTTATTATTACATTGGAATATCCTCGTCTCGTGTGTTTTACAGGACTGGTTCCATTGTTTATTATTCAAAGCATTTATTATTACATTGGATCATCACCGCTTGGGTGTGAATTTCACCGACTGGTTCCGTTATTATTATTCATTGGAATAACACATTGGCGCTAAGTACCGCATGCGTGGTGATTTCTTTTGTTATTCCATTCTTTATTATACTCAGTTGGTTAAATCTTTGACTTCTATACTCCATGAAATTAGTGGAATATCCTTGATATTTGCGCTTCATCCAGTATCTTTTCATGGAAATATTCTTCCGATCATTCTTGAATTTTACTCTACAAAATAAAGATCATTTTGACAATTTGGACGTTAATAATTCCTGGATAAAATAATTCTTGAACTTGTTTTATTGAATTATTATGTCATTATCATCATCCTCATGTTATATTATGTTATCTTCGGCTTACGTGTATAGATGAACTTAGTATGATTATGACCAGGGATCATTCGGTATAATCATGGCTTGTTATAAATGATGTGATAAAAGTCCTCAAATTATTCTGTAATGCGTTGATGGATAGTTTTTGGTATGATTATGACCAGGGGTGATTTGGTATAGTCATGACCATTGATAATTTGATGAATATCCTCAGTCAGTAGTGTGGGGGTGATTCGATGATGTGGATTATTTATTAAAGCTGAGTCTCAGCTATAACAGTGATGAAAAACCTTTTAAAACCTAAAAGATAGTAGACTTTATTCTCTACTTGACTCTTTTAATGGATTGCTTATTTTCACGCAGTTAAACTTGTTGTCTATTGTATTTTATCGGTTTAACATCATTTGAAGGCTAATGATAAATTATTACGCATTATCTTAGTCATAATATTTCTTCTTTGGGCTAGTTGAGCTCACCCTTTCTTTCTTTCTTTGTTCTCTTGTGAAATGAGAACATACATTTGGACTTTAGTCGGGGAACGGAGAATGGTCCCGAGGATAGCATTAGTAGTCCTCACTATTACGTGAAATAGTGTGATAATAGTAGTAATGAGGACTCCTTTTGAGTTTGTATATAATATCTAATAGACAATATTTGTATTCAAACTCACGGTTTATGTCGTATTATTATACAGCAGTTATATTAGTAAGTTGTATTTGAATTTATGTACCATGTAAGTGGCGACCCAAGATGGGTGACGTATACCTAATTTTGGGGGCGTCACAGTTGGTATCAGAGCTTAGGGATATGATCCTTGGCTGAGATGTGAGATAAGAACTAGGAGGGGAGAGACGGGGAATTCCTTCGCTAGTATGACCTACCAAAATTTATTTGGTATTTGATTGGTCGGTCAGAGTATAGTGATAATATGTTGCATGTCAATTAACCCTTATTTTATAGCAGTGTTTGAAAATGGCATCCGAGAATGTTGAGAATAGAAATGGAGCATGTGAGATCGTTGATTCTCCATGATCAATAATCGGGACAATGTGCAACAGGATGGCGATAATCCTCCCGTAAAACAATAACATCGATCAATCGATTAACGATTTCAGTATGTTTAAGAGTTTTTTAGAATTCATGCAACATCAAAGTAAAGCATTTGTCCAAAACGTCACGTGGAAACACGGAAAACTCTCGGCGGTCACCGCTAAACAATTCAAGGAGTGGGACCACCGGAGTTTAAGGAGAGCCAAAACCACTTACGGCGGAAGCATGGATAAAGCAGACTACCAAGATATTTGATGTCTTGGGATGTTCCGAGGAGCAAAAGGTTCCTTTTCGCGCTTTTTATGTTGCTTGCGAGAGAGGCGACATGGTGGGAATCCAGAAACGTACTCAACCTCATTGTCATCAAGATATCTTGGGAGAAGTTCTAGAGTCGTTCATCGACAAATACTTTCATGAAAGTATTCGCCACATGAAGGAGGTGGAGTTTATCAAGTTGGAACAAAATAATATGACCGTGTCGCAATACGAGGCAAAATTTGCGAGAGTTATCACGGTTTCGCCCCACTGGTGGATAATGATGAGAGAATGGTGCGAATGTTTTTAAGAGGTTTGAAGAAACGTAGATACGTCAATATCTTATTTCTCATAAACCTGCGTTTTTATTGAGATGTTGTAAATAGGGCTCGATTAGTGGAGCGCGATAACGAGTCAACCTTAACTAAAAGAAGCGCAAACAAGCAAAATTATAATACCAATGAGAGTAGTCATCGAAGCGGTGACAATAAGCGTGGAGGGAATCAACAAATAAATATGGTAACCACTTCGGTGGTAATCAGGCCAAAACAATAAGAATGGACATTTCAAGAAAAGGAGATTCAACAATGATGGAAAGACGTCGCCATTCAAAGACCGTTGTTAAGGAAGGAGAAAGACCACCTATCATATGCTTCAAATGCGGAGGAGAGGGACACATCATCCGAATCTGCGCCATGTCAGTCAAAGCATGTTATAATTGTGGAAGAGAAGGTCACTTAGCTCGATTTTGTCGTTTCAAGACAAATTCAACTAGGATGGAGGCACCAAAGGTCGTCCTGCAGACAAACCAAAGCCGTGAGTTTAAGAGAGTTTTTTTCTCGTGACGAGGAACCTGAATAAAATTATCACGGGTAAGTTAATCATAAGCTCTTGTGAAGTCTATACCGTGTTAGATACCAGTTCTACCCACTCTTTTATTTCACCTAGTTGTGTTCAACGTTTAAATTTGACTCCGAAGAAGTTAAACTTTGACTTATTGGTTAAAACTTCGTTAGTAGGAGCCTTCGTTACCGCTACTATTTTTAAATCTTGTTTGATTCAAATAAACATTTTCACGTTACCTGTCGATCTTATCTTTTTGAAAATATTTGCCTTTGATGTGATTTTAGGAATCAATTGGTTAACTACTCATCATGCTTTTCGTAAGGTTGTTAGCTTTTATATTCATAACCAACTTGTTGTGCGAATTCAAAGTAACCAAACCACTAAAGTCAATCATGGTCATATCAAGCCATAAGTAAAGAGCCCCGATCCTTTCGTTGTTGACTTCCTTGTGTGAAATGCACCGAAGCCAGATTTTTTGTAGGCGACGTCGTGACTGAAGATGGCAAGTTGATAGGTATCATTGTGAGGTGCTATCCAGGTTAAGGGATAGAAGTCACAGTTGGTATTAATGTGACGTACTATCCAAGTCTTGGACGAAAATATGATTTTGAATGATATTTCTATCATTAATAAATTTCTTGGCGTATTCTTGAAGACTTCCTAGCCTACCCTAGAAGCGTGAAATCGAATTTTGTATTGACCCAAAGATAAAAACCCATTTCTTAAACCCTCAAATATTTCTTCAACTAAAAGGATCTGTTTACGTGGATTATGATGAAAGTCATAATAAAAGTATAGAACTGATGAAAATCATGGGTATATGAAGTATTAGTAAGTTTTAAGATGAGTTATGTTGGTTAGTATGTGAAAACATGAAAGTTTCTTAGAAATCACAAAGAGTTGAAAATCAGATTTTGGTGAAAAACGTAACATGAAATTCAATTGACCATATCTCCTATTATATTTTGAATTTTTGAGTGTGGTCAAGTCCTAGAGTTAGATCTATGAGTTACCTAACTAATCCAAGTGGAATTACTGGAAAAGGTGTTGTAGATTTTTGTGTGGACTGATTTTAGCAAAGGAGGGCAAAGCTGCAAAAACCGAAAAAGTTCTTTGCCATGATTTTAGAGGGGCTGTTTTCGGCCACATAAATTATGAGAAAAATTCTGGCCTTTTGGGACATGAAGGTATATGGTATAAAGTACCTCCTGTCCAAAAATGAGCTCATTCTGACTTAAAATGAGCAAGTTATGACTATTTCAATATTTAGGTTTTTCCGAAATAAAAACGCTATAACCGAGTTCTATAAATCCGATGACCATGAAATTTAAACTGGAAGCTCACGTTAACATGGGTAAGGTCCTGTAAAGATTTGGGAATTTTTGGAGTTAAACTTGAGGTAGCTAATTTCTTAAGGAATTAATTAGAAATTGATTTTTGAAAAATAGTAAATGAATTTTAAAATTCGAAAAAAATATATTTTCATTATGGGACTATATTATGCTAAAACCCAGAAAAGAAATATTTTTGGGACTGATTTGGTATTTTTCATGAAAATAGTTTAATTCTGAACATATGAGTTAAATATGTTATGTGAAGTAACAAAGTTGATAATAGGATTTTATGGCTAGAGAATCCTATATAGAATATATGCATATTTTTTATGAGGATTTGATAATTGGTGATAATATCTTATGAGTATGGCATTTTGAATGATTAAATGCATTATATGGTAAAAGCGTAAACAATTGAGATAAATTGTTTATAAATTTAAGAAGTGGTTAAAATATTGTTATAATATTAATGATATTAGATTATGAGATTATTAAGTGATTGATAACATGGGGATATTCTTGAATCCTGGATAAATTATATTATAAATGTTTAATATTTATCCTTTATCTCATTTGATTGATTCTTTATATCATTATCCTCATGTTTATATTATGTTGAAAGTCATCGTGGCTTGTGTAGTGCATAGATGGACTTGGTATGATTATGATTGAGGATTGTTCGGTATAATCATGTAGTAATTGAAAACACGATTATCTTTGGTAGTAGTGCATGGATAATTTGTGGTCGTGATACTAATGAATACACGATTATCTTTGCACGTAGTGTATGGATAATTTGTGGTTGTGATACTAATGAATACACGATTATCTTTGGCCGTAGTGCATGGATAATTTGTGGTTGTGATACTAATGAATACACGATTATCTTTGGTAGTAGTGCATGGATAATTTGTGGTCGTGATACTAATGAATACACGATTATCTTTGGCCGTAGTGCATGGATAATTTGTGGTCGTGATACTAATGAATACACGATTATCTTTGGCACGTAGTGCATGGATAATTTGTGGTGGTGATACTAATGAATACACGATTATCTTGGCACGTGAAAGTGCATGGATAATTTGTGGTCGTGATACTAAAGAATATCCTTGGCCTGTAGTGCAGGGATGATTCGATGATGTGGATTAATTATTGAGCTGAGTCTCATGATGAAATATTAATTCATGGATGTGGTAAAAGTCATCTTTGGTCAGTAGTGCATTGATAGACTTGGTATGATTATGACCGAGGATTATTCGGTATAATCATGACCAGTAATTGAAAACACGAATATCCTTGGCCAAGTAAGTGCATGGATAATTCGTGGTTGTGATACTATTAAGTCGAGTCTCGGCATTATTGGTTTCTGATTGTATATCTTTGGCTGTAGAAGTGCAAAGATGAATTGTTAATGAATATCTTTGGTGGGATTGCGAAGATATATTTAATATTTTAACGATAAAGGTATTCAAGGTATCCTCACCTCTTTATCATACAGTGCACGTACCCTAATTTCGAGGGAAAAATTCCATAAGGAGGGAGATTGTGAGACCCCATATTTTATCAATAAAGATTTAAATTTTGTCGAAATAATTTTTAATATTATGGTGTGAATTTGAGATAATACTATAGTTGTGGGTAGTATTTATAAATTTTGCAAAGTATGCAAGTTGTTATAAAATATTCGTTTGGTGGGGAATATTCTTTTGTTAGGGAATATTCGCATAACTACTCAATCATTGGTGGACCCCCTAATGTAATTATTGTCGAATTGAGAAAGCGACAAAAATATTTTATAAAAATAATGGCGAGTGTTACCGTTAAAACCTGTTGAACTACCCGTGGTAAAAATGCGATGTCTGGCGTGGTTGCGTAGTAGCACCTGCGGTATTGATTATTGATGCTTACGTGAGAAGTCACTCATTTATGCTCAATTATTGCTACGATAATTCTTTGCATCATATCTCTTATATTATTGATTCAATTATTGTCACAGTATCATCTGTATAATATGTTATATTATTAATTGAGACGACAAGTTATAAATGATTAATAATTGTTGAAAGATTAAAAAATGTGTTGATTAAAAATAAAATGATTTGTGGTAATATTTATTCAATCCTTAATGTATATAAAGAGTCTGTTATGAGACGTTTGTGGTAAGTTTGATTATTTTATGGGGGGCCCATATGTCATTATCTAAGAGTCTCTTCGTCAATAGTAATTACCTTTGTGAATAGTAATTACCTTCGTCAATAGTAATTACCTTTGTGAATAGTAATTACCTTCGTCAATAGTATTTACCTTCGTCAATAGTAATTACCTTCATCAATAGTAATTACCCTTGTGAATAGTAATTACCTTCGTCAATAGTAATTACCTTTACCAGACGTCGAACCACTTGTCGTTTCACATTACAGGCGTCGAACCACTTGTCGTTTCACATTACAGGCGTCGAACCACTTGTCGTTTCACATTCTGCGTCAAACCACTTTTCTTTTCACATCACGGTCGTCAAGCCACTTGCCTTTTCACATGGCGGTCTTAAGCTAGAAATCTTCTATAAATAGAGGCCTAGTGCTTCATTATTTTCACGAATTCTTTGAAACTCTGTAGAGAGAAACTATAGAGAAGGAAGAAAAGTATTCTCGCTACTTCACCTTGCCAATATTCGGTTCTTCTAAGGTAGGGAATATTATTTTGTTGTACCCGTAAGGGTGTTATTCTTTCATATTCATGAAGAGAAGCATTGTTATTCCATTGCTTATTATTACATTGGAATAACTTTGTAAAAAAAAGTGGTATACCCTATACATAACTCAGATATACGCCAGATACCCTATACTTGGTGAAATCCTTATATTATTCCATTCTTATTTATTACATTGGAATAACTTTGTGTATCTGTGAATCCCCTATACTTGGTGATCTCCTTACGTTATTCCATTCTTTATTATTCTGTTGGAATATCACATGCGTGTTTTTACAGGACTGGTTCCATTGTTTATTATTCCGCATTTATTATTACATTGGAATATCACATGCGTGTGTTTTACAGGACACTGGTTCCATTGTTTATTATTCAGCATTTATTATTCTGTTGGATCATCCTGTCGGTGTGAATTTCACCTGACCTGGTTCCGTTATTATTATTCTGTTGGAATAACCTGTCTATGCGAAGTACCGCATGCATGGTGATTTCTTTTGTTATTCCATTCTTTATTATACTCAGTTGGTTAAATCTTTGACTTCTATACTCCATGAAATTAGTGGAATATCCTTGATATTTGCGCTTCATCCAGTATCTTTTCATGGAAATATTCTTCTGATCATTCTTGAATTTTACTCTACAAAACAGTATCATTTTGACAATTTGGACGTTAATAATTCCTGGATAAAATAATTCTTGAACTTGTTTTATTGAATTATTATGTCATTGTCATCATCCTCATGTTATATTATGTTATCTTCGGCTTACGTGTATAGATGAACTTAGTATGATTATGACCAGGGATCATTCGGTATAATCATGGCTTGTTATAAATGATGTGATAAAAGTCCTCGATTGGCATTGTAATGCGTTGATGGATAGTTTTTGGTATGATTATGACCGGGGTGATTTGGTATAGTCATGACCATTGATAATTTGATGAATATCCTGGCCAGTAGTGCGGGGGTGATTTGATGATGTGGATTATTTATTAAAGTCGAGTCTCAAAACTATAATGATGATGAAAAACCTTTTAAAACCTAAAAGATAGTAGACTTTATTCTCTACTTGACTCTTTTAATGGATTGCTTATTCACTCATAGATTAAACTTGTTGTCTATTGTATTTTATCGGTTTAACCTTTGTTGAAGGCTAATGATAAATTATTTTGCATTATCTTAGTCATAATATTTCTTCTTGGGCTAGTTGAGCTCACCCTTTCTTTCTTTATTCTCTTGAAATGAGAACATAATTTGAGACGAAGTCGAGGAGCGGAGAATGGTCGAGAGGATAGCATTAGTAGTCCTCACTATTCTGTGAAATAGTGTGATAATAGTAGTAATGAGGACTCCTTTTGAGTTTGTATAATATCTAGTAGACAATATTTGTATTCAAACTCACAGTTTATGTCGTATTGTACACGACAGTTATATTAGTAAGTTGTATTTGAATTTATGTACCATGTAAGTGGCGACCCAAGATGGGTGACGTATACCTAATTTTGGGGGCGTCACAAGGCAGCTTCCCAATTTTTTTCCAGATTTCAAAAATATGCTATTTCATGCACTTTGATGATATGGATCTGGGATTTAACAACCCAGATCACTAAATGACACCCTCTAACACATATCTAACCAATTATTAACATAAAATCACATGATTTACAAAAATTAAGGTTTATACCTTTTCTAAGCTTTAATCTTGAATCTGACTTTTGAATCTGTTTATGGAAAGTTAAGAATTGATATAGGCTTAACTTAGAACTCCCTTTCACCCTCATTCCCGAATTTAGAGAGAGAGGGTGGTCTTGGACAAGTTTGGAAAATAAAGTGAGATTTTCTCTTACTTTAATCTATATAAATCATAAAGTAATGTATATGGCTGGCAAATGTTGGCTGAAATAATAGTTATAGGCACATGCAATAGCCTTTAGTTGGTCAACAACCCACACTAGGGCAAGATATACAAGCTGCCTAATAAATAATGCACAAAAGGGTATTTTAGTCTTTTTATCCCACATTGTAATGGCAATTTGGTCTTTGATCCAACCCTTAGGGTTAAAACCTAAGGTTTCCAAAGATAATTTTTCTAGGATTTTAAAGTAGTTTTTTAAAATAGAAAAATTAAAATTTCTAAATTATAATTAGGATTCTATAATTTAAGATTTCTAATCATGAAATTTAATCTTGCTAATTAGGATTATTATTTTCTAATTAAAATTGCTAATTTAGAAAATAGGGTCAAAATGATACATTAGGGTTTATAACCCAAGAATTAGGGTTTTAAATAGAAAAATAATTTTTTTTTAATTTAGAAATTAGGTTTCCTAATTAGATTAGGGTTTTTTAATTACTTATAACTTGAAAATTAGGATTAATGTTTCCTAATTAACATTAAAATTATTAAATTAACAATTAGGTTTTCCCTAATTATAAATTAGGGTTTCTAATCCAGAAATTAGGGTTTTCTAAATCAATTAGGGTTTTCTAAATCAATTAGGGTTATCCCTAATTAAGTTATTATTAATAACGTTTAAACCTTATACTAGCATTTGCATTCCCAAACTAGCTAGGGTTTTATATTCTGAATTAGGGTTTCAAATTCTCGGAACTGAAATTAGGGTTTCCAGAACCGATTTTAGGGTTTCTTATAATTCGTAAGAATTTTCTAACTGAACGTTGACGTTCTTATTATACTATTAGGGTTGGCCAACGATATATGTTATCTGGTCAACCCTTGACCCTTGACCACATCATGTACACATATCATACCATATACACAGAACATATTCACGTATACCCTTAATCCTGAATAATTCATCACATAAATTTTAAATCCATAGAATTCCTTCTCGAAAATCTCAAATCCATTCACTTATGTTCTGTCTAGGTTTATATTTACTTAATTCAATATTTAAAGATTTTATAAATATCCAAATTCTCGGGTTGTCACATCCACCCCTTCTTCTAAAAATTTTGTCCCCAAAATTTACCTTACACCTTACACCATACACCATTCATTCTCATCATCACATGCTACCCAATACATTCCTCACAAGAGTAAAAATTTTGAAATTGTGCTGAGGGATTATACAGACTATTGTCTGTCATTTTCGCAAAAGTTTTTATGGAAGTTCATCCGCAAATCGTCATAACTTACGGACATAGTGGGTAATTAGCGGGTATGCCACAATACTTATTAAATCTTCTTTGGTCGAATCTGTTTCTCAAATCCGCTTTATAGGCACAAAAATTTTACCTCAGTCTTATCGGATTCCGCACAAAAATAATTTGGTTCGGGAAATTTTCAAAGAACGCTTAGAATTTTCATAAACGTTGGTCTAGCCGAATCAAATAGCTTAGACTCATATCAATAATCAACTTCAATTGAGTTACGAATGTGTGTAGCCAAACGCCGTTGGCAAATTAAAATTTTAAAATAGTTTGAAAATGACGTCATGATGCCGTACTGTATTAACAATCCGTTTAAGGATGTCGTCATCTAGTGACTTTGTCATAACACATCATACCATAGTGGAACAACGATTTTAGATCAAATTTAACACTAAGTATTCCTGTATTTATAACTCCATCAACTTTTTATCAACTCTGCACCAGGTTACATGGTACATAAGTGATAAATAAAATATATTTTGGTATTTCAAATCATTATCGTCTATCTGGAATAAGTAGTGTAGACTATTCTTTAAACCGTTCAAAAATTCATTTCAAATTTGTTTTATCATCTCAACAGGTAACGATTGTGTTGGTGGCCCGAAGTCCACGCATACACAATGGTCACCAAGAACTGAATAAAAATAAAAAAATAAAAATTCATTTTCAAAAAGGCACATAATGCGTATTTAGCTTGATGTCAAAAATTTTGAAATCTTACACAACTAGGAGATTTGAAAAACTTATGTCTAATGATCAATTGCTTAGAAATCTATCTGTTCCTATAATCCTCAATATTCCGTTTACACATAGTTCTACCTAGTTCGTCAAACCACACTCATGAGTTCAGGAACTTTCCACAATCATATGAGTTTAAGAATTTGTCCTAGTCAGACCTTTAGCGTCCATTTGTTGAGGGGTTCATAAACATTTCATATAATCATGAGTCACGAACGTACCATAAGTATAAGTTTTAAGAACACGTACTTAACCTGATATTCTCTATCTATAACCTATCTCTCTGTTATACACGTGAGAAAGGAATCACCCTCTTAACATACATATAGCAAATAGCGCGACACAAATATTTCAATGATTATCAGTGCCAGAAACTAAGTGGTTTTTACACCAAGTATAAATTCCCCGCCCATACAAGGAATCATACAACTCAGCTGCTGACATGAGTCCTCAATTGAAATCCCAACCTAATCTTAACTCCCTTCTCAATACGAATTTCATTCAACTCGTATTCATAATCCTTTCCTGAATTCGTACCCATTCATAGACACACATCAATCTTGCTATACACTTTTCAATCATTCACTTGATCCTTCTCCATACTATAACCTTATCAGATCACGGGGTGATCTCATCGTATATATTACGATTTATTTCTACGTCTTGATCGTTTTGTTTTACGACTTCATACCTATGTTCTTTTAGTCTTTTAGGCTCTATCTATTCATCACTACTATTCAACTTTATTATCAGAGTTAGGGAACACTGTATATTTTATAACCCGCCAAGATTCGTCTTTGAATCTTACCGACACATTAACTCTATTTGAGTTAGTACTTATCCTAATCATTGCGGTTATTAGTCTAAGGTATTCCTACCTAAGGTTCATAACCTACTGCTTTGATACCAACTATGAGAGCCCCAAATCTGGGTCCCAAATCACCGCTGATCTGGTACAATTATTCTATAACTATTGCGGAAGATATAAACATAAATTGTTTATACAGTACATTTACACACTAACCCCAAGGTCGAGTAACCTTCATATAAATACAATTCATAACATGTCTAACACATAACTTTATTATCATATTATACTATTACAAATCTAACTGCACACGCATACTAAAGTTGGAACTATCTTTGACCTTTCCTTGTATCCGACGTATCTGTCTTAATCTGCAATGTTTATCATGATATAGCAAGGGTGAGCATAAGTTTGCACAGCAAGTATAAGTCTATTTAAGGATATATCATGATTGAAAGAATTTGAATAATAAGCTGGCTATAATTCAACAATATAGTTGTGAATTAGCATGAATAAATTTTTGACTGAACAAGCATTTAACATGAACAAATATATCTGGACCTAATGGTAATGAAGGTGATCATCCTTTCATACCTAATGAACACATGTCATATGCACAGGGTGCAATTTAATAATTCTTAGACATGGTAATCAGAAATGATTAACCATAAGTATAATTGAATAATACAACTCGAGGTCGAGTTAAGAAAGACTTGCATGAACCGTTGATTACCGCTATGAAATTTAATAAGCTTTGTCTGAACCTAATATATAAATAATATTTATATAAAAATTAGAATAATATCATCACAATATTTAAAATAACCTAAACACATTATCACATAATCATATCCGTCTATAACACACACACGACCTATCCTCAAGTCAAACATTTACAGTCTGAGTTGAGTTCGGTACAATTCTAACATCCCGACGGTCTAGTCGGACAAAATTTTGAGTTTAAGTTCAATTAAACTATGTATAAACACTTAACCATTATCTAATATAATTTATTAACAGTCAAAATATTTTTCATAAGCTCGTGATAATTTTTAAATAATTATTATCATTTATCATGAATATTCAATCATTAATATCTTATTTATATAATATAAATACCATAATATTCTATCATCATTAATATCTATTTATTATCAAATATTAATGAAATACATGTCATAATATTATAATATATTTATAATATCACAAAGTATTTTTAATACTTTAAAATCACCTTTATATGATTTTTAAACAATTAAATTCATTATCAGATAATTGCTTTTCATATTAAAATATTAATATTTTCATGACAAAATATCAAAAGTTATATTTTATAACTTAAAATATTTTTCTAACACTTAAATCATTTTCATATGATTTTTAAATCATTTATTCTATTTTTTCATAATTTACTTAATATAGTTATTAAATAAATTAATTATCATTAATATTAATTAATTAATGAAATTCATCACAAAATATTAAAAGTCACTAAAAATAACTTAAATGCCTTGAGGCAAATACTCTAGTCTATTGCAACCTAGTTAAAGAATTCTACTCAAACGTCTCTATAAATTCAGAAACCCTTACTACCAAGGTTAAAGGTCAGTCTCTCAAGTTAAAATCTTCTGACCTCAATCAATGCCTAGGTTTTCCTAACCAAGGGCTAAAGAACCTTGATAATGTCAACACTGAACTAGCAAAGGAAGTTATGGGGTATCAAAGAAACCCTAGTTTCAAGGACATGAAGAAGAAGGAGTTTCCTGAGCAATATGAGTTCCTTGCTGAAATAGTTGGAAAGTGCATACTGTGTAAGAACACTGCACATGACACAGTGATCGACCAGCAGTTGAAAATCATGTCAGCAATAGTTCTGAAGAAACAAATCGACTTTGGAGCTATCTTGTTTGATCAGATCTCCAAGTGGGTAGAGAAGGCTGAGAAGAAGCCCCTGACCAAGGTATTTCATGGGAGGCTGCTGAGTATCATACTGAAGAAAAAGCTAGGGCGAAAGATCAAGGATGATGAGGGAGAAGCCCTGAATGTGCACAAAGTAATGTCTCCACAGTTATTTAAAAATTGGAAGAAGAACCCCAAGGAGAACAAAAGGCTGACAGCTAGGAGCAGCAGTAAAGCCTCTGCTAAGAAAAGGAAAATAGTAGAGACAGAGAGCTCTGAGTCTGATGACTCTGCAGCAGCTGAAATCACACCAGCCAGGAAGAAATCAAAAGTGGTGAAAAGAGCTAGTGATGTGAAGAAAGCCCAGGCCCCACCAAGGAGAGTCTCCTCGTTGAACAAGGATAAAGAAGAAAAGGCCCAAACTGCTGAAACCATAAAAAGAAGAAGCAGCAGGTTGCTTCAAGGGCCAATCAGCAAGAAAGCTAAGGTGGATGACAAACCAGCCTTAGCTTCTCAAATCAATACATCTGCTGAAGAAAGGGACGTAGAGTCAGCAGAAGAGAAAGAAACTGAAACTGCTGATGAAGAAAAGTGCTCTAGCCCCATGGCAAATTCTCAGAGAAGCAACTCTGATGAAAAAAAAAGAAATTCATGATGATCAAAGTGCATCCCCAAATGCAACTGCCCCAACCAGCCCAGAGAATGGGTCAGAAAATGCTATTCAAGAAGAAGAAGATGAACATGTCCCCTCAAACCAAGAAAGCTCTCATGATGGCTCAGAAAGTGATGAGGCCAAGAAAGAAGAATCTGTTCCTGCCAGTGCTGATCTCCAAAGAAGTTTATCTGATGAGCAAGAGAAGTCAGAGACTGAAGAAGAAGAAGAGGAGTCTGTCTCTCCAATAGTTGAACCTCCACGAAGAATGAAGAGCTACAGGCTGCAAGCCCAGTTTGCCTCCAAGAGGAACAGTAGCCAATCAAATGCCATCATTGAATTAAGTGATGATGAATCTGTATGCCCAGGAGAAGATGATAAAGAAGAAGCCAGCAGTGAAGAAGAAGAATCTAAGGAAAGACTTGCTGAAGAAAGTTCTGACAATGAAATTCAGCAAGAAGGTCTCTTTGTTGAAGATGATTAAGAAGATTCTGATAATGAAATGCTACAGCAAGAAAGACTATCTGCTGAAGCTGATCTAAGTGGTTCTAGTTCAGAGAAGGAAGAAGCAGAAAATGATTCCAACTCTGAAGATAAGGAATCAAAAGACTCAGAACTCCACCCTGTTCTCTCACCTGCAAGATTTACCAAGAGAATTGTGGTAGAAGTTCCCAATGAACCATCAGAAACTCCTCCTGACAGATGGGTAAACCATGGAGGTGAACAGATCAGAATAGTAAGAATGACCTATTTTGACTTAGTCAAGAACTGGAACAACATGGAAATGGACTGCACAACCATTCTCTACAACCCTGATAATTTGCTGATGAGATGGTTCTTCCAATCAATGCCTTGGCTGAAGGCCTTTACTGAAGGAGATGGAAGTTACTTCAGCTGGTGTTACAAGACTTTTCCAAGCATGGAACTGGTAGCTCAAAACTTTCCAAGGGTGAAAACTTATGCTACCAAGATGATAACCAACCAGCCTCACTTCAAGATCTATCGACAAGCTAAGAATCTCTATATCGTAGAGTGGATTCTAAAGGAAGAAGGGTCATGACCAAGGAGCTGATCGTAGAAGTGCGTTAACTCTACGGTACCGATCATGTTCAAGCCCAATCCAAGAAGCCTTCTTATGATCAAGCACTGCTATTAGACACTCCATCATCCTCCACAAGCAATTGGTACTCCACGATTGTTCAGATTATCCACACCTTTGAAAATCTGTCCAAAGATGACAATCGTAGAGTCCAATCCATTGCCCTAAGTGAAGGCGCCAATCAAGAGGATCAAAGCGCTGGAGCGGGAATTACGAAAAGTTACGATGATTTAAGAAAAAGATCTCTATGCTCACTAAAGAATCATGTAGAAGCGGATAGAAGCAGGAGATGATTCTTTCAAGCACAAACTTCAAGCTATCTTGGCTGATGTATCTCTCAAACTACAAGAGAGGGATAACATCTATCAGAAGGCAATACAAGATCAGAAGGCTGAAGCTCTACAAGTTCAGGAGGCAAATGCAAAGCGGATCATGACCTCTCTCGACAAGATTGACGATATGAAGCAAACATTCTCAAGTCTGACTTGAGCTAGGTCGCAAGAACTAAAGTTTGAAGTTACCAACACCTCCTACACGATGGAGCGACTTAATTACAACATGGGCAATTTGTCTCAAATGATTAATGACAAAAGGGGAGAAAAAGAGGCATAGAAAGAAGAGGAGCAAGGGCATCGGAAGAAGAAGCGAAGAGGGTCAAGAGGAGAGAAGGCGTCAAAGAAGATAGTAGCTATTTGAAAGAGTATCATCATCCGAGGGGAGCCGGATAAGAAAGATGATGAAGGGGAACCAAGCAAGAGACAAAAGGTCATCATCTGAGGGGGAGCAAGAGCAAGAAGAGAAATCGGATGAGTAGGCGATCAACAAGAATCCTCGGAAACATACAAGAAGCCGAGGAGGTATAACTCTAACTTTATTAGGTATATTTCGGATCCGAGGATATAGAATGTCCGAATATATAATTGCCATATTAATATAAATGACATTCATGATTAACTGTTTAGAAATACAGCTGCTCACTGTATCTAAGATTCATTCATAACATGCATATGCACTTATTATTTTTGTCATAATCAAATAGGGGGAGATTGTCAAGAATAAACATGTGAATGATATTCCTATTTAATATATGATTTGATTATGATATATAAATGAATGAATATGCAAGTATGCTTGCATGAAGAAAAAAAGTCAGTAAAAGTCCTTTGATAGATAATAGAAATATATGTACAAGGACTTAGAATGAATTGATCAAATATGTTAGGTTGATCCTACATAAGCAAAACAGCTTTGTAAAGTTCTTAAAAAGAAATGATGTACAAGGACTATAAATATAGAAAGATCAAGCTTGTTAGGTTGATCTTATGATGTAATAGATAGGCTAGTTTGATCTTGAGCCACCGCACTGTAAGTCGAAATCCGCCAGTGAGTCAAGGTTAACTCTTGAGCTATCAAGGCGGAATAGGAGTATGAGAAGATAGTAGATCTCGAGAGTTCGTGAGACCGCTAGGGAAGCGAAGAAGGATCGTGAAGGTGTCGAGAAGAGCTTCCTCGGGATCGTAGTGTCTTTGAGGAAGTCATGTTCGAATCGTGAGAGACAATGACTGCCTAAGAGACGAACGATCATCCGCCAAAGCCAAGTCCGAAACGTAGACTACATTCGAGTCGTAGAGCCTAGTGATCTTAGAAGCCAAGTCGAGGATCGTAGACTAAACTCGAGTTCGTAGAGTCGATTGAGTGCATCTAGAGAGATCGAGTCGGGCAAGATCGGATGAAGACAACAAGCACAAGGCGTAAATCGTAGAGTGTCAAGATCGATCTCAAGATCGTAATGTCGAAGCACCAAAGTGAATCGTGAGAGTGCGTGAACTAAGACTCCAACAGAAGTGCTCACAAGGCTAAGTCAGAATCGTAGAGCAGATACGATTCTCAAAGAATGAGCACTCCCAGAATATCCAAAGGTACGAAGCCTCTAGTTGGCACTGCAAAGATGCAATCTACAGTAAGGGAACAAGAGAGCACTCAACGAATGGCATGCAGGCTAGCAGAAGAAGTAAGCACCAATCCAATTAGCATCAAGATTGAGTTGAAAGGCCATTCGTGATGAAGTCTTCCACAAGATGATTCAAAGAAGACTTCAACAGCTGACTAAGGAAAAGTCAGCTAATGCAGTTGCTGTCAAGAGAACAGAAGACAACAATCTTGGAAGCAACCAGGATCATAGTGTTTGTCAGACAAAGAAAGAACTGATGGAAGGTGAACCGAGATACTGGTCAGCTTCTGAAGAGCAAGGCTAAAGTGATTAAGTGCAGGGTCAGTTCATTAATGATAAGTGAGCGGAAGATCACCAGGAGAAAGCAAGATGGACGCGCCACAAATCTGAAGTGTCTTGATATTCAGAAGGGGACCAGAGCAAGGAATTAGGCCATCAGTATCTGAGAACAGTCGAAGCAAACAGAAGTATTGAAGCACTGCACAATACAAGGAAGAGGTGTTCTACATTGAAGATCCAATCAAGACTCTTCAGGATCGTAGTGTTAACTCTACTAAGTCAACGAGCAACACTCAAAGAAGACACTCTTCGACCGTGGTCCAAAGCGTGCATCGAATCGTAGAGAGTTCGGATACACGAAGACTAAAGCATTGACAACGGCTCAATCGAAGGGTAATATTCTGGACAAGTGCTTATTGAGAGCATCGATGCAAAAGGACAACCTCGATCAAGAAATCGGAAGAAATAAAGTCTTTAACACGCCCAAGATAGTAAAGTGATACATCGGCGGGGTGGGTGAAACGATGAAACGCAGAGTCAAAAAAGTATATCGTGTCACATCAAGCGGTCTACCTCAAGCAACTTGAGATGTGTGAAGACATTTGAATAGCTTCCAACGGCTACTTTCCAACGGAAGGATTGGGAAGGTGTATAAATGTAGAAGAGCTTCAAAGATCAAAGGTTGCTGGAGTTGTAAGTTTTGGAGAGAAGGTGGACTGATCTAATCAAGTGATAATGAGTCCAAAGGCTCACTCTACAATCCACCAAGAACACTCAGAAGTCAGATCAAGTAAGAAGTAAAAGTGTGAGTTCTACTATGTAGAAATGAGAGTTCTACTACATGAAAAGTGTTCTGAACTGCCGAGAGAAAGAAGAGAATTATGCCATCTGGATGTCCATCATGGGAAGACTCTAAGTACAATAGAGAAGAGCCTACAGTCAGCTTAGCAAGTCCATTATGGGAAGGCATCGAGGAGCAAGAAGGGAGATCACAAAATCTATCTTGGTGCCAAGCATGAGAAAGTTTCTAAGTACCTAACAGAAGAGCTTACAGTCATCTTAGAAGCCTCTCATGTGCAGCCATCAAGTACCAAGAAGAATGATCTTCAAGGCGGTTCATCGAGGGTCATCCAGGAGTAGTTGAAGCAACCTAAGAAGTGAGCATCATGCAATACTCAAGCTGCTTCTTCAAGGATGATCAAGCCAAGCTACTAAGGATAGAAGATGTTGAGCATGAAGACATCTTAGTAGCTCAAAGATCGACTCAACAACAACAAACAAACAACTCAACGAAGCGGGGCTTCGAGGGTCCTTGTCGAGAGGACTAAATGAAGCGAGGCCAAGAGGGTCCTTGTGGGAGGGACTAAACAAAGCAGGGCCAAAGGGTCCTTGTCCAAAGGGACTAAATGAAGTTCCAAGCCTGCTGGGCTTGAAGAGTTCCTAGGGAACTAAAGGAGTCCCAAGGCTGCTGGCCTTGAAGGAATCGTAGAGACTCAGGGTGCTGCCCTTCCTTAGTGGAAATCCTGCTAGTTGAAAGCAGAAGAGTGGATTAGGAGCTTGAGTCTCTGAACCACTTAAAACCCTTTGTGTCTTTTACATTATGTCATTTACATTATGTCTATAACTGCTATAACTGCTATGTATGTTCTAACTGCTTACAACTAAACTAACCCAACGAACAATGTGTGCATGATTACGAATATATCAATGAAGGGGAATCTTTTACTTATTCCGCTGTGCTTGAAAAGATTCTTATGTTTGTCATATACTTAAATATGAACAATACAACATAAACCAGAAAAGTATTTAAAATAAAAAGGATCTATTCAACCCCCCCCCCCCTTCTAGATCTATTGTGCCCTCTGGGAACTAACATTTTATTTTCTAAAAGTCGGGGTTTTACATCACAAGTCAATTTAGAATTTGACCCTTCTAGAATATCAAACTTCCAGTCTGCCAATACAATCATCCGACCACGTAGCATGAGTCCTCTAAATTCTTTGGACCTAATAAACCACACTCCAACAACATCATTGTTGTGGAATGAATTTTGGACATACTCCGTTAATCCCTTTATATACAATTAGGTTATGTTTATTTGCAAGGATTATAATCCCAAGACTATTAATCCTAGTATTATAATCTCGGGATTATAATTATAATCTAAAGACTATTAAGTCATTTTATAATCCTTAAACTAATAGTTTCAAGTCTAAATTTGAAAATAAACAAGACATTTGGGATTAATAGTCTTATCTCAAGTATAATCATTACAAACAAACATAGTCTTAGAGTCTATTCGTAAAATTTTAAAAAATTTAAGGTTGTATCTTTCTTTCATGCTTACCTCTAAAACTAAAAACTTAGTAATTTTTATTTTTAATAATTTTAAACAATCTCATAAAAATAGTATGAAATATATTAAAATTAAATATTTTAAAGAATTGCATTAAAATTATACTGAATTATAATTATGAACTACTTATTTATATATTTCTTCAAGAAAATTATTAATAAAAAGTGGACGTAAATATTTATAATATACTTTCTCTGTTCCTTAATATAGGTCGTTTTAGAGTTGTGCACAAGTATTAAGGAAATGATTGTAAAACATTAAATATACTATCAATTGTCTATATTGCCCTTGTATTGAAAAAAAGAATGTTATTTATTGGACAAAAAATGGTGAGAGAACCAAAGTTAAATTTATTACTTGGGGTAATATTGGAAACTAAGTAATTAATGCTTACTTGAAATTCTCAAACGACTTATATTTAGGAAAAAAAATATTTTTTTAAAACGACTTATATTAAGGAACGGATGAAGTATATTACTCCATCCTATTCATATTAAATGTCTTTTTAGAGTTAAGCACACTTATTAAGAAATAACACAAAATATCTTTTGTATTCCTAATTAATTATTTCTCTCTCCACAATGGTCCATAGAATTGCATTTACTAAGCATATTAAATAGATGGGTAAATTAGAAAAAAATAGTGCAATATTGCATAGGAATTCCAAAATAACACTTATATAGAATAAAATGAAACTCTTTAAAAAAACATTTAATATGAATAGGAGGGAGTATTTTCTAATTTCAACATATCCAAAATATCTTAGAAAGTACTCCATCCGTCCCTATTTAAATGACGTTTTAGACTTTTTTATTTGTCCCTAATTATTTGATGTTTGTTCAAATCTAAGAGAATTAATGATAATTTTTTCAAAAATACCCCTCATTACTCTATCTATTTTTTTGGTACTTTAAACTCATTAATGATTTAAGGGTATTATAAATAATTGAGTATTATATTTAATGATTTCCAATCATTATCTTAATGGGTGTGTCCATCTCTAAAAGATCATTTAAATAGGGACGGAGGGAGTAAAAGGGTAAATATACAATTAATAACTTCCACTAATAAAGACAACATAACTAAACTCTCAATTAAAAGGGTTCAAAACACTTAAATTTAAAATTGAAAACAAAAAACGTGGAGAGAGAAGAGAGACGTCACTTTGTTTTGTCTTGCCTACTTTTGCACAGGAATCTATACTCTAAATTTTAAAATCTCTGATCATCTTACTAGGCTTATTTTTTTTATTTCTGGATATGGAGAAAATTAGGAGATCATCACACGCCGGTTCATGGTACACTGATAATCGTAAGTCGAGATTTCCATCAATTGTTGTGTAATTATATGAATTTGACCTTCTAATTGCTGAATGATTATGTTAAACTGTCATGCATTATTATTATTATTATTATGATTATGATTTCCGGAATGTGTGATTATGTTTTCGGTGTAATATGTTCATCAGCTTTGACTCTAATAGGTTGTTTTAATTAACTTAAATGTGTGAATTCTGATGGATTTTGCTATCTAATTCAGATGTGAAGATTCCTAGCTGTTTATTTTTTTTAATTATTATTATTATTTTTCCAATGATGAAACAAGCCCTAAAACCCACTAAGAAGAACGAAAGAATCCTTTAATATTGTTCGGGGAAAACGGGCTGTAGTTGGTTTATCACAACATGTTGATTCTGTCGGCCTTTAATTGTAATGAAACTGAAAATTTTCAAGATAATTATGAAAAATGTAAAATTTGGCTAAGTAAGTAGGTTAAAACAACCACAAATTTAAATATAAAATAAAATTCAAAAGACAGTATAAGGTTTCGGAGAAGATATTAGGTTGTTTACTTTGGATAGTATGTAATTCTTTTGTCATTTGTGGTACACTTATGAAGGAGGGAGGGAGGGAGGGAGGGAGGGAGGGGGTCGGAACCAACAACTAATGGTCTTGGATAGGTGCATATGTTCAGGTTTTGTCAATTTCTTCTGTAGAAAGTAGAAACACCAAAATTGACCATGTCGGTTTGGTGAACTAGAAAACCAAAGCCGATTGTTTCATGCTTTTGTGCATGGTTTGTGGTTTTGTTGGTTTAGGTTTGTTTGGCCGATTCTATTGGTTTTGGGTTATTTGCGTGGTTTTGTCGATTTGGGCTGTGCTGCCTTTTTACAAACTTGAAACAATCAAAGGATCAACAATTCACTAACAAAATTACTTCCCAACTACAACAAAATTAATATCAGAATCTGAAAACCCACATGCATTGAAGAAACATAAACAAAATTTAACTCCATATTTATATATGTTTACAAAACAAAAAAATAAAAAAATTGGAGTAGTACTGTAGTATACATACATGGGTAGTAAAAATGAGAAAAAAATATAACTTTTGGGAAATGTACACAACATACTACTAAGACCTTGAGAGATGGAGAAAATTGGAGTGAAAGAGAAGAAAAAAAGAAACCTTTTGGGATCCGGGAACGAGAGAACACTAGATCGGAGAGATGGAGAGACAGGGAAGCAGAGAAGCAGAACAAAAGCCGATTGTTTCATGCTTTTGATAGGTGCATACGTTCAGGTTTTACCAATTTCCTCTGTAGAAAGTAGAAACACCAAAATTGACCATGTCGGTTTGGTGAACTAGAAAACCAAAGCCGATTGTTTCATGCTTTTGTGCATGGTTTGTGGTTTTGTTGGTTTAGGTTTGTTTGGCCGATTCTATTGGTTTTGGGTTATTTGTGTGGTTTTGTCGATTTGGGTTGTGCTGCCTTTTTACAAACTTGAAACAATCAAAGGATCAACAATTCACTAACAAAATTACTTCCCAACTACAACAAAATTAATATCAGAATCTGAAAACCCACATGCATTGAAGAAACATAAACAAAATTTAACTCCATATTTATATATGTTTACAAAACAAAAAAATAAAAAAATTGGAGTAGTATTGTAGTATACATACATGGGTAGTAAAAATGAGAAAAAAATATAACTTTTGGGAAATATACACAACATACTACTAAGACCTTGAGAGATGGAGAAAATTGGAGTGAAAGAGAAGAAAAAAAGAAACCTTTTGGGATCCGGGAATGAGAGATCACTAGATCAGAGAGGTGGAGAGACCGGGAAGCAGAGAAGCAGAACGAAAGCCGATTGTTTCATGCTTTTGATAGGTGCAAACGTTCAGGTTTTGCCAATTTCCTCTGTAGAAAGTAGAAACACCAAAATTGACCATGTCGGTTTGGTGAACTAGAAAACCAAAGCCGATTGTTTCATGCTTTTGTGCATGGTTTGTGGTTTTGTTGGTTTAGGTTTGTTTGGCCGATTCTATTGGTTTTGGGTTATTTGCGTGGTTTTGTCGATTTGGGCTGTGCTGCCTTTTTACAAACTTGAAACAATCAAAGGATCAACAATTCACCAACAAAATTACTTCCCAACTACAACAAAATTAATATCAGAATCTGAAAACCCACATGCATTGAAGAAACATAAACAAAATTTAACTCCATATTTATATATGTTTACAAAACAAAAAAATAAAAAAATTGGAGTAGTATTGTAGTATACATACATGGGTAGTAAAAATGAGAGAAAATTTATAACTTTTGGGAAATATACACAACATACTACTAAGACCTTGAGAGATGGAGAAAATTGGAGTGAAAGAGAAGAAAAAAAGAAACCTTTTGGGATCCGGGAACGAGAGGTCACTAGATCGGAGAGGTGGAGAGACCGGGAAGCAGAGAGGCAGAACTATGAACCTGGATCTGATTCTCTAATATCTTGCTAGTAACTTCTACTTTTCTTGACTAGTTTGAGTGTTTGACCAAGTAAATGTAATTTTTTAACTAGTTTATATTATATACAAATATAAGTTGTAAAACTAAAATTGTTAATGATTTATAAAGCTAACCGCGGGTTCAGTTTAAAACCGAAACATAGGATCTAATTCCATCATATTTCGACATAATCATTTTATTCTTCATAACAAGTATAACCATCAAGTTGAAGAATGGTAGAGTGCTAATATTTTTGATTTTTTATTGGAACTCTTTTGCCGTTTTCTTTTCAATTTCTGAAAATATTTTTGTTTCAAGGCATTATATTAATATGCTAATGCGTCGTATTAGGTCTCTCAAGGCAAGGAAATCCGAAAAAGAACTATTAAGACACCAAGTTGTATTTCTTTCCTAGGTGGCTAGTTTGCTTCATTTGTTCGCATAGTTATTGGAAAATCCTTGTTCCTCCAATTTCTCTGTGACTCCTTATCCGTTAATGCCAACAAGATTGTACATAAATGATGCATGGTGATTCGAGCAGTCTGTGACTCGTTGAGTTGGTCAAGTGTCTTGGGTTTCAGCATGTGTACGTTTGATTCCCCATCCTAGGGGCATAGGGATATCCATATATTCATACTTGTAGTATTACCATTTATTCATATGGTAAATTGATGTTTAATTTGTATCATATCATTGGGTTTTTAACATCTGCAAAAGGATAAATAAAAAAATGTGCACTGTTACTTATTATTTTGAGCTACTAGTTAAGGTCCCAAGTAGTTGAGATGAAAGCCAAGTACATCCGAGACACAATGGCAAACAGGTAGTATGTTTCATGTATTAATACTTGATAAATAACAATTTCTTAATTGACAAGGAAAAATATTCTCTTCCAGGTCTGGTCATTGTGGGTATAAGCTTAGGCTATATTAGACCAAAGATTGGCTGCACGAGGCCTGGGCCTACATTTATTTCTGTTTTTTTCTGGTGTGGGTATGATCTGATCCAACCTTCCCCTGACTAATAACCACGGGTAAATGATACTATGCAATAAAGGCATCATAATAAGAGGGTGCTACGTATAATATATAGTAAACATGTATTACTTGACATTCTTGCTTGGTGCATGTTCAACCGAACATGTTCTCCATACTTATTGTCCTGTTTGAATAGTATGATATTATACAAATACCGATTGATTTTTGTAAAATAGATTTTACTTGGTGCTTAGTGGTTTTCAAGTATCTATTCAATCATCCATATTTAACAGAGAGTATTATTGGGTGGAAGATGGTCTCTTTAAGTTAGCCTGACATTTTGGCACTTTATTTCCTTCGTCAGCCAAAAAATTAGCAGAAGAGCTTGATGAATGGCTTAGAGCTTCTGGCCTCCCTAAATCTTCGAATGTGAGAGGTGTGATTGCACCGTAAGTAATCTTGTACGGAACCTTTATCCTTGAGTTATCAGTCATAGTTCTAATGTGAATCAATTGTTATGGTGGAATTGAACCCACTAGTCATGCAGGTTATTCTTATTCAGGCCGTGCTGCGGCTTTTGCATTTGGCAACATTGACCCAAGTAATATGTGAGTTTATTCTTTTTCTTTGTCTACTCCTTATGGTGTTTCTGAGAGAATGTGTTAACAGCCTCATTATTCACTAACCATGTGGTCTTAGAAAGGGAGGCTGTCACATTTAAATCGTTATGAGCTATTTCGCACATTTATTGAATAACTTTACCTATAGCTAATTCGCTATGTACTTCATTTTTTCCCTTCCAGTTCTAGGGTTTTTCTTCTCGGTCCATCTCACCACTATTACACTCCCAAATGTGCTCTTACAAGAGCCACTGTATACAAGACCCCAATAGGAGACCTTCCAATAGATCTTGGAGGTATTGTGACTTTCATTTAAATTGCATTAATTTTCCTTAACTTTCTTATAAGATTTGCATCTGATAAATGTTGTAAGCCTGTTAAAGTTCATTTGTTGGCTTTGTTTTTGTTTATTTGGGTAATCCTGATGGGATAGGATATGTTGATGTGATAATAATTTAGATTTTCTCTTTTACATTTGAAAAGTCAATAATAATCTAAATAGATTATTACTAATTTTAAATTTTCCTTTTCCCTTTTAAAATTATTAATTACTATGTGATAATTAAATATGCTGAAGTAAAGAAAGAGACGAGACAATCACACAGTACACACATGGTTAGCTGGTTCATAACATACAGGTTATGTTGCTACGTCCACATCCAGTTCCAAGCTCCTCTGCAAGACTTAGAATCCTATTACTATCAATAATAAATACTACTTCAACAGGCGGAGAAGTCTTTACAAAACTTTTATATTGATAACTTTCAAATTATTCCTACAATTAATTTTCTTGGACAGTAGCTCTCCGTTGCTTCCTCAAATGTAGTTGTACTTGTTTCCTGAGTTTAGTTCTATCTTAAGATTTGGTCTAGAAACAAAAGTCAATTCCTTACTTTAAAAGCACATTGGAGACCCAACTACTCGTTGACTTCTCTACGACTCTGTTCTTGATTTAAAAGTTATTTTCTTCTCACATATACATAAAATAAACTAACTTCCCAAAAATCTCTTTTTGATAAAAGTTGTTTTTTGAAATATGCTTCACATAAGCAGATATATATGATTCAGTTTAATTTATAAAAGTTCAAACCCTTTTATAAATAAAGAATGTGCTTCTAATTTAAGCAGATAATCTTTGCAGTTCAAGTATATAAAAGTTTTTCAATTAACTTTTATGTATATATAAAATGCTTCTTGTTTAAGTAATATATAAATATGATATGCAGTTTATAAAAGTTTAATTACTTGTATAAATAATGAATGTGTTTCTATATTTAAACAGATATAGATGTTTGGTTCACTTATATAAAAGTTTGTTTTTTTAAAAGAAAATAAAAATCAATTATATTCCGAGTATATAAAAGTTTGTACTCTTATATAATAACACAAATATATATGAATGATCAATTTATAATTATGCTTGCAATATAATTTTAATCAAGTATGAATGAGTAAAATCACTTTGATAATACTTGAAACAAATATACAAATAATAATATTGTATAACCGAAGTATATATGATTATATATTCTATTTATGAAGTGAAAATTAGTTTCAACCACTTGACATTTGATACACTCACATTTATCTTGACCAGTGTTTCATAGACAAGAATGAGTCCGGGTATAGTAATCAGAGTTCGTTGAATTCAATATTTCACAACTATATTATATAAATATTTTATGTGGATCACTCGTAAGAATTCATGAGGAATATCATGCTTTTATGAGATACCCACAAAGTGATCCAAAACCAATATTGAGTGCCCACTATCTAAATATTTATATAACTATATTATATATTGGGATAACGTCTTCGTTAGTTCCCAAACTATACCTGTTTTTGCGTTTAGTCCCAAACTTTAGCTGTATTTTGCGTTTAGTCACCAAACTATAGTTGTTTTTTGCGTTTAGTTCCAACACTATTTTTTTTCACGTATTTTTATAATCTTTGTCCAACTATACATTGAGAACTAAACAAGAACAACAATCATAGTTTGGAGACTAAATGTGAAAAAGATACTGTATTTTGGGGACTAACATAAAGGAAACATATAGTTTGAGGACGAAATACTCGAAAAAATTGTCAGGAGACTAAACGAAAAAAACAGCTATAGTTTGGGAACTAACAAAGAGGTTACCCCTTGTATCTATAAAAGACTAAAAGTTTTTACAAGATATAAATAATGAAATATATATATATATATATATATATATATATATATATATATATAGGGGAATGATCCATAGCATCTATTTGCTATGGATCAAAAAGTGGCATATAGCATTTATATCATCCGTTTTGTTGAATAATGGCTGAGATTAAGGTTAGTACTACGCCGTCCGCTAGTAATTCTAGCGGACGTAGTTAATCAAAAAATTTGTCAATTTTGCCCTCATTTAGCCTACAAGACCAGCGAAATTAACAGTATGTACATAGTCCGCTAGACTTACTAGCGGACGGTAAGTCACGATTTCCTGCAAGCACACCCAGTACACGAATTCCTCTAATGCACTGCAAATACACCCAGTATAGATACAATACATTGCAAGCACACGAACTCCTTTGCCTATACAATTCAATTCACTGATACAATACACTGCAAGCACACGAACTCCTCTGCCTGTACACTGATACAATGCACTGCAAGCACACCCAGTACAAATTCAATTCATTACAACACAGCTAGCATATTGTAAAGCAATTCAATTTCAACACAATTCGAATTGATTACAACACCCAGAATCAAAACAAGATAAAATTCTAAATTATTCCAAATTTTGAAATGTTACTGTACATCAACAAATAAGCAACATCACATCCCCAATACATCAAAATTTCCAAATCATATTTCGAAATCCAAATCAAAACAAGATATATCAAATTCCAAATTCTATACAACCAAATATATCAAATTCCAAATTCTATACAATCAAATATATCAAATTCCAAAGGAGATCAAATCAAATACATTAAAACCAAATTCTTACAAATCAAATATATTACTAGCACTATATGTGACCTGTACTCAAACTTGATCAGATTTTTATAGTGTAAAAATATTTGGAAAACATGTATACATTAACTAAACCATATACACGACTAGAATTCATCAAGTAAAATGACTAATCACCCTTATAAAGCGATTAGCAGTATATTTAAGAAAGCTGGATTCATGACTCACTTGAAGCAGAAAACAATTAATGAAAAATATACAAGTAGCTGACTTGCTAAACAGAAACAAGTCACCAAAAAATGCAAAATATATAAACTGATTATCTCCATCAATTGAATCTATGCAGCAGAAACAATATATAAACTGATTAATCGATCACTTGTTCAACAAATTACTAAAATACCTGTAACTGTTTGCGTTTTCTGTACTTGGAGCCGCCGCCGCCGTTGCCTCTTGAGCAATCAAACATATCCGAGAGATGATCCAGAGCACCCATTTTCCCTTCCTTTAATATCCGTCCGCTAGACTTACTAGCGAATGCTGTTAATTTTTCGACCGAGCTGATTTGTCTGGGCAAAAATGGGGACAAAATTGGCAAATCTTTTGATTAACTACGTCCGCTAGAATTACTAGCGGACGGCGTAGTACCAACCTTAATCTCAACCATTCATCAACAAAACGGATGGTATAGATGCTATATGCCATTTTTTGATCCATAGCAAATAGATGCTATGGATCATTCCCTATATATATATATATATAAAACTTGTAAAATAATATTTATATATATAACAATTAAGAGATTAAGTAAACAAATACACAATTTAATAAATAATTATCTCAATAACCATTAGAAGAAAACTTTTGAAAGCTTGTAGAGAGAATGTAAGCAAGAGATTATAGCTTTCTTTTTTGTGAATTGGTGAGAAACGAAGGAAGGTTTAGCTTCCTATTTATAGGCATTTTGAAGTTGGGGCAATTTGGTCCAAAACTTAAGGAATCAAGGGCAATTCGGGTATAGAGAGAAAAGAGAGATTTTCTCTTTCTTTCAACCATTTATTAGATGTTTGTTTTCTTTCTTTTTGCCAAAAGCAACTCTTGGCTAACAACAAGGAGGAGAGAGAAATTTTCATTTCAAATTTTGAATCTATTAGCATATGTTGAAAATATTGTCCAACTTCTTTTGCATTTGAAAAAGTTACATTGTAGTCAATTTGAAAAAGCTTTGACCGAAATTTAATTTATTTGGTCATTTAGTTTCTTTTAGGCAAAAAGGGGTATTACTCCACTGTGATTGTTTACTTTTAAGTATTACACCACTAAACGTTAAAAATATGTAATTGACAAACTGAACTAATTAAAATTTTATAATTAGACTATTCTTTTAGAAAAATTGGATGGTCGTCAAATTAGTGCTTATATATTCATACTTGGCAGTAAAAAAAAAGTTTAAAACAAAACAAAATGGAGTGGCCAATCCACGTGGATCACAATTGGATATTAATTCCTAAAAACAAAATATCTTAAAAGCAGCCATATTTATCATACTAGTCCACCCATTATGAACCCATATCTGCTAAAGAATTGTCGAAATCCACCACTGTCGCCAGTACCCAACTATACTCAAGACCTGTGTCATCATCTTCTTTAGCCAAAAGGAAAAAAAAAAGAGGAAAAGAGGTGCCAAGATTCGCCACTAGTTATCAAACACCTTCATCGTCACAGCCAACCTTATAAAATTGTTGCAAACCGGTGTTCCTGACCATCGTCTTGTTCGTCCATCTTTGGCCAAATTAGGGTATTCTCTAGTATTGATCTTATAGTTGAACACCCATTGGCATTCACATAAACTTTTACATATACAGTGGAAAGAGAAGGAAATGAAATTGATAAAGCTATATTGAAGCCAGATGTGAAGAATAAGACTCGATTATGAGGAAAAAGAACTCAAGATAAGAAGAAACCCACGTGAAAAACCCAGACTTACATATCGACAGCAGTGGTTGACAACGATCTAGATTGTGTTGCAGCCATGTAAATCCATGGCATGGTTTGCACTAACCTAGAGAGGCATTACCCAACAAAAGCCCTAATTTTTTGAAACTAATTGATGCCAATTTTTGCAAGATTCTGAAACCCTAGTTCCTCTTTTCTTTCAACCGCTGTAATTGAGGAAAGATATAAAGACCAATCGATTTGTCTTTCGCCCAATCCATGTAGGAGGCCATGATAAACCACTTGGGTATTTACGTGTTTTTTTTTTTTTAAATCCACGTATGAAAATACAAGCACATATTTGACATTCATCCAACAAATTTAACAGAATAACCTAATACATGCTTTTTTAAAAGTTTAGTTTGCTAATTGCATATTTTTAAAGTTTAGTTGTGTAATACTTAAAAGTGGACTAATACCCCTTTTCGCCGTTTCTTTTACTTTTAAAGCTGATTTTGGAATAAACATTTAAAGTGAGCTTTAAAGTAATTTTCAAAAATGAATATTTTTAAGAACATTTAAATAGAAAAACTCTCTTGCCTTGAGAAAAGTAACTATATTAAATTATTTTCATAACACTAGATATAATTTATCAAGGTCATTTAAAAATAAATTCAATGCAAGTTAGAAAAAGGTTTTTGAAAAAGGTTTTGAGATAAGCTTTAAAATAAAAAATAAAAACCTATGGAGAGGATTCTATTTTTATTTTATCTTTTTTTTATTTTCCTAAATATTTGTTATCATCAAAATTCTTATAAAAATGGAGACCCAACAACATTAATAATCGCACTTCTGGTGTTATCCTACACTGATAGGGCTGCTGGGAGTTGCTCAAATTTATCTAGGAAGAGAAAGAGAGGGGGGGAGGAAGGGAGTTCCTTTCTGGGTTTTTTTAGGCTGGTAGCTTATTGGCCTCAGCATGCTCAGTTTTTAGAGACAAAATGTAGTTCCTATTAACCACTCTCTTCCTCGCATCTTATATAGAATAGAATGTAGCCAAACAAATTATAAAGGCCTCTGCCCAAAATTGTATCTTAGGTTTCCTTTAACTTTTAGAGCACCTCTTTACATAATTGGCATCAAGCAACGGATGTGTTAAATATGTTGCGCATTACCGGATCAAGAATTGGCGGCCATCTTTTTGTGGACTTCTCTCTCTCTCTCTCTCTCTCTCTCTCTCTGTGTGTGTGTGTGTGTGTGTGTGTGTGTGTGTGGTCAATTGACCTCTTTCTCTCTTTCTATGTATGCACCATGCTTACCTATATATGCATTTGAGTGGATGTTTTACTGTGAAGTTAAAGCTCCATTTCTTTGAACAAAACTCATTCACTTCCGGACTTGGTTATCTACCAGTCAATGAAGAGCTAAAAGCCACAGGAAAATTTGAATTGATGGATCTTCAAGTTGACGAGGCAGAACATAGCATGGAAATGCACCTGCCATATCTTGCTAAAGTCTTCCATGGGTAAGTCCTCTTTCGAATTAAAGTTCTTTTGGCTACTAATATGGCACCGACTTTTAGATTATGCCTATGTCAATGCAGGTATACAGTAAAAATTGTTCCCATCTTGGTCGGTGCTCTAAATGCTGAAAATGAAGCTATGTTTGGTAGATTGTTGGCCAAATATGTCGATGATCCAACTAATTTCTTTTCAGTATCCTCAGATTTTTGTCATTGGGGCTCGCGGTATGTTACTTTGATGAAGTGTTTTCTTTACATTAGCTTTATTGTTTTTTAGAAACTTTTTATATAAATTTTAGTCATGGATGTATAGTACATTTTTCTTTTTCGATTTCATATTTATCTTTGAAGATAACCCTCATTATGACTTCCTAGATCCTGCTCATATTTTTATTGTACTATTTGGATTGTTTATATAATAATCGTCATTTAACTATTTAAGAATGTGTTAATACTAATAAATGTCTTTGTTATGTTATGCATTTTGATTATTTTCATATAAATTTTCTTATCCTGTTAAGATTTGCTCATAACTGGTTAATATCGAGATTGCTTTTCCATTGTTAATCTAGTGTACATGATTTTCTATTTCAGTATCCATATTTATGATTGTATTTCATTATTTGTGCTAGGTTCAACTACATGCATTATGACAAAAAACATGGACCAATCCATAAATCTATTGAGGCACTGGACAGGATGGGCATGGATATAATTGAAACCGGAGATGCAGATGCATTTAAAAAGTACCTGTTGGAGACTGAAAACACTATTTGTGGACGCCATCCAATAAGCGTTTTCCTTCATGTAAGTACCAATCATTTTTCCTCTAGTTCGGAAGTTACAGAGTGATTAAGCTGTTATGTAAAAGTGAAAACTCTTTGTTAAAGTGGTCTCTTATAGGTAGTTATAGTCATCTGAGTCTTGTTTTCTAGATTATCAATGAAACCTTTTTGTCCTAAATTACATAGCCTGAAATATGAAGCCAAAAAAATTGGCAGTTGGCTTGTTTTTCATCCTAGCAAAGCCTCGGACAAAATGAACAAATATTAAATACAGAAGAAAGTGAAATTTATCTATGTAATATGAATTTGTAAATAGTATTCTCAGAGTTAAGCTAGATCACCTAAAAGCCATTACTGTATTTCTTTGGCTAGATCTATTAATCCCCTCTATTACACATATCTTCGAATTTTCTCTTATACACATTCGGCAACACAAATATTACTTTAGCAGCGTGACAAAATTCGTGGCAAATAATTTGCGACATAATAAAATTCGTCTCAAATAATTATGTTGCTGTGGTACCATTGCCAAAACATATTTGTGTCGTTAGATGTGTATTGTGAGAAATTAGAGGATAAGTATAATGGAGGGGATCCTGATCCTTATAACACTTTTTTTTTTCAAAAACAAAAAGAAGAAGAAAAGAAATGCGTTCCTTTCGTAAATGCCGTTATTCTATTGTACTGCATAGAGTGATTTCTTAACATCCTTTGTTATTTTATTTTCGAATTGAGATCAGATGTCGAGGAACAGCTCGACGAAGATAAAGATCAATTTCCTTCAATATGAACAGTCGAGTCAGTGTAAAAACATGCGAGACAGCAGTGTGAGTTATGCATCTGCAGCTGCAAAGGTGGATGGATAAATTTGTAATGTATAACTAACCAGCAATGGGGAAATTATCAGTTTGAATATACTGTTATTTGTAACTTTATTGTTCCCCTTTGTTTGTGACACCTCAATGTGGTTCCTCTATAGTAATTATGCTAATGAATTGTAATGAACCAAATAAACTTTTATTTCATTTAGAGTAGATGCACTCTCCAAGTTTAATGCATTTGAACTTTGGTGAAACATAGAGATTCATTATTAAATATAAATTGAATCAAGTCTTTATTTTCCTTCCCGAAAAATACATCAAGTGCATGATTTTGAGAATATCGCTCATCTGTAATCATACCTTGGATAGGTTAATCTATTTGGTTTAAGTTTATGGTCGAGTAGACTATATATGTCATTATTAATCTTTCATATTGTGTTTTAATATAAGACTTTATTATCAATCAGGAATAGAAATAATATATACAAAAAAAAAAAATCATGGGCTTGAGATCTCTACCAACATATTTAGCTCATTTAATGTAGAATTAATTTCTCATTTAATGGAATTTCTCTACCATCATATTTAGTTGCATACCCTAATATATCAAAAAAGCTATATTACCCTTAATTAACGAGAAGCCAATTAACGTATTTATCTCTTATTTAATTGAAGCTTTATAAAAAGTTTTTATAATACCTAAAGGTTTATTGACTAGATAATTTTTATTTTCTTTGAACTTTATTTTATTTTTAAAATTTATTTCAAGCCAAAATAAAATCTTTTGAATTAGATGAATCAATAAACTATATTGTGGGTGGGTACTTTAATAAAATTGTAAGCTAAATTATATATCATGTCTTGAGAACAAGAAAACTTACCCCATATAAATCTTTTTAATTTTTTCTAATATCTTATGTGTTCCAATCTTTAATTCAAAATATTACTCCCTCCGTCCTAAATTAATTGTTCAGTTTTGACTTTTTAAAGTCAAATTGACCATTTTTAAAACTAATCTTTTTACTATTTTTGCTAAAATATAGGTGAAGAGATTATAACCAAAAGAAATATATTTATAATTTTATAATTTTTATAATTTTAGAAATATATTTATATATGCTTAATTATTAATTCTAAAAATAGTCAATTTGACTTAAAAAAGTCAAAACTGAGCAGTTAATTTGGGACGGAGGGAGTAATAAATATCTCAAATAGAAAAGAATGATATTAAGTAGAACTGTAAAAAGATAACAGTTTAATAAAATAGTTCAATTTAATATATGATTGAAAATTAAGTTTTAGCTAACTATGTACACCTTCTATGATAAATATGATGTACAACAAAATTAAGACAATGAATAAATAGTAAATGGTTAATTGATTTTACGTATATTAAGGGTAATATAGTCTTTCTAATATATTTGGGTGTGCAACTATTACTCAATCATATAAATATGATGTTTAACAAAATTAATACAGTGAATAAATAATAAAAGGTTAATTGATTTTATGTATATTAACGGTAATATAGTATTTCTAATAATATATTCGGGTGTGCTACTATTACCACATATATTAATATCATAACAAAATTACAAAGCATTTGCTTTAAAATAGCTTTCTGAAGTAGCTCAGTTGGTTAGAGCGCGTGGCTGTTATCCACAAGGTCGGAGGTTCAAGCCCTCCTTCTAGCGTTTAAAGTTTTTATTTTTTGTTGTTTGTTTATTTTTTAATATAATAAACTAATTTTTCTTTTATAGTTTTATAAGAATTTTTGTTGTTTGTTTATTTTTTTTAATATAATAAACTAATTTATTTTGTCCTCTATTCTCACATACAGTAATTTATTTTATTTTATTTTATTACTTAGAATTATACATTAGTCGCAACTTAATTTCAGTTCAATAAAAAATTTATCAACATATAAATCATTTTTCAAGTATTTTACACGGTCGAGACATTAAAAAGAGGTCTTTATAATGGTGTAGTGGCAGTTTGAAAACATAGTTGGGCTCATAGTAACAAAATCTATGGTCTCTTAGAAGGGGAGCTAGCATCTTAAGAGAAAATGACACTTGACTTTTCTTTTTCCAATTTTTTGGTTAAGTTTTTTAAAATAAGTATTGTGCAAGACATGGTTAGGTATACATTTTCATGGTATTATTTTAATAATAAACATTAAAGATTATAATTTGCTGGTAAGAAGAATAATAAAAATAAATTATAATCTAGTAGCAACTTATTTTAAACGCAACTTGTTTAATTCACAAATTTTGCGTTTGAGCCTCAAACGCAACGAACCAAAATTGGTTCGGTACATTTGGAGGACCTGCAAATGCCACCGTTATAAACGTTGATAACCGAACAAACCACTGTATAGTTTTATTCTCCTCAAACCTTATCGCGAACCTTATTTGTTAGGTCCCAAATGGAAACAAAACAGAGGGGGTGGTTAAATAGTCTTTGTAAAATTGGATCTTTTTATAATTAGCTAATCTTCTAAGCTCACTTTATCAAATTTAAACAATTACATAAATGACAATTATGCTTTAATATTTGAAAGAAAAATCAACAAAAAATGACTCGAGATTTATTTTTAGCTAGAAATTTAATACCTAACCACTTCATGATTTGTCTCTTTTACAAAATTTTCATTGGCCGAATAATAGTTTTTGCTCGAAAGCATATTATCAAACAGCTAGTTTTGGTTCGGTTTAGTTGGTTTTGGATGAAATCCATGTCTAGAGATGCTTGACCCTTTAAAAATGGACGGACAAAACAAATACTCCCTCCGTCCCAAATTAACTGCTCAATTTTGACTTTTTTAAGCTAAATTGACTATTTTTAGAATTAATAATTAAGCATATATAAATATATTTCTAAAATTATAAAAATTAGGATTAGTAATAAATTGTACTTTTGGTTATAATCTCTTCACCTATATTTTAGCAAAAATAGGAAAAAGATTAGTTTTAAAAATGGTCAATTTGACTTTAAAAAGTCAAAACTGAGCAATTAATTTGGGACGGAGGGAGTATAACATAAGACTATTTTTCATAAAAATTAAATATGTGATTATGACTATTTAATCCTAGATTAATACTTGAAATTATAATTCTCGGGAATTGTACAAAATTATAATCCTTGTAAACAAACACAACTTTACTAAATAATAAAAGGAACAATTACATATTATAGTACATTTATAAAAGTAATTACAAAAATCATACATTCATAAAATAATTACAAAAATATGACATTTCATCATATATATTTACAATACTAATATAATTAGGAGTCTTTAATTTAAGGGATTAATATTAAT